>CM031242.1:878430849-878850849 GCA_018340775.1 Taxus wallichiana var. yunnanensis
GGATAAAATTAAATATTTGGAAAAGTACATCTTTGCTGATTTTTGCACAAAAATCAGAAAATCAGCAAGTACAAACAAAAGAGTTTTTAAGTCCACTCTAAAAGACATTACTGCAGATCGAAAGATACCTCGGTGGTGAACCATTTACCCGTAGAGGAGAGCTCAATGGAGAATTTGATCCTACTTTTGATCTACTTTAAAGGCACAACTTTCGATATTACACCAACATGCTTCCATCATTGAGTTCATTAATCGGTCAACTAGTTGTGAGAAGTGCCTCACCTCCACGAAAGAACCGGTTTTCACAAGGAGCCTCCACATCCCTTTGTAGTGCTCTATTGCTAAGTGAACTGCACTCCGGCTCGCGTCCTCTTTCCAGCTTTTCAAATGGCAGTACCATGGGGAAACACTATGGGCCCTCTTGCATTGCCACATCTGTTCACGCACTCCCTCATGGAAACCACAAGAATTTCCCAAGATTTGATGGGAGTGGAAATCAAAGCACGATTCACATATATCTGCATTCATTATGTCATGCAAAGCATCCTAGATGTGACCCATGAAGATGTGTCGGTACGCCTCTTTCTAGAGACCTTGCAAGGACCCACAACAGAGTGGTTCCAACATTTACCGGGATCTATCACCAGTTGGGCCACATTATGAACTGCGTTTGAAGATAGGTATAAGCCTTCAGAAGATGCATTTGCATTACTATCAAAGATCACTCACCTAAAGAAGGAAGTCAATGAAACCATGCGTGATTTTATCACCCATTTCAATTCACTAATTAACCGTGTGCACGCCATCATTGCCAACACCAGAAAATCAAAAGTGTTTCTTTGTGAACGCCATGAGCTCAAGAGTAAGTTTCTTACTCTTACAAGAACAAATCACCACCCTGGTTCTTGCTCAAGCTATGGCCATTCGGATAGAAGACAACTGCTTATATCTAGTGAGTTAAAATGAGAGCCATCCAAGCCTAAGGCTTTAACTCCTTCTCAAGCCACTTCATCAGATCCGGCATTCTAGAAGATGGCAAATGACTTGCTCGCATTAAAAAAGCAATTAGCTCAAGCTTCTCCTAACACTCCATACCGGGATATCCCATGGAGAAACTTCACTCCCAACAATGCCCCACAAAGGCCGCATTTACCCGGCTACTCCTCCAGGTTGGCACTTGAGGCCCCTCCGGTCAATGCCCTGGTCGAGATCGAAGAAGAGGAGCAAATTTATGAAGAACCTTCATCGCCAGGTGAAGATGATCAAGATGTCGGTGAACCGACTGGTGACTCTACAATGGGTATATGGAATTTGAAGATGAGGAATCTGATGAAGAAGAGGGTACCAAGGATATGCAAGTGGACAGTCATATGTTGTTTTTACCCACTCCCAAGGAAAAGAAGCAGAAGTTGCTGCCAGGATACAAAAAGAGAAGGTTGTGTCAAACACGCCTCCAACCATTGCTAAAAGAGGTAATCCTCTTCCTACTCAACCTCCTATTAAGTCTTTTATGAAGAAATATTTTCCTCCCATCTCTCCTCCAAATCAGCCTTCTTCTTTCCATAAAGACCAAGTAACCCTACCCTACCACCGTGAAATGAGGGACTCATTCCTTCATCAACGCAACCCTTGGTGCATTCGACATAATCGATCATGCTAAAAAGACCAAGATTCAAATGTCTAAAGCTGAAGTATCTTTAGTCTAACCTTGAGTACTTGTAAGATTAACCAAATATATCCAAAGCCAAGTTGTCGTACCCTCTCATGTCTCCCTGAAAGGAATCCTTTCCACTCCTCCTGCATCTCGCATAAATGTTGCCTCGACTTCCGTGTCAGGAAAAATTGAACCTTTTTATCTCTCCCTCCTAATCAATGGTCACAAACTAAGCAACTGCATAATTGATTCTGGAGCTTCCGATAATGTCATGCCGGTAAAGGTCACCCATGCTTTAGGCCTCACTCTTACCAAGCCTTTTGGTAGATGTTACTCCATGGAAACCAAATAGGTTCCATTGATTGGTCAGATCAAAGATGCATAGTTCGCATTTGTGGCGTTCCTAGAGAAAAGGGTGAAGATGACCATTCTCGTTGTTGATATCCCAAGTGGCATATGGAATTCTACTAGGAAGAAGCTTTTGTAGAGAAGTTGGTGGAGAGATTCATATGGACTGGTCCAAAGCCAGAATCCCCGTCAAGGGTGTAATGCGAGATTGGAGCCTGAATCACAAAAGAAGTACTGGTCACCAATTTTGACGACCCCAAAGCCCAAATTCTCTTTGAATCATTAGGGATGGGGAACTACTTCTTATCCACTGAGTCTGATAAAATGGACGTTCTCATCCAGGAGGAGGACCTTAACAAGATATGGACATTGCAGTTTGATGGCAGTTGTGCAACTAGCGGATGCGGTGCTGGAGCTGTGCTAATATCTCCTGAAGAGGAGATTTTTCCTCTCTCTTTCAAGTTGTAGTTTTTCAATACAAATAATACTGCTGAATATGAATCTTTGCTACTTGGCATGCAAGCTACAAAAGAAAGGGGAATCAAGAACCTAAAAGTATACAGGGTGATGTTGAGCTGATCGTTAATCAAGTGAAAAGAATATACCAAGTAAAGAATGAAAGGCTCAGACATTACCATAACGCGGTATGGGACAACATTGAGGAATTTGATGCTTTCTCAATAAAAGCCATTCCAAGAGCTCAAAATGACATGGCCGATTCATTGGCCATCTCAGCATCTCTTATGCTCCCTCACCTAGGGTTGAAAATAGACACATATACCATTGAGGTAGTCTTCCACCCAAGCGTGCCAGATAATTCTCAACACTGGCAGGTATTTAACAATGACAATCAACTTATTGCCTTTCTAGAGAAAGTAGAAAATTTCAATGAGCTTCATTTTGAAGGATCTACTTTTGCATGCCGTGAATCTATCACTAGTCAAGCAAACGAATCAAAAGAAGGTGATGGCATATGTCAGCTCAAGGGAAATAAAATTCCAAAAGGTTTAGTCTCTGGAATGATTGTTTGACAAACATGATCATTTTGTCAAGAAGAAGTGACAAGATGACCCTAACTCCTCTCCAGAGACCGAATCGGTCAACTTGGGTACTGTGGAACATCCGTAGTTTGTGAACATCGGGAAATGTTGTACACCCGAGGAAAAGTGGAAGTTTGTCAAATTGCTTTGAAGAAATATATGGACGTATTGGCATGGTCTTATGCGATCTAAAGTCTTTCAAGCTGAAGGACGTTCAACATGACATCCCGTTAAAAGATGATGTCAAACCCTTTCACCAAAAACAAAGGCACTATAATCCCAAGATCTCGGGTACCATCCAGGTAGAAATATAGAAGATGCTGGATGTGAGGATTATCTTTCCTATCCATCACAGTACCTGGGTCACAAACATCGTGCAGTATGAAAGAAGAATGGTGAGATACGCATATGCGTAGATTTTTGCAATCTGAATCAGGCGTCCTTGAAGGACAACTACCCGCTGCCCATAATGGATCAAGTTCTACAGGTAGTAACCGGTTCAGAGATGTTGTCCATGCTTGATGGTTTTTAGGCTATAATCAGATTGAGGTCTCACCGAAGACCGATTCAAAACAACATTCACTACTCCCTAGGGCACATTCACCTACAACAGGATGCCTTTTGGTTTGACCAACGTTGGTGCCACCTTTCAGTGAGCAATGGACTTCACATTCAAAGGTATGATGGGAAAGGTCATCATAGTTTATTTAGATGACTTAACTGTGTTCTCTAAAAAGTGAAGTGATCATTGTGATCATTTGGAGCAAGTATTGATTAGATGTCGAGAACACGGGATTTCCCTAAATCCAAAAAGTCTATTTTTGGGGTCACTGAAGGAAAGTTATTGGGACACGTTGTTAGCAAGGAAGGAACAAAGATAGATGTCAAAAGGGTTAAGGCTATTCAGAGCCTTACCTTACCCACAAGCAAGACCGGTGTTCACTCCTTCGGAAAAGTGAATTTTCTCAGACGCTTTGTTTCGACTTTTCATTGAAAAGACTCATCACATATCAAATATGATGAAAGGGTCACAAACTTTCATTGGAGTGAAGAAGGAAAGATGTCATTCGAGGATATAAAAGCCTCATCACCCATGCACCCATCCTGGTATGTCCCGACTTCTCCAAGGATTTTATCATGTACAATTATGCATCTGAGCATATTGTATCAGCCATCTTAATGCAAAAGAACTCTGAGGATGTTGAATCTCCAATCACGTTCATGAGCTCTCCTCTCAAGCCTCATGAATTGAAGATGTCTCAGTTAGAAAAGCATGCCTTCACCATTGTCAAAGTAGTCAAGAACTTCCGGTACTACATCCTAAACTCTCATACGGTAGTGTTGGTTCCGACACAAAGCAGTCAAGTCTATCCTAACTCAACAAGAGTTAGGAAGCTTATGAGGGAATTGGATCAAAGGTCCAAGAGTATGATCTAGACATAAAACCAACCAAGCTGGTAAGAGGCAAGGGCCTATGTCAGCTTATGGCTGAAAACAAAGATTCAGAGATCCCCAAAGAGAAAGATGATTGCATCGACGGAGCGCTGGATAAATTGAAGAAAGTTGATTCTCTACCTATGGTTCTATTTGTTGCGACTAGTGATGAATGGTATTAGACATCACTTTCTTTCTCACTTATGGTGAGTGTCCAACTCATCTAACTTCAAAGGAGAAGTGGATTGTAAAGCTCAGGGCAGCTAGATATGTCATATGGGATGATGGTTTATACAAGCGTGGTATTGATGGCATCTTCTTGCGATGCGTTGATAAACCACAACAGATCAAATTGCTTGAAATTTTTCATGACTCGGCCTGTGGCGGTCACTTCTCCTCATCGTGATAGCACATAAGATCATCCGGCCAGGTATTATTGGCCAACACTATTTCAGGATATAACCACCTAGGTAGCAAAATGTGAGCTCTGCCAACAGTTTGTTGGCAAGCCAAAATTGGTTACTTTTCCCCTCAGGCCTGTCATTATTGATGAACCATTCAGGAAATGGGGAATTGACTTCATTGAGCACTACATCCCCAATCAAGTTTCAGACATAGTTATGTCCTAACAACAACAGATTACTTCACCAAATGGGTGGAGGCCATACCTATTAAGAATGCCACCTCTGAAATTGTTTGCAACTTCATCAAAGAAAATATCATCGTGAGGTTTGGCATCCCACACAAGATCGTTGCTGATAATGCTTCCAACTTCTCCTCACGGGAAGTTATCAGTTTTTTCTATGAATACGGGATAACCTTGGCCCATGCCTCAGATTATTACCCCAGGGAAATGGTCATGCGTAATAAGAATAATGCGTACGGGACCATCATACGAAGCTAGTCCAGTAATAAGAACCTAGTGACCATCATACGGAAGTCGATGAGAATCAGCGGTCCTGGCACAAGTCATTATATGATGCTTTGTGGGTAGACCGTATTACTCAAAGAGGTCTCTCGGTATGTCACCTTTTCAAGTATTATATGGAATCGACGCTGAGCTCCCCATTTTCGTGGAACTTCCTACTCTACGCTTGGCACGAGTAATTGAAGATGAGACTTTCAGAATTCTCTAGAAAAGAGGATCATGTATCTAATAGAACTTGAAGAAAAGAGAGTAAGGGTGGTCAACAGGATCACCGAACATCAGAATCAAGTCAAGAGACTATTCGATAAAAAGGCTAAGTAGAGGAATTTTAGGTGGGAGATCTCGTCCTTTTATGGGACAAGTGAAGAGAGCCAAAGGGCATGCACGGAAAATTTGACTCTCTATGGAGAGGGCCTTTCAAGATCAAGCAGCTCAATGGAGAGAATAGCTTCTATCTCTCATATCTGGATGGAACTGAGCTCCCGCTTCCCTATAGCGGGCAACATCTCAAAATATTCAGGAAGTAGAGCTTGCTCTCTTCTTTGTATAGTTTGCTTTAGTTGTGTGTTTTTTTTTGTCGTGTGTTTTCTTTTGTTGGTTGTGTGTTTTCCTTTTTCATCACCCTTGTTTTTGACCCTATAACCCAATGGATAGGCACATGTTGATCTGGGATTCTCTACCCTTAAGCTTCGCTCAAAGATAGTCCCTAGAAAGAGCCAGTTGTTATCCTGTAAAATTGACAAGGGAAATTTTGTAGGTAACCATACCAAAATTTTTCCATTTTGGTTCCCCGTTGAGGTCTCTTAACGTTTGGAATGGCATAAAATCCCTTTCGGAAAATCTAGTTTTTGAACTTAGTCATTTGGTCTTTTTTAGGTTGGGCAGTTTTATTCGTTACATCAACCAAAACTGTGCCCCTTCTTTCCTTTGGTGCATCCTTTGGAGTGTCGACATTCAGATGTTGTGCCTTCCCATGTTGCACCTTCCAAGACTATGCCAAGGCGCATGCGCCAGCTTGTCGACATTCAAAATGTTGTGCCCCTTTATGGTGCGCCAAAGCACTAAAAAAGCAATGTTGACAATCCCAAAGCCACGCCTATGGCGCAAATATTTTCATGTTGACATCTATCTGGTTGCACCATAGAAAAGTTGGTGGCACATTTATTGCACCTTTTGCTATAAATAGGTGCATCGACCTGTCATTTTCACAATTCAAAAAACGTGAAAAGTTATTCTTCTGCACTTGTCAGCATTCCTGTCAGCCCCGTGTGTCACTTTTCGTCGCATTCGTGGACCCCACATCATTTCCTCTATCTTATATATATTCCTGGTAAGTGGCCCTTGCTCTTCTTGTGGATTTGTTGTGGTTTCTTTGTTTGTTTTGGTGGTTAGTATTATTAAAAAAAAAAAATGAACCTAAGAAGATAATACAACCCTGCCCGTTTTGCAAATCAACCCACCTTCAAACCGGTTTTTACTCTCCTTCCAGATCTGCTAACCTGGAAGGCCTTGTCTCAAAATGGATCCCTGTCCCTTTTTCCTCTGCTCCCCTCACTATTAAAATCTGAGTTAAAAGAGGCAAAAACCACAAACCTACCAAAAGAGAGAAAATTCTAAAGTTGTTGCAATTAAACCACTATTTTCTTTGGCGCAAACTTCATTATTGTAACATAAAAACAGTCGCACCAAAGGGGCGCACTGTCCCCGCATGCAACATTGGCCTTTCCCCGCACCTTATCAAAATTCCTAAAACCTAACACAGCGCAAGCGCAACTACAACTACACCAACATTTGAATGTTGTGCAGGCCCTTCCCACTGCCACGCCAAAGCTAAATTCTTGGCGCACCTTACCTTAATGATGCACCCTTTGAACTATGCCCCTTTGGCACATCATAATGTTTTGCAACATGTACCACATCTGCGCTAAAGGCACACCCTGAAGCCTTGTAACACCAAATAAATTTGTGCCCAGTTAAAACCCTTTATATGGCGCAGGTGCACATCCATTGACACCAACATCTGAATGTTGTGTGTAGTCTTTCCACACCTGCGCCCCTTTTGGCATTATTTTCTTCCATGCAACACTTTCCAAAAGTGCACCTTGCTTTTCTGAGACCCTACAGCCTGCAGTAAAGTTGTGCCTTGCCAGAAGCTCATAAATTGCTAACTTTTCATTTTGTAAGCTTTGATGGATGACTTAACAGCTAACATGGCTCTTCTACGATGGACTTCCCTGCTTCTTCTTGTAGATCAACAGTTGAACTCAGATCACACATGTCTTCATCGAGTAAGAAGCCAACCAAGTCTAAGGGTAAAGCCAAGCTAACAGAAGAAGAAATGAAGTATAAATACCAAAGGGTCAGGATGCCCGAATCCCTTGCAGAGTGTGACCTAGATATCAGAGATTCAGAGCTCGGCCATATTGACATGGAGGACTTTTGGGCTAGAACCAAGAAGGTCATGGGAAGCCCATGGATGGACAAATTGGTCGATAGTGGTGCATTTTTTGCTAGGAATTCCCGTGAGCGCAATCAACAACAAGTTCATGATGGTGGTGGGCCGTTGTTACAATAAGGACACAAGATGTGTCGAGAATGAGAAGGGTGAGGTAATAATCAACCTCACTACCCGGACACTTTGAAATCATGTTGGGTATCCCCACCACCGGCATTTTGTGGCAATAAGCCAAGACAGACTGCATAAAGGCATGGAACGAGAATGAAGACAAATGCATGCAGCTGATGAATGAGGTATACCTCAAAAACAAGAAGGTGGTAACCAGGTGGCCACAAGTCATTCATCGCAGTGACTTCTCAGAAGAATTGAGTGACACCATCACTTTCCTGAGTAGGGTGTTTGGGCTTCCCGATGCCCATTATTTTCACAAATGGATGCTCAGATACTTAGAAACAATGAGCAAAAATGTCCCTGATCAACATTTTGAATGGGCGGAGATTATCAGCAGCACAATCTCGAGCAGCTTCAACAACTCTCAACAACTGGGAGGTTCTACATGAACTCCTATGTAGTGTATGCTCGTTGCCTCTGAAAGAGACTACCCAACATTGAATCGATGTGGGGTATGGCCCAAGTCAGAATATATGAGTATTATCTAGAGTTAAGACTGGAAAACAAGTATCACATCAATTCAGCAAAATCAATGATGCCTTCTTCTACGGTGTCATCTACCTCTTGAGGCCCAATATGACTCACGGTCGGATGACCAAGAGCGTGGTAACTACCACAGAGAAGTGGGGAGCGTTATTTACGTAATTCCCCACTTTCACCTATCTCAAAGCTGCCAACTTCTTGGGGGAGCCCACCAAGTTACCGAGGTATGCGGGACCTAAGCTGATCCTATTGGAGTTGTCTAGATAGCTTATCACATACCACAAGAAGTGTCTGAAAAGAAAGAAGGGTGGAACTCCATTCCCCCTCACGGTGGGTAGGTACACCTGTGCTTCCCAAAGCAAATCCTGGGAGATGTTTGCAGAGCTTGAATTGCTCAACTTAAAGCATAATTTCCTCGGTGAGGCCAACCTTTGATCCTCGTAATTTCCTTCCAAGGGAAAAGCTCGATCGATTCACATCCCTCAGATGAAGATATCTACATCGATCTGTATCATGAGGTCGAGCTCAGAAGAAAGGACCACTCCACCATTTGGCCTAGCCAGAGATCATCAATATGGTGTGGCCATTGTCCGAAAGGTTTCAAGCAACTGATCAAGAAGTTGATCAGGTCTATCTAGACACGGATGGGGACAATTGGCCATTTTTGAGATTGATAGAACAAAGGCACCTCAGACTATTGAGGAAAGGGTTAAGGGCACTCTGCAGTGCACAGAGCATTGGTGCAGGAAAAATGGTCTCATCTACCTTGGGGTAGACTTCACCACGTCTCCCTTAGGTAATGCACCCATGCCAAGCCAAAGCACTTGCCAAAGGGAAAAGGGAAAGATAAAGAGGAGATACAATAATTGTTCAAGAGGAAGCTCCCGAGAGTCCTCCTTCCACCGCTTAGAATAGGTAGTAAGCCTGATCTCCCTAGAAGAAGAAGAAGTGGTAAGTGTTCCAATGGGCACATCCACTCAGGATGTTGCCACTACTATAACTAGTGAAGTTCCCACCATCCCATCTCCCACTCCTCCTTCCCCTCCTCATGTCACTCAACCAACCACTCCTTTGGTTGTGTCTTCTCCCCATCTTCTACTATTCCCCTTCCTCTTCCTCCATCTTCTCTTCCCTCACGGATCTGTCCCCTAGCATTTCTTCTCATCTCTCAGATCCCTTCCACCCCCCATGGTTTCTCTCTATGAGTGACTCCTACCCCGTGAGTGTTGGATGTTGGCTTCTTTTCAATGCCACCACCAAGTGTCTCGACACATTTCCCCATGTCCACTATGGTTGCTCCTTCTTCCACCTCTATTCCCTCTTCTCCCTCTGGTCCCACTCCCTTAAGTCTAGAATGGATCTCCAAACACCTGAGCCAGCACAAGAGGAAATTCCCCATTGCACCTATGGACTTCTCTGTTATTCCAACTAAAGGAGCTAAGAAGAAAAAGGCTATAACCCACTTCTCTCAAAGCGCTTTCAGGTGAAAGAGTTATGGAGATCGCATACCCTGATCCCACAAAGGAGAAAAAGATCTATCTCCTATAGATTTTACAGTGACTCAAGTCACAATGGGAACATCCTCAGAAAGCCTACAGGAGAGGCCTTATCTATAGTGGATGCCCTTTGCAAAAAGCTTCAGGAAGCAAAGGAAGAGAAGAGGATATTGAAAAAGAGCAAACAAACATCTTCTCCAAGCCCTGCAGAAAATGGGCAAGTGCACCTCCTGTAGCTGCCACCGAAACTCCTGAAGCCCTTAGTCAGGAAAAGATAAATGAGTACACCAAGATTGGTGAGCAAGGTATGGCAAGTGTCCACTGGAGAGACTAGATCCTCAAAGATAGTGAGGAAGTGATTATAAAGTTCACAGAGCTATATCAAAATATAGATCAGGCTAATAAGGAACTCCAGGTGCAATTACAGGACCTATCTCGAAGAGTTGGACCATGCCAGTTACAACATGAGACATTCCAGAAGATGCTCGACTACCCAGTCGATGACTTAATGAAATTCGGCGTCTTGATCACCCAAGAGCACCCAACAAAGTCCTTGCTACTTTGGACTATCGGGTTGACCAAATGGAATTTGTCTTGGAGAAAATAGATAAAATCAAGGAGGAAGCCTTGGATGCAATGCATCAAATGGAGCAGATCATTTAAGGATGTCTCTCAGGTTTCTCACCCCATCATACGCCTTGAGGAAGGTAGATGACACTATTGGCTCTTAAGGAGATCGTGTCACAAGGTTTTAGGTCGAAGCCACTGATATAGAATCTATCAACAACCTTCTGGCCTACCGTGACTTTGTTGGATACCTGATGGAGGTAGGTAATGAATACTTCAAGCTCCCAGAGAGACTCAGAGATGAATGGGAGACTTGTGAAGTCATCGGAGATCACACCAAGGGTCCTGCTCAGGATCAACTTCAAATGATGGTTAGCAAGTTCATGGAGTATCGAGCTCAATTTCACATTTCCTCTCCTAAGTAGAAGCAGGATACTCCTTTCCAGCCGAGGGATGATGACGAATAGGCTCCTTCCTGGGATTTATCCCATTTTTGTAAAATATTTAAAAGAATGTTGGCACAAATGATGACATCATCCATGTTGCACCATGGGATGTTGTCATCCACCAAATTGCCTCAAAGTCAACAGTTGACTTTTAGATATTTTGTAAATAGTTGTTGGTTCCTTTTTGCCTTCTTTCTCCTTCTCCTTCTATAAATACTTGGATACTTGTTGTATTCGGGTGGACATTTTTTAGATGAAAAATAGAAGTGAGAAGAAAAGGCTTTGTACTTTTGTAATAGAAAATATTAATACAAAAATTAAGACTTTGTGCTCAATGGATGTGTTATGTGCATTAGATCTTTCTTAAGTTAGATCTTGTGTTGCTTTTCTGTTAGATCTATCTCTACTTTTTGTCATTTTCTCATTAGTATTGCTTTGTTCATTTATGCAAGTAGGTTTGGCTCTATTTACTACCAGCCCAAAACATTAGTTTTAGCATTAGGATTAGGTAGAGGAAACCATCCTTCTCCAGAGGTTGATTTAACTGCAGCATTAAGTCCCACACTTGTGAGATCATCCCATGTTAGCAAAAATATGGATATGTCATAAAAAAACCTAGGGTGATACTTTTTTGTCATAACATGTATGTAGTATGACTTGTAACTTGTGGAAATATAAGTTCGTAATTTGGATCCATCATTTTTAATCTATACTTTTGGCTTAGGTGTGTTAAGTGGAAAAAGTGTAATATTGTATTGGGTGTGAAAGTTATGGGTTTGTGTTGTTCTTGGATTTTCTCAAGTCATTACGGATTAATTGTATCATATTGAACTAGATAAAATCAAATATAGAATATGTCATCTATGTAGAGTAGGGAAGAAAAATAAAGGTTGTTTTTAAGCATAATCTTTGGTTACCTTGCATGATTATGGTTTTTTTAATAGTAAATTGTGACACTACCTAGAGAATTAAATATGTAGTGTTATAAAGTTTGTTTTACCTTTTGGAATAGGCCGGGGAGATCTCTTGTTTAAAAGTTAAGAATAAAAAAATCTCCCCCTTAAAGCATGGTGGTGTTTCTTATGAAGTGTTGCCTCTCAAAAACTACTCTGCGTTTTCATAGCCAAATTCAAATTTTGAGCTCATGCCCTTCGTTGGTGTTTAAGCCAAGTTAGAGATTCAAGAAATTAGCAAAAGTCGTGCCCTAGAGCTGTTTAAACCTTTGTTTTGCTCGTTTTTAGAAATCCTCCATTTCCCGATCTGTGCATGTAATATCCTCTTTACAACCTCCATTTTTGATCGAAATTGTTCACTTGTTCTATGGCCTAGGTTTTCAAATCATTTTTGCCTCCATGCCTTTGGTTCGTGAAGGAAATTCAAAAATTGGACTCAAAATGACAAAGTTCTCTTCCTCTGTGTATTTTTTCCATAGTCGGGAATGATGGGCATTTCTTTCCCTGTCAAATTTTTCCTCAGCATCCCGAGTGATACGTGGGTCTCTCTGATTGGATGTGGTTCGGTCATACTTCAAAAATCTAGTGGAATAAGCCATGTGTTGCAAATGCCACAACTCCGAGGCGGGGTCTAGCGGCAGTCTTCAATTAAGTGTAGGATTTCCATGTGTCCCAAGTACAAAATGAAGGTAAAATCGGCTAAGTATGGAAGGCTTAGTAGATGGCTCCACATATAGCAATGGCATGATTCCCAAGGTGGGGTAGAAAGGGCCATTCCCAATCGGCGCATTAGATCACCACGCGTTGTCGAGTCATTGGAAAGGTAAAGCCTGCCGTTGAAAAGTCAAAACGAACGAGCGGGCCTTCGGGGGAATTTGAGATTTTGAGCCTCTTTGTAAAAAAGGTGAAAAGTTAAAAAATAACCCTTGGCCCAACCAAAAGCTATCGGGGAAAAATTCAAAGCTTGAGCTCGCGAGGGAAAAGTCATAGCTTGAGCCCACGGGGAAAATGTCAAAGGTGAAGCCCGCCATTGAAGAGTCAAAGTGGGACGAGTGGGCCATCGGGTCACTTTTGGAAATTTACCCAAATTTCCAAAAGTGAAGTAAAAGTTCTAGAATGCTCACTGCTCCGCTTGAGTCTCGGGCCCGCCATTGAAAAGTCAAATCGGAGGAGTGGGCTGATGAAGGAATTTGAGATGGATGATCAAACAACCAAGATCTGTAAAGTTCGGAGCTTTAGTATGAAGAGAGAATTTTTTGGAAGGGAATATATTACCATCAAGAAGCTTCTAGGTATGACCATAGGTGAAAGCGGCTAAAGATGGGAGATATTATAAGAAGTATGATGCTCACAAAACTTAATAGGATCTATATTAGCACTTGTCTCATGATGATAAATATGAAGATGTGATGTTGATAATGAAAATAGCTGCCAATGGAAAAGAATAACGTTAAATTATTCGAAGACAAGTAAGACAGAAGAAACAATGTACAAGTTGTTGTCTCCTAGAATAGGAAGTGCCTCAGGAATAAAATTTCTTTAGATGGATTGCATTCATGGGTTCGTCAAGGACTTGGCCTATGTCAATGGCCAATTTATAAGTTCCAAAGCTAAAAGTATCTATGATTCTGTTCGGCTCAAATTTATCTTGTTTGTCTCGTTCTTTGGGTATGTTCTTTCAATTTTTGTTGAGAATGAGATCATCGATCTTATATTTTCTATGTTTGAATTTTTTATGGTAGCTACGCCGTAGCCGATTTTGATAGACTTGAATATGATCTAGGGCATTAAGTCATTTTTCGTCAAGAAGCTTGAGCTCTTTAAGGCATGAATGTTGATAATAATCTTTATTAATTACATCTTTGAGGGATATTCTAAAGGATGGGAATTCAACCTTGACATGTAAAATAGCTTCCCCACCATAAACAAGAGAGAAGGGAGTGGCTTCAGTTTGCATTGTTTGATTTGTTGCTTCTGTTTGTCCATTAATTAATTGATTTGACGATAGATTCAAAATTAAAGATGGAAAAGGTTACATAAGGATATTCCTAGGTATATGTACCTTGTAGAATGTATGCACGTAAAGGTATTGACAAGTGGGAATCATTGGTGAAGAGTTGCTGCAAGATCGATCGTTGAAAGCATAATGGACATGACAGGTTGCATTTTCACAAGTGTCCAAACTTGATGTGGTTGTGTTTCGACAACAAGGCTAGAGATGTTAGGCATAGGAATAATAGAATCAAGCTCAAATGTGTTTGACGATGGACTCTCTGTTGTAGTGTCTATATTTATATCAAGGGTTGAAAGGGAGTCTTGAAGTGAGGTCAAGATCTCATTACATGTTGGAAGAATGTTATTTTCCAAAATAGGTTCAATATCTGCTTGGGTTGAAAGAGAGTCTTGAATCAAGGTCAAGTTCTCATTAGATGTTGGAAGAATGTTGTTGTCTAAAATAGGTTCAATGTATGTTTGAACTAATGGAAGAAAATTTGAAGAAGATATGGATTGGTTTGGAATTAGAGATTCTTGACCTTTTTCATCGTGATCTTGTGGAATTTTAGTATGTATAGGAGTTTCGACAGTAGTCAAATCTTCATTGAAAGTTGTGGTATT
This sequence comes from Taxus wallichiana var. yunnanensis, assembly GCA_018340775.1. NCBI lineage: Eukaryota > Viridiplantae > Streptophyta > Pinopsida > Cupressales > Taxaceae > Taxus > Taxus wallichiana. The sequence continues at coordinate 878,445,444 of CM031242.1, forward strand.
GGATGTGTCATTGGTTGCAAGAGCATTGTCATCAAGCTCTATAGAGATGACATCGTCATCAATTAAGTCTTGGACGTAATTCTTAAATCGCACACATTTATCTGTGTGATGACCATCAATGCGATGAAAATCACAATATGTGTTAGGTTTGTACCAACATGGCTTAGATTCCCCTTCGACAAAGGGTTTTGTAATTGGATATCTTATCAGTTTAGCCTCTTTTAGTTGATGAAAAACACTAGAGAGAGTTTCTCCAAGGGGCGTAAACTGACGTTTGACTTTACGTGAAGTGATGTCTTCATTAGGTTGTATGATTGGCTTCTTGGGTGATCGTTCATTGATTTGGGTAGCCATATGAGAGAGTTGTGTTTTCATCTTATTAATTTGTTCTAATAGCTCATTGCGTGACATTTTTTGTGAATTCATCATATTTGAAAGAGAGGGAGAATGAAGAAATGTGTGATGAAGAACTCAACCTATTGATTGTGATCTTTGTTTTCACTCAATCAAGTTTTAATAAGGCTATAAGGAGTAAGCTCAAACAAGATATGACTCGAATATGTTGATTGGTTTGGATTAAACAAGCTTAGTAGACGAAAATGTAAGGAGTACACTCAAACAAGGTACTTAATACAAGTGGGATATAGCTCAAACAAGCTATGATGAATATGTTGATTGGTTTAGCTTAAACAAGCTCGGATTTTTGATAGGAAGAGTAACTCAAACAAGTGACTCAACACGATTGTGAACTCAAAATGAGTTTTGAAGGGATTTGTGTTGGATGGGATTTTGTTAAACTCGACAACCGATGAAATAATGAGTGAACTCAAAAATTCACCCAATGTCATTTTTGATATAGCTTGAAACAAGCTTATAAAGGATGTTCGACAATTGTTGATATAAGGAGTGAACGCAAGTCACTCAATATCTATTGGATATAGCTGAAAACAAGCTATGGTGGATTTGTTGTTGGCTGAAGTAGGCTAATGAAATCAGTGTGACGTTTTGATCTTCGTTGTGGGATTACTTGAATGTTTTGCTTGGTATTGAATCGGTCGAGAAATGGTGTTGTGGAACACGATTAGGATTTGAATTTTACAATAAACACATTGATATTAGCCAAGTTTTATGATAAAAACAATGCTAAACTATTTTGTTTACAAACAACAAGCAGTCATGTGTATCAAATTGTTTTGGCTGAAGAGGTAGATCCTTCAGGAATGATCATTGTTTAATGCAATCATACAAGTATGTCATGGAATGATGGATGCAGGCTCTTATCACTCCAAAAAGATGCATCCTCGATATACCCTAGTCCTGATATACCTAATTTTGTATGGGGATAGAATTGGTATGGGAACCCTTAGAGCACTGGAGGAGACTCACCAATTCTTACTTTCCTATTTCGGAGTGAATCACCACGTCCAAAACAAGTTTTGTGAAAAGGTGGAAGGTGATGGAGGGATGAATGTGTATGGTGTCCTTATAACTCCTCGAAGATTTACAGGGATGATGCCAGGCTTCATTGTTATAACTATTTAGGCGTGACTCACATGCGCATGAAAACATTACCTGTAAGTGAAGAGCAGGGGCAAGGTAAATACCGAACGTTGTGATGAGACTAGGTCTTAAAGTGCAATGCAGATGTAAATGTTGTTGGTGTGTGGTAGTCAAGTCCACGTCATTGGTGTAGCTTTGGTGGTGATGAAATCCACCTCATCTACGTGCAAAAAAACAAAATGATAAAGTGATTAAACACGGGGTTCTTTCCAACTTGAAATAAATCACTAGCAGAAAATAATTACGTATACGAGTGTACTTTTTTTTTGTTTCAACAATTTTCTTTGAATGGTGGTATTTTTGTGAGATTTTTGTTGTTTTTGTGTTTTTATTTTTGACAATATTCCAAATACACGGTCCTACAAAAAACAAATTAGTAGTTATCCTGCAAGCGAAATGTTAGAAAAGTGATCGTGGTGTTTTTTTGATTTTCCAGATTGTTCAAAGTGCAGAAAAGAGCATACACAACCAACGACCAAATAAATATTAATAATATGACAAAGGAAAATAATGATTAAAATGACAGGTTGGAAAACAAAACTAAAGGATCTTGCAATGTTAGAACAAGAAACTAAAAAATTGTGACCGTTTCTAATTTTCCAGATCGCTCGAAGGCGCAAGAAAAGAGCATACGTGGATACTGATTGGAATAATTTTTTTATTTTTAAATGTTAATAATTATTGTAATTAATCATGATTATGAAATAGTGATAATGATTATTTTCACGAAAAAAAAAAACGATGAAAGAAGAGTGTGAAAACGTGACCTAGAAGTGTTGTCGTGGAAAATTGAAATGTAAGGCAAAAAAATAAATTAAAAAATAAAATTGTTTTGTAGAGCGCGAGTGGCCTCACATTTCTGATTTCCAAGATCACTTTTGAAGTGCGAGGAAAGAGCATACGTGTGAGGTTGTTACGTGAAATAAAATAAAAAAAAAACTATAATTTTGTTATTTTTTGTTAAAAAGATAGGTGTTAGAAGAAATGAAACCAAAAACTTTTTTTGTAAGTCTAAATCAAAAAATTATTTTTCCATTGCATAGATCTTTTTGATACCTTTCCGTTAAAAAAATGAAGTCATTCCGAGTTCGGGAGAAAAATTTATGGCTTCCGGAAGATGGGCTATGGTAGCACTCTGAATGAAAATTTTAAACGTGAGAAAAACATCCCGGGAGCTAGTTTTTTAATTTTCTGACTTCTGTACTTCACCTGAGAAGCTAAAATTTTGTGATAAGTTAAAAAAGAACAATAAACAGAAATAAAGAGTTAGATCACAAAATTATTGACTAAAATAAAATAAAAAAAATGATTAACTTCCTACAAAGTAGTTATTTTAGCAAAAGTAAATAAATAAATGCATTTTCCGGATTGGTTGTCCCATGACAGTAAGATGATAAACTAATGACTAGTTCATGTGTTTCTATAGATTACAAGTGAATAGAAAAATCAGAACTAGGAACTAAACACCAAGCACCGAGGAGATCAAAGACAGGATGAGCGTCATAGTTTCATTGTTGTTATAACTTGTAGATACACCACAAGACACCACACAACAAAAACACTACCCAAAGCGTGAAGGTTAACCAAAGAAGGCCATAAGGAACATAAAAGGAAATAATAACGAACAATAATAAACAAAGAACAGATAAAACCACTAATTGAGAAATTAATGGTAACAAATCAAAAGTAACCGGGCGTGCCAGAATGTAAGCTAGGAAAAATGCACTACTAACAAGGAAGTGAAATACCAATAATCATACCTCTTCCTTCGCATTCCAAAGAAAGCATATCTTGGAATGGGCTAGAAAAAATGGATTGAGCCCGATTGTGTGATATGTAGGTGTTTTTCTTCAAGACGGAGCAAGACCTTCCTACAACAACGATCCTCTTACTTTGCACTGGATGGAAAAAATGATTATGAGGCTATTTAAGCATTAGGACAAGGCAAAATGATGTTCTTTACTCAAATAATGCAAGAATTTAGATATGGCATTCAAGCTTATTCTCCATGTGTTTAGAGGGGAGGGTAAGGTTGTATGATATTATAGCCGGAAGTGATTAACTTAGAGTAATTTAAGTAATCATGGTTTGAAAATGTGGGAAAGATTAAGTGAGTGGTTTGAAAATGTGGGCAAGATTAGGTGAATGCTTTGCAAATGTGGGCAAGATTAGGTGAGTGGTTTGAAAATGTGGGAAAGGTGAGATGAGTGGGGGCCACGAAGAATGGGTGAAGATTTGAATTATATTTTTAATTCATAAGTGGAGGATTTTAGGTGAGTGGGGACCACGAAGGGTGGGTGAGGATTTGAATTTGAATTTTTAATTCAATAGTAGAAAAAACATGGAGAATGATGACATGTGGTGAGATTGGGTTATTTTTGGATTTTGAAATGGATAATTAATCAAATTATATTTGATTAATTCAAGTGTATTTTTGTGGGAAATGAGGAAGGGGAATTAATTGATTTAGGAAATATGTGAAATTAGGGTGTCTACACCTATTACCCACACCATCCAAACCACCTTCCCAAAACATGTTAGCCCTCGGTGCCTCCACCACCCTGTGAGTTAAGCATTTTTACCTGTCACTTCTCATCAAAGGTTTCAAATTTGAACAATTGCATTATAGACTCTAGAGCCTCGAGATAATGTGATGCCGGCCAAAAGTTACAAATGCTCTTGGCCTCACTTTGACTCGGGTAAATGACACATGCTTACTCAATGGAATCAAACAAGTTCCATTGGTGGGAAGGATTAAGGATGCTCAAAGGTTGCACTAGTTGATTACCCTAATAAGAAGATACTCCCGACCATTTTGGTGCGAGACATCCCAACATCTTTTGGTATGTTGTTGAGTAGAAGTTTTTGCAGAGATCTAGGTGGGGAAATAAAAATGGATTGGTCATCTCGCAACTATCCCGGTGAAATGAGAAATGAAGAAGGCTGCTGCGGTCAAAGAAAAATGAAGTTCGCAGATGCGAAAGTCTGATGATCCAAAATCAAACATTCTATTTCAAGATTGTGGGCTAGGAAACTACTTCCTCACATCAAAAAAGAGGAGAACTTGCTACTTCTCATGGAGGAAGAGGAAGATCAAATTTGGACAATGGAATTTGATGGTAGTCATTCCAGTACTCTCCCTTCAATGAGGTATATCCTTTTTCCTACAAGCTGCAATTTGATAATACAAACAATCACTGAGTATGAAGCATTTCTCTTAGGCATGAATGCAACATAAGACATGGGAATCAAGAAGCCGAGATGCAAAGGTGATGCAAAGATTGTGGTGAAGCAGTCTGCCAACAATATCGTAAAATCCCGGACTGTGCACTATAGATACATAGTGTGGGACTGCATTGAATCCTTTGATGCATTCTCCATTGAAGTTATCCCTAGGGAGTAGAATGAAAAGGCTGATTCTCTAGTAGTGTCAGCTTCCTTAGTGACACCTCATCCTTCTTTTGGCAAGGATAAAGTGACCATTGAGATGGTGTTCAGACCCAACATACCAGACAATGCAAATCACTGGCATGTCTTCAATGATGACAATCAGATCCTAGCCTTCTTATAACAAAGGGATAACTTCAATAATATTTTCTTTGAAGGAAGTGAAAATCCACCGGCGTGAATCAGTCCTCAAAGGGGAGAAGGAAGGAGTTTGAGGAATTTATGAAAGAGGGAGTAATCAAACTGAAAGGAAACAAAATCCCCAAAGGTCTAGTTTCTTTGGAAGACCTCTTTGACAAGCATGTGAGTTCATCCAAGAGAAAGAAAAACAGTGTTCTCGGTGTCCATCGATTTTGATCAAGAAAACATTGGCACTTTAGAGAATCCAAATATGGTTAACATTGGTAAATGTTTCTCACCATAAGAGAAGAGAAAGTTTGTTACTCGCTATTAAAAAATACTCAAATGTCCTGGCCTATTCCTATGATGAACTCAAATCTTTTCAGCCAAAGGAAATGCATCACTCCATTCCTTCAAGCAAGGAGCTAAGCCCTTCAGGAAAAAACAAAGGCCCTACAATCAAAGAATGGGGAAATAAGGATTTTTGTAGACTTCCAAAATCTGAATCGAGGCATCTCTCAAAGACAAACCCTCTTCCAATCATGGATCATATTTTCTGGCTTGAGCCTTTGGATCTCGAAATGCTCTCTTTACTTGATGGATTCTCGGGAGTACAATCAAATCAAGGTGGTAGAAGAGGATTGTAACAAAACAACCTTCACAACACCTTGGGGCACTTTTCCTACAACAAAATGCCTTTTGGCTTGATCAATCGTTGGAGCCACTTTCAGAGAGCAATGGAATTGGCCTTCAAAGATTTGAAACATTGCATTGTCATTTACCTTGATGACCTCATGATTTTTTCAAAGAGGAGGGGAGATCATATTAGTCATTTGGAGCAAGTCCTTGCAAGGTGTAGGAAACATGGAATTTCTCTAAATCCAAAGAAGTGCATTTTGGAGTCACAAAAGGTAAGTTTCTGGGAAACATTGTGAACAAACATGGAGCACACATTGATCCTGAGAGGTCAAAGCTATCCAAGCACTAGCCTTACCAACCAGCAAGAAGGGAGTTCATTCATTCTTTGGAAAGGTAAACTTCCTTCATCATTTTTTGCCTGAGTTTTCGAACTGACTAAGCATATAAATTCCATGATGAAGCCTCAAGCAAGTTTCAAGTGGAATAAGGAAGGAAAAACAACATTTGAGGAGATCAAGAAAGCCATTGCCAAAGCTCCAACTCTTGTATCTCCAGATTTCAACAAGGATTTCATCATGTATTGCTATGCATCAGAACATACACTCTCTGTTGTCCTTGTTTAGAAAAATGATGAAGGTTTGGAAGCACCCATTTCTTTCATGAGCTATCCTTTGAAAAATCATGAGCTAAAGTACAACCAATTGGAGAAACATGCTTACATAGTGGTCAAAGTTGTTAAAAGCTTCAAATTCTACATTCTCAATTCTCATACACAGTGGTGATGGTCCCACTGAAGTGCAATCAAGTCCATTTTGACTCAACAAGATCACGGGGCTAAGAGAGGAAGTTGGATTACAAAGACCCAAGAGTATGAATTGGAGATTAGACCCTATAATCTGGTAAGTAAATGGTTTATGCAAGCTGATTTCTGAAGATGCTCGAAGCTCGGCGAGGAGAAAAAGATGGTGTTTTCTTAACTTGTTCAGAGACAGTCACAAGCGCTCTTTGTCACCACTACTGATGAGTGGTATGTTGACATTGCTTACCACCTCACTTATGGAGAATTCCATCCTCATCTTGATTACAAACAAAGAAGGACACTCAAGCTAAAGGTAGCCAAGTTTGTGATCTAGAATCATGCACTTTACAAGAGAGGCCTAGATGGTTGTTTCCTCAGGTGTGTAGATAAGGAGTAGCAAGAAAATTTTCTTAGGGCATATCATGATCAAGCTTGTGGTGGAAATTTCTCAAGCAATGGTCACCGCACATAAGATCCTTAGAGGGAGATATTATTGGCCCTCCATCTTTGTAGACACTCAGGATTGGGTTTCCAAATGCAAATCATGCCACCAATTTGTTGGAAAGCCAACTAGCTGCATTTCCACTTAGATCGTGGTAATTGAAGAACCATTTTAGCAATGGGAGCTAGATTTCATTGGTGTTTTGAATCCTCATTCTAGTGTAGGGCATAATTATGTATTCACTGTAACTGATTACTTCACTAAATGGGTGGAAGCCATCCCAACCAAGCAAGCCAACTCTAAAATAGTCTACAACTTCATCAAGGAGAATATCATTGTTCATTTTGGAATACCACAGAAAATTGTTGTAGACAATGCCACCTATCTCTCTTCAAGGAGCTCACAGAGTTTTGGTATGTCTTTGGAATCTCCTTATATCAATCTTCCGACTACTACCCATAGGGAAATGGACAAGTTGAGTCAAGAATAAGAACATTGTGACCATTGTTCGCAATTTGGTAGATGAGAATCAAAGTAAATGGCACAAGAAGTTATATGATGCATTGTGGGCCGATAGGATCACTCCTAAGAAGGCAATAGGTATGTCACCTTTCCAAATGTTGTATGGAGTTGAGGCAGAGATTCCCCTCACAATTGAGATGTCAGCTCTCAAGTTGCTGTAAGAAATAGAAGATGGTCAATACAAAGACTCCATTGACAAGAGGATCCTCTTCTTGGAAAAGTTGGAAGAAAGCAGATGCCAAGTGGTGGATAGAATTAAAGAGCATTAGTTGAAAGTGAAGAAAATTTTTGACAAGAAGACCAAAGCAAGGAATTTCAAAGTTGGAGATTTTGTCCTACTATGGGACAAGAGAAGAGAACCAAAGGGCAGCCATGGAAAGTTTGATTCATTGTGGCTAGGCCCATTCCAAATTCATGGAGCTTGTGGTGAGAATGTTTTCTCCTCTCATACTTGGATGGAATGCCATTGGAATTGCCTCAAAGCGGGCAATACTTGAAACTGTATCATCAGTGAAAGCGGGTTGTCCCCCACCTTGTACCATAGGTGTTTTCGTAGGTGTGTTTTTCCCTTTTCTGTGTGTGGTTTAGCTTGTGTGTTTCCTCCTTCTTCCATTCTTTCTCAGAATTGTACATGACTCTGCAAGGCCCAATGGATAAGGCACTGGTCAACGTAATATGTTTAAAACTTGAGATTCTGGATCCTCATGTCGTGCCCTAGCCATGCCCAGTTCACGCCATGTCCCCAAGCTAGAGCCAATTGTTGTCTCCTGAAAACTACTTTGTGTTTTCATAGCCAAATTCAAATTTTTTGAGCTCATGCCCTTTGTTGGTGTTTAAGCCAAGTTAGAGATTCAAGAAATTAGCAAAATTCATGCCCTAGAGCTGTTTAAACCTTTGTTTTTCTCATTTTTAAAAATCCTCCATTTCTCGGTTTATGCACGTAATATCCTCTTTGCAACCTCCTTTTTTATCGAAATTGTTCACTTGTTCTATGGCCTAGGTTGTCAAATCATTGTTTTGCCTCCATGCCTCTGGTTTGTGAAGGAAATTCAAAAATTGGACTCAAAATGACAAAGTTCTCTTCCTCTGTGTATTTTTCCTCGATCGGGAATGATGGGCGTTTCTTTCCCCATCAAATTTTGCCTCAGCATCCCCGAGTGATACATGGGTCTCTTTGATTGGATGCGGTTCGAGTCATACTTCAAAATCCAAGTGGAAGCAGCCACGTGTCACAACGACACAACTCTAGGGGTAGGGTCCAAGGGACAGTCTTCAATTAAGCGTAGGCTTTCCATGTGTCCCAAGTACAAAATAAAGGTAAAATCGGCTAAGTATGGAAGGCTCAATGGGACGGCTCCATGTGCCACAACGACACAATTTCGAAGGTGGGGTAGAAAGGGCCATTCCTAATCAAAGCACTAGATTTCCATGTGGTCAAAGTCATTGGAGAGGAAAAGCCCATTGTTGAAAATTCAAAGTGGACGAGTGGGCCATCGGGGAAATTTGAGATTTTGAGCCTCTTTGTAAAAAAAGATGAAAAGTTAAAAAGTAACCCTGACCTCGACCTGTGCTATCAGGGAAAAATTCAAAGCTTGAGCCTGTAGGGAAAAATTCAAAGGTGAAGCTCGCCGTTGAAGAGTCAAAGTAGACGAGTGGGCCATCGGGTCACTATTGGAAATTTACCCAAATTTCCAAAAGCGAAGTAAAATTTCTAGAATGCTCATGGCTCCACTAAGGCCACGGGCCCGCCATGAAAAGTCAAATTGGAGCAGCGGGTCGGCGAAGGAATTTGAGTTTTTGAGCCCTTTTCCAAAAAAGGTTAAAATGTTGAGAAAAGGGCCATGATCCCATTTCCAATAAGAACGTGCCATGTGTCTAAGTTGAAAAGTCAAAGCAGGGCTGCGGGCCATTTTGTTCCAAATTGCCAAATCTCACGAAAAATCACAAAATGCAAAAGGCTCCCCCATGCTTTGCTCCAATCCCTTCCTACCACGTGGATGGCCCAATTTGAGTTAGGGGAGCAAATTGAATGGTCTATATCTAAACCGCCAAATCGAATGTAAGCAGTTTGCTTTGCTAAGATCTAGTTTTTAACCCGCCATGAGCGTTTTCTTTCATGAATGGAGAAATTTGAAGAGGCGTAAATGATTTGTAAAGTTATAACCATTTTAGCAAAGGATATAATGGCTCCTCAGGGCCATTCCAAGGGATTAGTGGTTGATTTTAAAAAAGACCAGAGTGCTCTGTACCTGGAAAAGACAGAAAAATGCCATATTTCTTCTATCTTCTTTCTCTCTCGAATTTCTTCCATTCTCAAGCTCTGTACAAACTCTGCTTTAGCTTCAATAATAAAATAAGGAATTTTCACCTCTTTGATTGAGGGATTGTTTGGTACCTTACGACCAATGAATTTCATTCGGTCTTGTAGCTTCTCCTATGGATTTGTTTTTCTTCTAACTCTAAATGCATGTGAATGAAATTTCTAATTAATGTGTGTGGGCATCTGATATTCTACTCGCAACATTAGTTTCTCCTACCTCCATTCTCACTCCCTTTCCCTTCTCAGACAAAGTTCTTCTCTAGTGAGAAATTGCTAGCTTTGCCACAGGGTCAGTGGAGTACCCCTGTTGGATCTCTGGTCAAAAGGCCACCATTAAAATCCACTTTTCACGCATGCACATACGGAAGCTGCACTGTTCAAGTAGAGGGACTTAGATTCCCATAGTGTTGGCTTGAAACCCACCAATTTTTCCACAAGACAAATTTTTTTCGCCAACATGAAGTTAATTTGATAACACTAGATAGGTTTATATGATATTTTTGTTATCCAAAATTACCCCTCTTGGAGGTAATTTGGATAACTTAATGTTTTCTCTTGACTTGGAATAGGGTAACTAGAAAATTAGGAAAATTTGGAGCGAGTTTGAAGGCCTTCAGTCCTTGGCTCGATTCTCATACTTAGTAAAAAATGGCTAAAAATGGGCAAAATGGGAAAAAAATGGCCTTGAAATGTCTTGCTTCATTTTTATAGCTCGTAGATCCAAAAAAATTAGACAAAGGTTGGATGAATTTTGAGAAAAAATGGGACAAAGGGTGCTTTAAAATGTATTTCAGCTGGGAAGGTCGGATGGAACCAAATTGGCTCACACCAAGGTCCCAGGAACTCATTTGTGGTCCGATTTGCATAGATGGTCACCGCCTCCTTTATATTGCGGATAAGTCGGAGGCCGACGGAACAAGTGGAACAAGGCTTGGAGGTGTTAGGTTCTCCGCATGGCACTAAAGCCCGCCGTGTGGAGAAAGTGGGCTTGGGTCACGTTTAATGTGGAAACTTTGGCCGAATCGGGAACAACGAACCCATTAGGAACTAGGAGGGGTGGCATTGAGTTCTCCACACATGGGGATGGGATGTAATACAAAGTGGTGGAGATAGATTTGGCTCGGTGATCTAACCAAGCTCGCTTGAACTGGGGAGTTAGATTTGTAGGTGGGTGGGCAATGCCCATGGGGTACCATGGTGTTTGGGGAACTTTTTCCCATGGGAGCTTAAAGTCTACGAGTGTAGGGGTGGCGGTATTTTGCAGCCATATCAGAATTATCGGGTCCCAATGGAACCTAAAAACCCATTCCTAATTCAAACTCGTTCCTCGCACCCCGTCCCGATCAAAAACACAAAGAAAATGGAGGCGGGAGGAAAGCAAGTGCAATGCAAAAGGAGAAGCCAATGGGGAAATCGGGAAATGAGGAACAAACAATCAAGTGCCATGGGTTCCCAAATGATCGATATACTCAATTTATAATGGAAATAAAGCAAAAATGTAACGTGTATATTGCAGTACTATTGACTTAATAGTGGAAAAGGACACTGAAAAATCTGTGTTTTTAGCATTTATGACACCACGACTGCGCATGGCTATAATTTCGTCCCAAGAACTCCATTTTCACAAAATTTATATGGATGGGTTTTTTTACGTGCTCTACATCATGGGGATAAGAAATCGAAGTTTAGTGGTGGTAGGTGGCTCACAAACATGAAATAATTTCCTAGATCAAAATAACCACTTCTAGGTGCAACAAATGCATTAAATGAAGACTTGGGTGTAATTTCCTTCTTCCACAAGCAAGGGTACATGGTGGCATGGGTTTTGTAGATGTTCCCATGATTTTTATAAGTGAATTAATGCCATTTTTTGTGGTTGAAGAGGAAATTCGAGATCTTTCTCTCTTTCACTCATATTTTGTAAAAAGGAGTTCATTTTTCAATAGTTAGACATTCTCCATTTTTGCTCCTCTCCTTCTTCACAGGTTGTTGTAGGTGTTGTGGACTCTAAACCTTCCATTTTGAGCACTTGGAAAGAGATTCACACCTTTTTTCTTGGTTGTAATGGTGTGTCATCTCTTGAAGCAATAAAATCAAGCTTTGTGGTTATTTTGTAACCCTCTATGATGTTTTCTTGCATTATCTGACCTCTACATTACAATTTAAGGTATCTTGTGCATTTTAATGGTTTCTTGCATGCTTTTAATGGTTGTGTTTCATGGAAATGGTAGTGTAAATGTGTGTTTATAGAATGTGATGTTGTAAATATCCTCTCTATCTCCATTTTCTCCATTTTCAGTCTTGGAGAGTGTTCAAACTACCCTTCTCTTGGTGTTATCACCTCCCTTAGTGTAGGATTTCTTCATTTTCATGTTCTCTCCTTCTCCCTGGTCCCTTGGAATTGATAGGATAGGATTAGATAATATATTTACCTTCATTAGGAGTAGTTGTTGCATTATATTAGGAAGAGGAACCAACCTACTCTGGAGAGTTATCTCAAGTTCATGGTCCCACACCTAGAGATAACTCCATGTTACCTAGTTACATTGATTTCCTAGTAAAATCACATGCTAGAAAATCAGAGGGTGTTGTAATTTGGTGATAAAAATTTCCTTAATGGTTGTTCTGAGTCTTGTTTCAAGTTCTTAATTGAGTTATCTTTGTTAAGGATATGTGAATCCCTTGTTCTATACGATTAAGTAATTCAATTCCTTGTTCAAATGTGTGGAGATCCTTCTAGTCTTGTGTAATTCCTCTTATGATTTGTGCCATGGATAAGATTTGGATTTCATGATTGGTTTTTATGTAAACTCTATCCAAATTGGCTTCAAGCCTAGTCCTAGATGGACTATACTTTACTACAATTACGAATACTATGGTTGATTAGCATTATGTGTATTTTGGATGATTAGTATTATGGATATTGTGGTTCTTGGCATTATGAATGTTGTGACTCTAAGTTTTATGAGAATTTTGGTTATAGACACTATGAGTACTATGATTGTTGGAATTTGGAATACCGAGGTTTGACATGATTGTGCTTAGAAAGTTTGAAATCTAGTTTTGTACCTTTGTTTTACTATCATCAAGAGGACTTTACTATGTGTTAGAATTTTTATTATGAATGAAAACATGATGCCATAATAATTTTTATATTTATAAAGTCACTTAAAGTTATATTAAAAGTGCAAACCCCAACGCAAAAATATAACATTGATGAGAGAGAGTGTTGGGTGAGAAAAGAAGAGAGAAAGAGAAAGAAGAGGAAGAAGAAGAAGAGAGAGAAAAGAAGAATTATGCGGAAGAATGAGCTGTTGCAGTGGATTTGATCTCGCTTCCTGATTGGTTTCCACTTCGTGCTCCTGAGAAGGCCTTTGTCCCTCTAAGCTCCTTGATGAAACGATTTGCTGGAGTTCCAATTTTTAGATTGAGGAATGCGAATGCAACTCAAGGTATATGTCCATCCATCAGCCACACTGTTGATGTCTTTACACCAAACCATGATGAATGTTTCTCTATGATAAGTGCAATAGAGGCCCGAATCTCTAAGAGGAATTCGAGGGTATCCTTAGTGAAGGACAATGGGTTGCCTACCTCTTTCTTGACGTATTATTCAAATGGACCAATCAACTCATCAAAGCAATTGTATCCTCGCCCATTATAGGTACTCCAAGTTTATGAGTTTTTCGATTTACACTATCCTACAATTTGTATGCTTGTTCCTCTTTTTCCTCCAGCTCTGTGATGGCCCGATTGATTTCCTCAAACCTAATTTCCAAGGCCCTTTCCCATACATGTGACAAGTATTTTGAAGGAGTTTCAAAAATATTCCTATTGATCAACTCCTAACGATGAGTGTTGCTCATTTCATCTACTACTGGGCCCAAAGGTGCCCAATAGTCCCCTTTCTTTCCCAATTCTTCCTTGAGTGTCTCGTGTCTTATTTTCTGTCGCACACATGTAAGAAAAGAATTTGGCCACTTTTGGAGCACACCGACTTCCCTTTTTCTGAAATTGAGTTAATCCATTCATTATTCTCTCGCCCTGCATTGTGAACTCGTGTGTTCTCATGATGGATTCTGGATTGAAGCTACTGATGGGCGCAAATTCCTCAATGGGAATTGTCATGGCATTAGGATCAACTAGATGTTACACATAGAATGATAGAGTTTGCACCTACTCTTTTAGTTCATAAATCTTCTTCTTATACTCCTTATTCCTTGCCACCATGCAAGTGGAAGATTGTTGATACATGTGTAAATCCCCTTCATGAGTTTCCGGTCCTAGTTGGATTGTGCTCATATCATAGTCAGCTGGTGTCATCTCATCCACTGGCTTGATTACCTTGGGCTAAGCTACTTTGATGTATTGATTACCCGTTTCCCCACTGTAGAACTATGAGGCTATATGTGTGAGCTTTCTTGATCTTTTTCTTTGGCCAATGAGACAATTGTTGATAGATAAGGGGTTGCCACTTACGCTTGCACTTGCAGGCGGGTTCGAGGAAAATTGTTTCCTACATCCAAGGAAACATCTCATTGGATTTGGGCTCAATGATAGGTGCACCAATAGTTCCCTATTCGAAGGAGGAGGAAAATCCTGAATGAGAGAGGTATGGTTGTCAACAAGAGGTGGGACCTCCTGTGGTGGCTCAAAGACTGGGTCTTGGACCATGTGTTCTTCATCCACTTGTGTCTCGGCCACTAGATTTTCTTCCTGCATTTCTATGATCAAGTCTTCCTCTTGCAGTGACTCAAATGAGTCTTCTTCTACCCTAGATTTCTTTGGCGTCTTCTTGTGAGGAGAAGCTTCCAATTCGTGGCCTTCCTTTTCAAACTTTCTCTAGAGTGTTTAGAATTGGAAGTCACCTCTATGAATTTTGAGGATGATTGATGGGAATATTTCTTCTGACTTGGGGAATTCCTCGTGACTGGATGATCATGGTTCTCTTCTTTTGAAACCAATTTCTCGTTCTCCTTACCACTTTCTCATTCTATTCCTTTATATCCCTTGATTCACGAACATACCAATTGACTAGAGACAAAGGAACATCTTGATGCACGCATACTTAGGATCATACATCTCCATCCCATCATCGTGTAAAATATCTTCATACCAGGAGAACTTGAATTTCTTCATCTCACCGATTTTCATCCTCATATGGTCCTTTTCATGCACTTCAAATTCATCAACGCAATTGGCCCAGTAGTCCTCGACTTGTGGCTCATGTTGTAATTCTGGGACATAGAAAGAGTCGGGATCTTCTGGATGTCAAAATTAGGCCTGGAAATGTAGGAATTCAAAGTCAAATGAGTGAAAGTGACCTCTAGATAGGATGCGTCAATTAAGCTCTTACACGTGAATTATTCACTTGAATGATATTTCTATAGAGCTCAAACAATACAATTTGGTCACTAAATTACTTAGGCAGCTTTAGCAGAGCTTGGTCGGCTTCAATTTACTCATAGTTAGGAGAAGGTCAAGAATTCTATGAAATAAGAACCATGTTTTTGATCATGAATTCTGATTATGACGACATCCTAGCCTACATATATCCTTCTAAACTTTGGACCACATACATTATGAACACATCGTTCACACGAGTGAAATGCCTATGGCTTTCCTCCATCACCAACTGTGGAATTTTCTCGAATGCAAGCACCTTGGCAACAATGTTTTGCATGAGAGCCAATCCTTTAAATGATCTTGAGCTAGCAAGGGAAGATAGACCAAGTAAGAAGTCATGTGGAACTTCTTCATCATGGGTACCTAGAGAAATTGCAGATGGAGATTTTCACTGATGATCTACCCCCAATAAATTCTCTGCTTTCCTTCTGTCAATGTCAAGATGAAAAGGCCCATCCAGTCTTGGAAGTCTCTTGTGCTTGCTTCACCCATAACTCTACTGAGGAGAGTGATGGCATCTAAATATCCTTCTTAGAACTCACACCTTGGAAGGTTATTGGGCATCCTTGAGGGATTTCTTCCTATTTTCAACCATGAACCAAGTGCTACCCCTTATACATATGTATCCATCATTTCCCAATTGTGAAAGACCACTGTCCTTTAAGATGACGACCATCTTCAGGTGATGTCGATATCTCTGCAGAGAAAGTGAAATGGTTCTAGGGCTAATGACCACCAATCTTTGCACCATTTTCAGTCAGATGGTTTGTGTTTTGGGCTCATAGTGATGAGATCGAAGGCTAGGACCAACTCAAGACTTTGCACAGACACTAGGTGTCCCACGAAAATAGATAAATCACTTGTGAATATATAATCTTTAATCTTCTTTTAGTCCTTGGCTGCCATGTGAGTTCTAAGGTCATTTAGGTCCATGTACAAGACATCATTATCTTCTATCTCATACTCACAGGTGAAGGGTTGTGCCAACTTCTGTCCCATCCACTTCTGCTTCATGTTTTCCTTAGAAAGAAAAACTTACTATTTTTAGTAAGTATGAAAAAATAGCTCCCTCGAACCTCAACCTCGAATTTTGTGACTACGATTTCCTCTTCTCCTGCATTCCTCTCTCTCTTTAGATCCAATTTCTATTTTTGGCAGTTCTCGTGGGACCACTTACTATTTTTAGTAAGTGCCAAAATGCCCATTCTGATGAATTCTCATCTGCAGTGCATCTCAATGTCTCTATCTCCTTTGCAAGTTCTTCTATTGACGACTTTCCCAAAATAATGCCCCCTATGTAAAAGACCTGCTATTTTTAGAAAGTGGGATTTTGGAGGCCGGATTGATGTGGAAAAAGTTTTCCGATATGGGTTTTTTCCCAATATCACCCCTTTGAAATTTTATACCTACTCGCTCAATAGTTTAGGAGATTTTAAACTTTTAATTTTTCGATCTAGCACTTCTGGATGTGGTAGCCATTAATGGAGCTTGAAATTTGTAGGTTTGATTTTCTTCTCCATTTTAATAAAAATTACATTTTTGTTGTGGGTTTTTTCCTCTTGTGCTTTTGGTGAAATCTCGTTTGATCCAACTGCCGGTTTGATTGGAAATTGAGCTTTTTCCTCGTTGGGCGGAAAAAGGATTTTTTTGTTGTGAGTGTTCTAGTGCACACAAGGAGGGATTGAAGGTGTGTTTATGATGGTTTTTGAGAGAGGAAGTAACATAAAAAAGGTGTGTTGTTTTGTGCACTGGTTTGCAAGATTTCTATGAATCTCCATTTCATGGCAATGGAGATTTTCATTATTTCTTCTCTTCGTTCTTCGCTTCTTCTTCCTTGTTTTCTCAAACCTCCTTATGATACTTGTATGTTTTCATGGAGTGGAGGAATTTTTTTGTGATAGATCTGGTTCTAGGTTCAACAATGGTGGAGTGGTGGTAGGAAGTTGCAGAGGAGTTTGGAGAAAGAATTGTGCACTGAGTTTAAAAAGGAAGAAGCATGAAGAAAATGACAGTGGGGATTAAAAAAATTCAAAAATTATGCACAGAGGGCTGGGTGAATTTTTGTGTTCTGACATCCCTCACCTCAAAGGGACGTGAGGGACATCAATTTCCATGGTGAGCAAGGTGGCAACATGTGGCGGCGATCCGACGGTAAGGAATGAAGGCTTCACTAGCTCCCAGGGTTGAAAAACTGGTCTTGAAGAGGTCACATGGGTGACCATGAGTCTCCTTGGGGGCTGGGAGAATTTTTCCAAGTATGATTTCTTTGAATTGTGAGGGACGTCAAATTCCACGGTGCTCTGGTGATGACACGTGGTAGCGATAAGACAATTGAGGCTTTGAGCTCCGCAAGCACCTGGGGGATGAATTGACGATCCTGGAGGTCGCATGAGGATCCAGAGGTCATATGGGGGCTAGGTGAATTTTTCCATGGTTGATTTCCTTGATCTTGAGGGACTTGATGGACACAAAATCTTGTTAGGCTCCTGGAGATGACACGTGTCCTCCAAAAATTTGACTAACTCCCGAACTCGCTCCAAGAGGACAACTTGAAACGATGATAACTTGAGCTCCCAATGGACATTTTTGATGAAATTTTATATGATCCTGAATGGAAATGAAATTTTTAATCCAATGGTGGGGGTATAAGGTCTTGTTTCTTCCATTTTATCCCTAAAAATTAGATATTTGATTTGGTACTCCACTTGTGCATGAGAAAACCGATTGCATACCCAATGCGCCAAAGTGTTGTAAAAATAGTAATTTCACCCTATTTTAGGGATTGGAATTAAATTTCCATCGATGTTTTTTTATCCCAACTTCACTCAGAGCTCTCATAATCACCTTCAGAAGTTCAACAATTTTTTTGG
This sequence comes from Taxus wallichiana var. yunnanensis, assembly GCA_018340775.1. Taxonomy (NCBI): domain Eukaryota; kingdom Viridiplantae; phylum Streptophyta; class Pinopsida; order Cupressales; family Taxaceae; genus Taxus; species Taxus wallichiana. Next base: position 878,463,569 of record CM031242.1, read on the forward strand.
TCTGTGCACTGCCTAGGCTGTGAACCCTAATTTTGGTGAAATTGCCCCAACTTCTCTCGAGTCCTTCTAGAATATTCCTGAATCACTTCCATGATGTCCCAAGGCCTTTGAATCACCTCCATGTCCATTTTGGATTTTATGCTCTGCTCCATGGGGTTGCTCCAGTCCTAGGAAGGCCAGTGATAGCCCTTCCCACAACTGCCTGAAGCTTGCAACTTTTAATGAACTCCTAAAATCACCTAGGGGGAATGAATGGAATTTCCTAAATCACCTAGGGGATGAGATAATGTTAATCGGGAGGTCACTGGACTAACTAGATAGACTCGGGTGCCTTGGAATGGTAAGACTTGAAAAAATTAACACAAGGAGTATAGTTGTCATGCTTAGAAATTGTTAATTTCCTTGTTGCACATTTGCATGATAATAATAGGTTATGATAATTTCCTAATCATGACTATATGGTGTATATGAAATTTCAATCCTTTATAAAAAAATCAGTAATCCGTGTCACTCTTAATTTGACGAGGTACACCATAGGTTTATGAACTATGTTGTGTTTTAATGGTATTAGTCAATCTTTGACTATGTTATGTTTTAATGGTATTAGTCACTCATTGACTATGTTATTGCACTTCCTTATTCTAATTGATCAGGAATAAGATGTAAACGTAGATGTGTTACTTATATGTACTAATAAGGAAGAACTACACTCCTAATATGAAAAGAGTTGTCTAGATTCCTATCTGGTAAAATGTTTGGTGAGATTTTACTCAAACTCTTCACTATCATGATCATGATCTTGAGCAAGGATTGTGGCAATTAGTATGTTATTACATTAAACATGGATGTGAGATTACCCTATTATACCTCATTAATGAGTGTTATTGGTTATCATGTTGTTTTCTACGTATCATTAATCCAACAATATGTTAATATAATTGCAATGATATGCTTTGATATGTAAAATTCTACTTTGGAAATTAAAAACCACAAAATTGTTGTTCCTACTTCCAATTTACTTGAAAATGAAAGTTCTAAAATTTAGCGAATGAATGTTAGTGCTTAGAACTACTTACAACAATTAAAAATGAATAATTCAACACACAACACAATATTTTTATCTCTGGAAACCCCCATATTGAGGAAAACCAGGTTGAAGGGAAATTTCTCTTTCTTCCTAGTATTATATTGGCCAAATAAAGAGATTACAAATTATAAGAAGCTAAAGGAAGACAACAATGTTACTTCCCTTTCTATGTCCTTTCTCTGCTCATACACCTTGCTTCTACAAATCAATTTCAACACTAATGGTTTCTTTCTCACTTATCCCATCAATTCCACATGCTCCACTTGTATTTATAGCTTGCTTCTTATGTCCTCCTATGCACTGGAGAATAGGAAGAGTCATCTAAGGAAGAGACACAACCCATACATTCCAAATCTTTGATTTTTCATGGATATATATATATATATATCATGATAGAGCACCAATGGACATAGAGGGGCAATTACGCAACCACCGGTGTCTAGTGAGGGGTGGTTACACAACCGCCATTATACAAAAAGTAGAAAGTTCTGTCACTTAACTGTTTTCTCCGATTTTGCTTATTTTTTTCCTTCTGATCCTAGTTGTTATGATGAAGTAGTGTTTTCTAGGATCACCATGGATCACACCTCCCTTATCGAGGGAGGCTTTGGTCCCACAAAAGCTTAGTGGGGTAGAAGATGAGGAAACAATTCCACCACTTTCTCCTTTGAGTACCACTAGGCTTGCCTTGGTGTCTTCCCCTTGATTCCAACCTACCAAGACTCATGTGGACCTCTCCTTGTTTCCTTGACCTTCTTGCTACAACACTACATCCTCCTCCAATTCACCTCATGAATCCAAGATGCAATCCTATATGGAAGGTAACAACTGACATTATTCTTCCTCATCAAGCATAGATGGCTCATATAGGTATAGGTTCTCAAAATTTACCACCGAGTACATCTACATGAAGCAGTAAAATCAAGTCTAAAAGAATTTTCTCCAACTTACTCTAATATAGTGAAGGGTCCATACCATAGTGGATTGAGTTTCCTTGCTTGAACTTGTATTCTTTCCTTGCTCAAATAAAAAACCTTATCTCTAACATGAAGTTTGTGCTCTCTACAATGTTGATCATGCCTATCCTTGTACTTGGTTTGAGAATTCTCCAATTTTTCTTTCACCTTGAGATGGATTTTCTAGATCCTCTCAATGAAATTCGCTGCTCTAGTCACTTCTAAATCATGTATCTCTCCTTCTTCCTACTATCCAACTGTAATGTCTAGTGGATTGGTAGGTAAATACCCCAAGCATGTTTCAAAAGGTGACTGCATAGTGGATTAATTACCACCCTATTATAGGAATATTGAATGTGTGCTAAGGACTCGGCCCAAAGTTTGAGGATATTTTCTATTTGCCCTCTAATAATTTGTATCAAACTATTATCCACCACAACTATTTTCCCATCTGCTTTGGGAGGGAAGCAATGCTTCTCTATAACATGGTGCCCATATTGTCCATAAAGTAGTCCAAAATTCCCAAGAACCTAGAATATATGTATAAAATAATATACTTTGGCAAACCAAAATGCACCCATACATTAGTAAAGAAAATTTCAACTTCCTCTTCTCCTTTTATTGTCATTTTTACATGCCATAAGAACACACATTTTGCTAAATCTATCTACAAAAACATATAGATAATCGTGGTCATGTTTAGACATAGGTATTCCTTGTATAAAATCCATAGAGATATCCTACCCAATGTCAAGTAGGGACTGATAAAGGCATATACAAACCTTCCTTCCTAATTTTAGGCTTGTTTGTACAACAAAGTTTACATCCTCTTATGAATTTAGATACTTCATCTTGCATATTGGGCCAATATACATACCTTTTCAAGTGGGCCATGCTCTTGCCAACACTAAAATTTCTTGATGCTTTCAAGGTATGTGCTTCCCTCATTAATGAAATCCTTTATTCTTTTGGCACACAAAGCTTCCCCCATTGGTAGAGCATCCCATATTTGAGATAACAATCATCAATTCCCATATTTTTAGTCCCTTTGGACTGTAACTTCTGATATGTCACCCCAAAGTATTTTTATTGAGCATATACTTCTCAAAGGATTCTTTCGTGAAGGGCTCAAAATGAGATATTGTGGTCAAGTTATATATTTTCTCCTTTGTGGACAGCCTAGACATCATGTCTACCACCAAATTTATACTACTTTTCTTGTATTTGATCACAAAATAGAAATTTTGGAGGAACCCCATCCAATTGTAGTTCCTTTCTTCGCTATAAGACACATTTTTCCCGAAATCAGTGAAACTCGAACTTCATATAATAATTTGGCATGCATATGCTCAATTTTGACAAAGTGATAAGAATAAGAATTGTAGTGCTTAGAATCTAGTTTCTAAACTACTTATTTTTTGAAAAAATGGTGGAGATTAAGAAGGTCAAATGTGGTGCACACAAAGTATGTCTATTTTTGTGTCAAAAAGATAAGAACCTATTTTGTGTGCACCCCCATTTTTGAGTGCTATAAATTATTTTTCAAATCCATTTGGTAGAAAGTTATCTAACCATGTATGAGGTCCCACTAAATTTTCATAATTTTTGGATGAATATATAATTTTTTACTAATTTTCAAAGTGCACACATCCTAAAAATGAAATATTTGTGTGTACACCCCCGTAATTTTGAGAAAAATAGTCCAAAAATTTTTTTTAAATACGTGTAGAATGGAATTTAGATGAAGTCTTTTTTTTTTGAAATTTGGATGAAAAATCATAAATTGTGTACAAAAACATATGCATACATTTTGGCAAGAAAAGAAGGCACTAGTAAAAGAAATTAAGGATGAAAGCCTTAAACTAATTGGATTTTAGAAAGAAGTATATTGTCACCAAGGTAAAACCGAGCTTGACATCATAGTATAATTTTTTTGAATATTATGTTATAACACATGAGATATCAGGGTGTACATGAGATTTTGATTTTTTGTAAAACATGGATTTATTCATGGATTACACAATCCAAACCTTAGGTTTGGATATCCAAGGAAAATCCAAGCCTATGGATTGGGAATTTCAAATCCATAGAAGATGAAACACGATCACGTTATAACACTCTTAAAATTGAAATCCAAACACAAAAAATAAAAAAAGAACTTGTGATTTTTGTCCCAAACTAGTCACTCTGCATATTCCTGCACTTTTTATTCTTCTTAAAAATTTTGTATATTTTATCTTATATAGAAATTGTTTTGTGAAATATTTAAGCAAAATTTGAGATATAAGTGTGTTTGTATTGTTTATAATATTCATAAAACTCATTAAAAAATCAATTGTCTTGTGGTGATAAATATATTTGAGAATTATGGGGAGGAGACCATGAAGGCAAACACTTGAGAAATTGAAAAACAAAGGGAACAAATGAAAAAGGGCGTGAAAAAATAAATTGAACATGTCTTTACTAGAGATTGGAGATGTTTCCAAAGACCATATATCATCCAACAAAGCCAAGAAAGAAGAAAAAAAAAAAAAACAAGGGAGTGAGTGCAAAAACCATGAAAAAAAGAAATCAATGTATGGAGATGAAGGTATGTCATCTCTTCCAAATGAAATTGATGGTCCAACATATCCTCAAACACCAATTGAATCAATAAATAATGAATATTTAATGAATGATGATGCAATGCCAAATTTAAACATAGATGTTACACCAAATGACCAACCTATTGAAAACACACACTCTTTACCAAATTATGAAGATGAATGAAAAATAGAAAATGAACAATGTTTATATGATATTCAACAATAATTTCCTGAAATCCAATTAAATTTTTTGGAAACCCTAATTTAGAAATTTTGTGTAAAATACAATTAAAATTTTACTTAAGAATGATGAAATTATTTTAAACCTGAAATAGGTAGAATTAAATAATAAGATTAGTGAATGCACTTGTAGAAGAAATCTAATCGAGATATGGAAAAAATTGACTTAAATGAGGTGATAGATTCATCAATGTTTGTCGCGATAAATGATGAAAATATTAATTTTATACATGGGTTCTACTATGTTGGAAAGACCTTTGGTCTAAGAACATCTAAGACAAGTAGTGAAAAATATATTATAAAAATCTTTTTTGAATGCATATCAATCAATAGGTTCAACCTCATTATTTTCTATGTGTCACTCTGGCCGGGCGAGGGTAGGTTTGAAGTAAAATAAATATCAGCTGAAAAACCCACAATACCACATCAAATACAAAAATAAAGATCCAATATGGGAGTTTTTAAACCTCATAGACATATTCACCCCGAGAGTATTTGAATGTTTAACAATTATAGACATATTACAATCAACGATAATATAATTTATAAATACGAATACAATCAATAAGTATGAAATAATATTCCTAGCGATAACAATTACATAATAAGAAATTAAGAATAATAAAAATTTAAATCAAAATGTAAAAGTTAAAAGTTGAGTCGCATTGCATCCCTTTAATGGATGCTAGATGGATTGTCAACATTTACGTGCCGTAATTCGATGTAACACATTATATATCTACGATTCTTTTAGTGCTTGGTTCTTAATTGTGAACACATAATATGTAATTATATGATTCTAAGTGACGTTTTGTAATTTCGCGTGAAGGAAGCCCGAGCAAAAGAAGTGAGTAAGGTGGAAAAGGGTCGTGGAAGTGTAAAGGGGATAGTGAGTCACAGCGCTCAATGTGCTAGGCGCCAATGAGTGGAAAGATAAATGAGTAAAATACCAACAGGCTCTATGGTATGAAAGACCAAATAGAAAACAAGAAACACATAAAATAGGCTAATGCACCTACTAGTTTTCTTAGGAATCATATGAATGCTGGGCTAGAAATGTACCTCAAATGATTTTCATCTGTTTTACTCGTGAATTTTGTAGAAAACACCCAAACTTAGGTACATTTGATGAAAATATTTTAAACCCAATGACTAATAAGATTAGTCAATGCACTTGTAGAAGAAAATCTAATCAGATATGGAAAACATATTTTAATGACTTAAATGAAATAGGTAGATGTCAATTGTTTGTTGAAATGATGAAAAATATTAATTATAGACCTACTATGAAGACCCTTGGTCTAAGAACATCTAAGACCAACAGTGAAAAATCTATTGTAAAAAATCTAATGAATGCATACCAATCAATAGGTCCAACCTCACATACCAAAGATAGTAATACTACCCGATGTGTTATTACATCAACTATAGTAAGTAAAACAACAAAAAAATCTTGTTTAATTAGAAAAATAAGTAGTGCACTAAAAATAAGTAGGAAAACACTATTAAAATCTCTCAAAGCATCGTGAAAGAATTGAAGATACAAATAACAATGAATTATGGGCATTCTCTAGTAGACTGCCATGAAAAGACAAAGACATAGTTGAAGAGTTAAAATCAAAAAAATAGAATTTTGGAAAAATAATACAAGGGTTTCACCTAATGAAAAAGATGTTTTAAAAAGAAGAATTGGTTCTCAAAACCGTGAATCACATCCTAAACATTTTTGGATATGACACAAACACAATTTTTAATAAGTTTAAAGAGACTCATCCCTAAAATACAAATTAGTCAAAGGTATTTTGAAATGGAAAAACCTTTTTATGTTAAAATAAATCACTCATGGACTACTTTTGTTGTAGGATCCATATTGAATTTGTTATGCATTATGATATTTTTGGCATATATGTGTTAATTTGCATACTAAGAATATTTTGCAAGAGTGTATGATAAATGTTCCACCTAAATCAAGCAAGATATTTCATCTCAAGTGTTTTTTGTACAAGAGAGAAGACAATTTTTTATAAGAAATCATGTTTAGAAGGAACTTGTGATAGTTGTGGTGGTTTGCAATGTTTGCAAAGTCTATATACACACAAAGAATACACATGTAATCGGAAATGAACTAGTTAGTTTTGGAAAATACAAGTCAATGGCATACACTTCAAAAGATGGTAAAGAAGCCAAGAGGTGTGAATTAGTGAGTAAAGAAATAAGTGTATCAAATTTTATGACTATATTTGAGAGAAGATAGTGTATGAGTATGCATGACATACACACAGAGCTCGATGGTTAGATGAGAAATTCAAGTTATGCAAGGAAACATTTCCTCTTGGTACCATTGTGTCAGATTGTTGATTTTGCAGAGAACTATACTCTACAACCACAAAATGAAGTGCAATCGCAATACTACAACTCTATTCATGTTTCCATATTTTTGCATATAGTATTCACTCATGCTCTCAAAACATAAGAGGAAGACAAAAATATTTTGAGGGAGTACCATTTCTATATTAGTGATGATCGTGCACATTCATCAGAGTTTGTGCAAGGTTGTTTTGAGATCTTCTATGGAAATTTGAATAATAGAAACATCATATTTGATAAACACATCATATGGTCAGATAATTGTACATCACAATTCAAGAATGTGTGAATGTTCTATTGGTTGAGTAGGATGCATAGGATAAGTGGTGTTCAACATTTTTGGAATTTCATTGAGGTCGGACATGGAAAAGGAGAACATGATGGTGTAGAGCATGTGTTAAAAGAGCCCTAACAAGAGAAGAATTGAAAGTACAAAGATGGTGCCAAGTTGATCGATGCAAACATCCATCATGGAATGGTGTAACTCAACAATGGGTCAGGTAATGAGGGTAAGTCTACAGTTTGTATGTTTTTTTTGGTTGGTAGAAGAAGCTAATTTTGCAAAATATGAAGATTGTTGTACACTAACGGGATCTAGTGAGTTGCACTCTTTTAGAAGTTCAAATGTAGGTTCATGGACTATTTATACAAGGAAAATGGCATGCTTTTTCTCTTCATGTGTATTCATTTTGGGATGAATGTGAGTCAAAAGAGTGGGTTGATGAATGGTGTTGTAGACAATTATATCCACTTGACACCTATCAACCTCCATGAGCTCTACAACTCATAAAGTGAGTGAATCATCAATTGACTTTGACCATATATCAGATCTAGTGCAACTAGGTATTATATATCTACATTATTTTGTTAAAATTAATAGTTTTTCTCATTATGTAACTTATTTATGAATCATTTATTGAAATTAACTATTTTTTGTACAATGTGATGTAGGTCATGTTTATGTAGGTTGTTGTAGAAGAAAATAATAAAGAAGGAACATCTTATTATTTGTGTCATTGTGTTGAGGCAAAAAAATAAATTGATAGCCCCAATCATAGATGGAGAAGGCCTAGAATATCCTATGGGTCTGTGGTTATTATTGGAACATGGCTAAGAAGATACCCAATGAAGAAATCCAATGTGTGGTTGTTTAAGGACTTTGACACTCATAGAAATATTATTCATTATTCTCACCTAGTTGTTGCATCTAATGTTCAATTGATTAAATATGGAGGTAGACGCACAATAAGATCTTGTGGAAAGTTCTTGAGTTTGACCATGAAGCAATACTTGACACCCTAAAAATTAGATCAGACCCAGATGGTTCACTGGATTGAATTTGTACAAATCACACTCAACCCATCCACAAAGTTGGTTTAGTCCAAAAACACAAAACTGCCCTTAAGCCTGCCAAGTGGCTTACTTTCTCAAGTCAAGAACACTTCAAACTAGTAAATATTGTCTTAAATGGGTTCACTTGATCAATTCATATCAATGCACCATGTCTCTATATCATATTCCATGCCAAGTCACTAATCAAATTGATGGAAAATACAAGAAGTCTTCAAATTGCTTACCTTAGCCAAAATTACCTTCACTAGCTTCTCAAGAACAATGACACATTGGTGAGTTGGTGTTGGGAATCACCCACAAATAACTGAAACAAACCAACACCATTTTTGGGCACCCATTAAGCTCCTCAAGGTGTGTGACAAATTTTATAGCCCATCTCCATTGCTAAGTCTCTCTTCCACCATCACTCCTTCACCTATTCTAGCTCCTTGTAGCCATGTCTAGGTCCTTTTCAAGCTTAAATTTTCACTAAGAAGGTTTCAAGACTAACTAATGGCCTTTTAGGATACCCTTTTTCTAATTTTTAGTTGATTACCAAGTTTGAAAGCCAACCTTCAAAGTTAAGACACCTTTCCACACTTTTTTGTTTCTCCAATTAGGCATATATGCCCTTCTACAAGTCTCTGCAACAATATTGGCATAAATTGTGGTCTTTTTGAAACCTCAAGCCTTCTAACCTTCAAAATATCCTTCCTCACACTCCTTAGATGCTTTGTATAAATTTTAAGTCATAATTCTCTCTTAAACCCACTTAACTTTCTATTTCTTTCTCTTGTCTGGAAGTTGAATACCCTTAAGACCTAAAACCTTAAGATTATGAAAATTAGGAACTCACTAAGATAATATCTTGTCAATATGATTTATAATAATTCATTATATATAACCTTTCATTATATTATATTGATTCAATACTGTGAAAAACCAATTGCAGAGTTCTAAGAAATTGCCAAGATGAACAAATCTCTAGTTAAGCTAACTTTGAAAAATCCTCAAGATCTAATAAAATGAGGGGATAATTTATGTAAGGAGATTTTTTTTGCATCAACATTTATGAGAAATGTATATAAAAAATGATTTTGAGGAAGCTTTATAGAAAATTTAAGGTTATGAATCATTCTCCATTTGATCCACTTCCCTTCTATCATCCAATACAAGTCATGAAATATTTTAATTCCTTTTCAAAAAAAGGAGGGAAGAGTAACCTCTAATCAAAGGCAAGGATCTTGTCATTATATTTCAGATTCAATGAAAAAATTTATAGGCTTGGAACAGCACCTAGTGATAAAAAGAAGAGAAGATATGATCCCATCCATCAAGTGCTTCATTTTTCCCATGCCTTCCAAATTAATTGATGAGGGCAAGAAATGAGAGGATGAATCAGCCATCATATATACTTCAAATGTCGATCAAACAAAGTAAACCTTTCCATTTTGATCTCCCAAGACCCAAGTTCCTTATGAGAAATAATAAATCTCACATGAAACATCCAAAGTTAAATTCATGCATTCAAATTACGAGAGAGAAGAGAGAGTTATTTTTTCACATATTTTTAATAAAAACATTCTGAAGGATTTCACACAATACATATGAAAAAATGAGCATTTTTATTATTTCTTACATTAAATTCAAAAGCATCAATCATGAGAAAGAGGAGAAAATGTGAGATAAGAGAGATTTTGACAAGAGAAAGATGAGAGAGATTTAACTTATTTTGATAAGAAAGAAAAGAAAGAGAGGGAGGTAGGGAGAAGAATGAAGAACAAGAGACATTATATTTTAGATTTGAGACAATATTTATTTCATGAAGAGATGATCTTTTAAAGAGAGAGAGAAATGAACAAGAGTTGAAGCTCAATGACCACCATTATTAAACCCACTCAGATGAAATATCCCAGAGGTTAGAAATTCATTTTACTACATCAACCTTACATTTCATTACACAAGGAAAAAACAACAATAAAAAATCAAATCAAGGATTTTTACATGGACCAGATGGCATCTCTTAAGGTTCATAAATGACATTTCTTCTAATTCCGATCCTTTTCACCAGTTGAATCGGATCCATTTTCAAAATTTTGGTTTTTGCTCTTAAGAGTGCTTAAGAGAGATGAGAGAAAAAGAGAGATGATAGATGACACAAGATCAAATACCACTAATAGCAGAAAGATAGCCTATATTGATGAGAAGAATCATCGGTTCGGTGCCACGAGGTGCCAGAGCAAAAAATCAAGAGAGAGAAAAAGATGTCCCTTTAAGTTAAATGAGGATTTTGACCAAGTTTGAGAAGGAACATGAAAAAAAGGAGATATGGAGAAATCCAGAGATAGGATTTTTAGTGAACTAAAATAAACACATCTCAAGGTTCTAGAGATTCACGAAACATTCCCAAGTTGAGCACGTGATCTTCTAGTTATCACTCAAAGTCCAAAAATTTTCCATTTTTACTCTTAGTGCCTTAAGAGACATTGAAAGGAAAATTTTTGTTATTTTCCTCGATGAATCCCTGATCTATTTGGCTTACAACTGAATGAAACAATGATAAGTGACATTTTTTTTGGATGTTGGGAAATTGAGTTTAGGTCCCAAAAAGGTGTCCATTCATATTTCATATTCATGGATTCATCCTTGACATCAATGATGTTAATTGAAATTTTCACCACAAATTTGCATACCATCACGAAAAAAAAAGGTGAGAGATGGGAAAATATAGGATTTTGAGGAAGATAGACAAATGTTCACATCAATCCATTTCTTAGGTACACAAAGATGAACAACATTCCCAAGTTTAATGGATATATCCTAGTTATCACACTTCAAAGTTTGACAAGTCATTTTTTTTAAAGCTTTTAAGAGACATTGATGGGGGTGTAGCCTTTGTTAAGGAAAGGATGGTTGTCATGGAATACACCACCATTCGATATGAAATAATAGCCCCATCGATGCATGTGGGAACCATGGTTTTGGTGCCACGAGGTGTCCATTAGAAATATCACCCTTAGGATTCCTTGACTAAGTGTTTCACTTGTTCCCATGCCTTCAAAATTGAGATGAATAAGGATTTTCCCCATGAGGAGCAACAAGAAATCCCCCAAATAGAAGTGGGAGAAAAAAAGTAGGATTTTTTTTTTGACCATATCACAGCCTATTAGGAAATATGAATGAGACATAAAATTTCCAAAGTTCAATTGGTTTCAAATATTTATCACCCAGTGTCAAAGTTTGAGAAGTTTTTTCTCATGGAACTTAAGAGACATTGGATCATCGATTAGCTACCTATATCATATGAAGATATTGAGAACATTATTTTTGGATGACATAAATGACACCACCTGAGAGTTTTAACATCCCACCTAGACATGTGGGAACCATCGATTTGGTGCCACGAGGTGTCCATTACAAAATATCACATTTTTTGGATGCCCTCACACTGACTTAATTGAAGGTTTTTGCCATGTTTCATTTGTTTCACCACAAAAAAATGATGAGAGATGGGAGAAACCTAGAATAGGAATTTTTAGGCAAACCATATGTGCATCCGTAGGTTCAAAGATGAGACATTCCCAAGTGCCACGACTTTTGCTAGTTATCACCCATCAAAGTTTGAAAAGTTTTTTCTCTCAGGGCGCTTAAGAGACATTGATGGACCGGTGTAGCCCAAAAGGGTATGGGAGATGGTTTGGTAGTGGAAGGACACCACCATTAGTATCTAACATCCCACCTAGATGTGTGGGAACCATCAATTTTTTAGTGCCACAAGGTGTCCATTGAAAAATATCACCTTGTATGCCCTGACATTGATGTTAATTAAAGGTTTTTTCCATGTTTCATTTTCACCACCATGAAAAATGAGTGAGAGATGGGAGAAATTGAGATAGGATTTTTAGGAAGACCATATACGCATTCGTAGGTTTAGATGAGACATTCCCAAGTGCCACTTGCTTTCTAGTTATCACCCATCAAAGTTTGACAAGTTTTTCTCTCGGGGCTTAAGAGACATTGATGAATCAATGTAGCCCGGAAGGACTAGGATGATTTTGGAAGTAAAAACAACACCATTGATAGCATCTAACATCCCACCCAGATGTGAGAACCATTCGGTTTGGTGCCAAGGTTCCATTACAAAATATCACCTAGATGCCCTCACATTGACTCTAATTGAAGGCTTTTCCACATTTCATTCATTGTCACCACGAAAAATGGGTGAGAGATGGGAGAAACTAAGATAGGATTTTGTAGGCAGACCATATGCACATTTGTAGGTTCAGATAAGACATTCCCAAGTGCCATGGACTTACTAGTTATCATTTTGTCAAAGTTTGACAAGTTTTTTCTCATGGCGCTTAAGAGACATTGATGGAGGTGTAGCCCGGAAGGTCCGGGATGGTTTGACAATGGAAACAAACACACAATGTGTAGCATCTAACAACCCACCAAACATGTGGGAACCATTTTTGGTGCCATGAGGTGCCTATATTGCAAAAATTTTTTAAAACATGCCCATTTCTCTAAATGTCTAATTGAAGGTTTTTGCCATGTTTAAATTTTTGTCACCATGAAAAAACAGTGAGAGATATGGAGAAACTGAGATAATATTTTTAGCTAGACCATATCTGCATCATAGGTTTAGATGGGACATTCCAAAAGTGCCACATGACTTCTTAGTTATCACCCATCAAAGTTTGACAAGTTTTTCTCTCAAGGCGCTTAAGAGACATTGAATGGACAAATGTATCCCTGGAAGGTCCGGGATGGTTTATAGCCTTCTTGGAACTAGACACCACGGAATAGCATCTAACAGCCCACATGATGTGTGGGAACCATGGTTGGTTTTACGAGGTTTCCATTGCAAAATATCTCTTAAGATGCCCTGACACTTGAACTTTTAATTGAAGGTTTTTACCACGTTTCATTCATTCTGCCACCACAAAAAAATGGGTGAGAGATGGGAGAAACTGAGATAGGATTTTTAGGAAGACCATATGTTCATCCTATTTAGGATGATGACATTCCCAAGTGTTCACTTCTTTAGTTATCACCTATCAAAGTTTGAAAATTTTTTCTCTCAGGCACTTAAGAGACAAATTTTTGCTCATAGGGAGATATTTTGCAATGGACACCTCATGGAACCAAACCGATGGTTCCACACATCCAGTGGGGATGTAGATGCTATCGGTGGTTTCATTCTGCTTGCCAAACCATCTGATCCTTTTGGGCTACAATATGGTCCGTCAATGTCTCTTAAGCGCCCGAGCAAAAAACTTGTCAAACTTTGATGGGTGATAACTAGCCAAGCCGTGACACTTGGGGAATGTTTATCTAAACCTATGGATGTGCATATGGTCTTCCTACAAAATCCTATCTCATTTTCTCCCATCTCTCTCATTTTTTCATGAGTGGCAATGAATGAAATGTGGCAAAAACCTTCAATTAACATCAGTGTGAGAGACATCAATTGGGTGATATTTTGCAATGGACACCTCATGGCACCAAACCAATGGTTCCCCACATGTCTAGGGGTGGGTTGTTAGACACTATCGTGTTTGTTCCATTACCAAACCATCCGGTCCTTCCAGGCTACACCGATCTATCAATGTCTCTTAAGTGCCCCATGAGAAAAAAAACTTGTCAAACTTTGATGGGTGATAACTAAGTAATTATGGCACTTGGAATGTCTTTCTCTAAACCTACATGATGTATATGGTCCACCTAAAAATCCTATCTTATTTTTCTCCCATCTCTCACCTTATTTGTTCGTGGTGACAATGAATGAAATGTGGCAAAAGCCTTCAATTAGACATTAGTGTGAGGGCATCCAGGAAATGATTTTGCAATGGACACCTTGTGGCACCAAACCGATGGTTTCCCATGCATACAAGTGGACTTTTTTAGATACTATCGTGGTGTCATTCTTGCCAAACCATCCTGCATCCTTCCGGATACACCATTGGTCCAGATGTCTCTTAAGCACCCTGAGAGAAAAACTTGTCAAACTTTGACGGGTGATAAAGTAGCCGTGGCACTTGGGAATGTACTCATCTAAACCTATATATGCATATATGGTCCACCTAAAAATCCTATCTCGGTTTCTCCCATCTTTCACCCATTTGTTTGTGGTGGAAGAAAATGAAACGTGGTAAAAGCCTTCAATTAGAGTTCAATGTGAGGGCATCCAAGGTGATATTTTTCAATGGACACCTCGTGGCACCAAACCGATGGTTCCCACACATCTAGGTGGGCTATACACACTAAGGTGGTGTTTTCATTCTACCAAACCATCCTGATTTTTCGAGGATACAATGGTCCATCAATGTCTTTTAAGTGCCATGAGAACAAAAATTTGTCAAACTTTGATGGGTGATAACTAGCAATCCGTGACACTTGGGAATGTCTCTGTCTCGAACCTACAAATGATGTATATATGGTCTACCTACAAAATCCTATCTTGGTTTCTCCCATCTCTTGCCCATTTTTTTGTGTGGCAACTAATGAAACATGGTAAAGACCTTCAATTAGAGTTAGTGTGAGGGCATCTTGGGCGATATTTTTCAATGGACACCTCGTGGCACCAAATCGATGGTTCCACACATTTGGGGTGGGCTTTAGATACTACCGATGGTGTCATTATGCTATTAAACCATCTCGGACCTTTTGGGATACACTTGGTCCATCAATGTCTCTTAAACCCCGAGAGCAAAAACTTGTCAAACTTTGACAAGTGATAACTAGCAAGTGGTGGTGCACTTTAGGAGTGTCTCATCTAAACTTACAAATGCGCATATGGTTCGCCTAAAAAAGGATATCTCATTTTATCTCATATCTCACCCATTTGTTTATGGTGGCAACAAATGAAATGTGGTAAAAACATTCAATTAGAGTAAGTGTGAAGGCATCTAGGGAAATATTTTGCAATGGACACCTCGTGGTACCAAACCAATGGTTCCACACATCTGGGTGGTCTGTTAGATGCTACTAGTGGTGTCATTCATTTCGCAAACCTCTGTCCTTTTGGGCTAACAAAGTCCGTCAATGTCTCTTAAGTGCCCTAAGAGCAAAAAACTTGTCAAACTTTGATGGGTGATAACTAGTAATCCGTGGAACTTAGGAATGTCTTGTTTGAACCTACGGATGTGCATATGGTCCACCTAAAAATCCTATCTCAGTTTCTCCCATCTCTGCCTATTGTTTTCGTGATAAAAAATGAAATGTGGCAAAAGCCTTCAATTACAATCGAGTGTCGAGAGATAAAAAATGTTTTTAAAAAATTAATATAATATAGGCACCTGTGGCACCGAAAAAATGGTTCCCACACATCCAGGTGGGCTGTTAGACGCTATGGTGGTATCATTCTACTACCAAACTATCGTAGTCCTTACAGGTTACACCAGTCTATCAATGTCTTTTAAGCATCCGGAAAACAAAAACTTATCAAACTTTGACGTGTGATAGATAAAAAGCCGTGACACTTGGGAATCTTCCATTTGAACCTATAGATACATATATGGTATTCCTCTATAAAAGAATATCTTGGTTTCTCCTATATCTCACATGTTTCTTCGTGGTGAAGCAAATGAAATGTGGAAAAAGCCTTCAATTAACATCAATGTCAGAGATAAAAATTGTTTTAAAAAAATAATACAATATAGGCACCTCGTGGTACTGAACCGATGGTTCCCACACGTTTGGGTAGGTAAGTAGATATTCTTGGTGAAAGTTTGAATATGTAAGAGGTAAAAGAATGTTAAAAAATATATTTCATATGATATAGGTGGTGAAATGAGAATGTGTTCTTGTTAAAAATAATGTGAAAAAGAACTCTCTCTTTCTCTATCTCTTGTTTTCTCTCTCTCTTTCTCTCTTTCCCTCTCTCTCTCTTCTCAATCTCTTTTTTCTCCTTCTCCTTCTCCTTCTCTCTCTCTCTCTCTCTCTCTCCTCATTCTCTCTAGATCTCTCTCTCTCTCTCTCTCTCTCTAATTATCAGACATGCCAGAATGGGAAGAGCTTGTATTATGAGGAATGAAGCAACTAAATAGAGTGCAAAGCATGATGTATGAAACTACACTATTTTTCATTGAGAATTTTCTTTTGTGCACACCGAAGGTGATTATAAGATCAATGTTGTCATGTTAACCATACTTCAACATATTGCTCTCAATAGAGTCCAGATGATTCCACAGATAGAGGAAACACAAATAATTGTAACCACTCCTAAAAAATGGGATATCATTACCCAAAAATATGGGGGTAGAAGTTACACTCAACTTGTGATTCTCTTGATTATTGATCAGATTCATCCTCTACATGTCAATAGAGGATTAGTGCTGGAACACATTGTTTCTAGGAAAGTTAGGAAAATTGAGAATACCCAAGAAATGATATGGTTACTTGGATTGTCTGCAACATTTCCAAATTTTGATGATGTTTCCCTATTCTTAATGGTTATAGAAAATTTTTGGTTGGTTGGATTGTCTACAACATTTCCAAATTATGAGGATGTTTATGGTTTAGGGTGGTTGACAAGTTGAAAGGGTTGTTCTATTTTGATAATAGTTATAGACCTTTTTTCCTTATGGATTTTCAATTCACCATGCAGGGATGGCGAGGAGAGATAAGACTATGGTAGAAGAACTTTTTGTTGATGGGCATGTTATCAAAGTTTTAGTATCAACTACCACTCTCTCTCTCTCTCTCTCTCTCTCTCTCTCCCTCCCTCCCTCCCTCTCTCTCTCCCGCTCCCTCTCCCTCTCCCTCTCCCTCTCTCTCTCTCCCTCTCTCTCCCCCCGTCTCTCTCCCCATCTCTCTCTCATACATACATACATACATACATACATACATACATACATACATACATACATAGTTTTATATCGTGACAAGACCACTAGTGGACACAAAGGGTTAGTTAAGCAACCACCGTGATGCTTACATAACCACTAGTGTCTCATAAAGGGACAATTATAAAACTATTAAAGGTGTATACAATTGTCGTTTCTATGTAAAGTGACGGTTCTATCACTTAACCGTTTTCTCTTATTTTTCTTACTTTTTCACTTCCGATCCCGGTTGTTCTGATGAATTTTTTTTTTCTTGGATTCCTATGGATCATGCTTGGCATAAATACTATGGAAATATATGATAATAAGTGTTGGAATTATGTCCTCATAAACTATATTTAGTGGTTTACTATCATTTTTGATTTAATTCCAACTCTCTATTCAACCTTTTGAGTAATAGAGGATCTCTTGTAGTCTAGGCATGTAACACTATTTTTGCAAGGTTACTTTGTTGGGCAATGATTCAAAATTTTGGATAGGAAATTTATGAAAGGTTGTTACTTAGTCTATATGGTTTTCTTCTTATAGGAAGAATATTCTCACATTATGTTTAACTAGTAATTGGTAGTCATGAAGTGAAAAGGAATTGGTTTGTAGCTCATTTAGGATTTGTCATTATCATAACTTTAGTATATGGGATCATGAAATTGATCTTTATCCTATTTGCAATCATGAAATTGATCTTTATCCTATTTGCAAGAAATTGATTATTATGTTGCTTATGACATAGAAATGAACGATGGATTAATGCAAGTATGAATGTCGTAATTTTTTTTTGGAAAATTATAAGTTATAATGATTTGATGTGGGTTTTTCGAGTAGATGGATGATTGTGTCTAAAAATCGCCCCCAAATATAAGTCAAAATTGAACTGAGAAAACAGTGGAAAAAGAGGTAGCTTGAGGTGGTTAAATGTTTGGGAAAATTCAGAGCATAGATTTGATGTGGGTTTTTTTCCCAATTTGAAGGGAAAATAGTCAAAATAGAAGATGGCAGCCTCGCCATTCTCCTCCATGAAGGGCATTTTCATGCATAGTTTCAGTTTGAACTTGAAGTGTCTGGACAGTTATTGGTGAAACCAATACTTGATATTTTGTGTGTTTTATCTCCCGTTGAAATTCCAACCATCACCTTTCAGGAAGAGCATAATGTAGTGGTGCACAAATTTTCATAATCATAGAGTACTCAGTAAAGTCATAACCCCTGCTTTCAATATTACATGCTGCTTGAATATGATTACATTGCTCACTAATCTTGTAACACCGTACCTTGTCTGTCATGTGTTTCAGGGAGGAAGCTGTCCACCATTATTTGGCTTTCCAGTTTTATACCTAGTTAGAAATTAAAATTTCATTTTGTTATTGTATTCTGTATCTTAGGCATTTGGTCTTGCTGCCGTAGCAAGATTCAGTGGTCAATTTCGTCCATTCCTCATATATATATATATCCTTGATAATAGAATTTAGCTAAATACATAGCTATAACATAGTCTACCTATGTCCATGTGGTTATTATAGATTGGAGAACTGAAGAAACTTGTTGAAGAAGGAAAAGTAAAATACATTGGACTTTCTGAGGCTTCTGCATCAACAATTCGAAGAGCACATGCTGTTCATCCTATTACAGCAGTTCAAATAGAGTGGTCCTTGTGGACTAGGGATGTAGAGGAAGAAATCATTTCAACTTGCAGGTATCTAACATTTTAGAGTTAGAATTTTACATGCGACATTTGTTTCCTATTGAATGACTAAAATTTAAGTTTTTTCTTGTAGGGAGCTTGGTATTGGAGTTGTGCCATATAGTCCACTAGGTCGAGGTTTCCTCACTTCTGGAGCAAAGATTCTTGAAAGCTTAGCAGATGACGATTTTAGAAAGGTATTTGCATCCATTTATTATTCTTTGCATTTGCAGACTTGATCAGCAGTTTAGGTTTTTGGTAGATGCTGCTATTATCATTTGCAATCTTACTATTTTATTAGTATTATTGATAGCTATTGAAATTGTTCTATATCCACAAACACAGAGTCATAAGTTCCATTTTCACTAGTTTTAGGTGTCCTGCATTGTAACAAGTCTATTGCAATTTCGTAGGTGTGTGAATAAACACCAAAGAAAATGGGTACCTTGCTAGTTTCCTCCTTTGTTTTAGGAAGTTAATGGGTGTGTGAAAGAGTAAATATCAATGAAAGTGGATACCTTACTATAAGGCCTTAGTTTTGTCGTTTTGTTAAGAACCTATATCCAGAAGTTCTGAGCTTTATTACGTATTGTTTAAATATAATTTTTCTTTCTTATATCTGTAGTTAAGATGATTTTTGATTTTGTGGAAGTATTCTTTTGAAAAGGAACAAGGTCATATTTGAAAAATATGTGCAATTGCTTCAAGCAAGGAGTGCACCCCAGGGCAACTAGCACTTCCTTGGGTTTAACACCAAGGAAATGATGTTGCACCAATTCTGGGCACAACCAAAGTCAAGAATTTAGAAGACAACATCAATTCTCTTTTTGTGAAGTTTACACTTGAGGAGATGAAACAAATTGAAGTCGTAGTGTCCTCTCGGTGGTGTCTATGGTGATCGATATGGTGACACAAAATTTGTGGATTTTACATGGATGATGTCAGACACCTCTCCTTTGTCTTCATGGAAATGAACATAAGTGGTTTGGATAGTGTGTCTTTTTTTATGGCTAGTTATATGCAAGATATGTTAAATAAGCGGATTTGACACACACACACACACACACACACACACACACACACACACACACACACACACACACACACACACACACACACACACACACACACACACACCATGAGGAGGATGGATAGACTCTTAACATGGATAAATTTGATGTGTAGAGTACTCACTTTTCTTAAGAGCTTATAGTGTCATGTATGATGAGCTTATGATAGAAGTGGAAGTGTGCAATTTCAAAAGGATGTTATTTTATGTGTTTTACAAAGTTGGTATTCATATGTATTTACTTTTTCGTTCAGTTTGATATTTTTTCTCTTGAGAGAAGAGATTGAAATTATAAGACATTATTTTCCGAAAAGATGGTCAAATCTATATATAAATGGATAGATACTCGATCAACTTATGTGAAATATATCACTATATTTGCAAACAACATTGATGAAATACTCACAAGATAATAATTATATGCAAGAGTAAATTTATATCCTAGGGCTAATCCATTGGTAAAATTTTCAATTAATTCAGCCTATCTAATTATAATTGTATTTTGAGAATTTGGAAAATACTTTTTTAGTTAGTATATTACATTGTTTAAAATACTGGAATCTTATAGAACAAGAGCATGATGTTATTTTTGGACTTCAATTTTTCTTAAATTGTGGACTCAAATATGATTTTAATGTCTATTATATATATTGTAATTATGATTAACTATACGTTTAAGAGTGGGCCCATACATACAAATAGTTTTATATATAAGAATGATACTTTCCTATTGATCAATTTTGAAGGAATTACTAAAATAAAATGAGATCAATTTTCAATCAAAATAAATAAACAAAAACCCATAAAAATTTAATCTATTATATATAAAACCAATTTCTAAGAAATGTCCAAAAAATTCAACATATTATGGCTAAAACCAATTTATGAGCATTGCAGACACTCAAATTTGACAATTCACTCTTTGAAACTACTAGTTTTGACAATACACTCTTACTAAGATAAATACAACTTTCTCATTCTCGCTTAGTACATTTTGAGGTCTCGTGTTTAGCTTGTTTATCCTTGCACACTGACATGTCGTCAAATTATGAGAACACAATGCATAAAATCTATAAACAAACATCAAACAACATGTTCCAAACTTCAAATGGCATGTTTTCCTTCCTGTGCAAAGTCGTGCAGTTAGTGGGGATAGTACATTCGATCATGACTGACTTATGACGGTCTTGGACCAACATGTCCTCCAAATTTTCTTTCAAATTCATATTTTTTGTTGGGTCTTCTAATCTCTGGGTTGGCCTTTCATCGATAAATCATCTATGGAACCCTATATAAGCAAGTAAACATTACCTCATTTACTAACCTGGAAATCCTATGGCACTACATTAATACACTCACTTCTTACACTTGCAAAAGGCACCCAAGGCTCCCTAAATCTCACAATAGCACATCTATAATCATTAGGCAACAATCTCTATAGGTTTGAATCTCTTTACCAGGTCAAGGCAATAATCTCTCTTATCCCCCTATGCACTCAAAGATCCCTTTCTCAAGTATCTTAGTAAGAGAAAACTCAATTCAAGCATGGTTAAATATGGTTGTCAAACTTAGTTGCATTCATTCAGATATCACATGCTATGTGGAGAACAATGTACAATTTGAGGCATCTTAGGAGTAGTGCCAACGTTGGCGGTGTCTGTGGTTGCAGTAACCAAATTAAAGTTAGTTTTGTAAGACTTCTCATCCATGGATAGGGTTTGAGATGATGATCAAAGAATTTAAAGAGCTTCACTGATGGTCACAAACTAGGGTTTGACAATGACATATGATTTTAGAAAACCAACAATGCGCGAAAGTTACAAAGTTTAGATCTAAGAAAGTCCAAGGTCGTCAGAGAGGTGCAAGACCATATAGTACGACTTTGCCCCATTCTATTTTCTAGTGACAATCTCTTGAACGAATTTTGTTCCAATCCATATCTCCCTATTCATGTAGTGCATCTTCCTAAAACCTTCCAGAATCATCAGTAATTAGCTAAGTACATTCACTCCTTTGTATTTTCAAGTTCATATCTTGTTTAGCATATCAATTACTTGTATAAAAGTGTTATTCTAGTTGTGATAATTAATGATGGAATTTAATTAATCATAATATCCACTTGTTAACCCTTACATCCTTTAGTGCACTAAAAAACTAAAAACCAAATTTTATATCAAATCTAATTAGGGTGCAAACAAGCATATCAAATTAATTTTATTTATTATAATCTTATTTTTAAAAATATTGTTCATTCACACATCTCATCATTTAAGCTAACAAATTATGAAAATGAAAATAAACAATTACTATGAAATTCTAACAAATTCCAATATCAATTCCATAAATCCTCTCAAACATTTTCAATTATTGTAAAATCTTCAAACAAATACTACATTTTTGGGATATTAAATTAATGCATGAAATACAAGATAAATATGTGTAGATCATATGGTCATCTTTGATTTGTTTTTCATTAAACAATAATTTAGATCCTAGATAATTTATAATTAACCAATAAAATATAAATGAATTTTGGGAGTGCCTTATCTAACATGCACAAACCTAGATAATACCATACTTTGCCAATGTCATTTGATTGCCTCTTAAACGGGTTATGTTTCCTTCTGTTATTTCCATTTCCACATGCCCATGCTTACCGCGTCAGGTGTGGGTCCCATCCTTCTATGAAATATTTAAAACACAAGGTCATTATCATAGTGGATAGTTTACTACAATTTGACTCCACATTTTCCTTGCACCTCTAAACAATTAAAAATTTAAAAATATTTTTTCATCGTCATTATCATAGTGGATAGTTTACTACAATTTGACTCCACATTTTCCCTCGCACCTCTAAACAATTAAAAATTTAAAATAATTTTTTCATCCCGAATTTAGAAAAGGAAATAATACAATCCCCAATTCAAAAGGATTAAAGCATAAATGAGTTGCAGAGATTTGAGTGTTTGTTGTAGTCAATTAAATCCTTGTTTGGGCACCGGTTCCAGGCCAAACTCTATTATCCGTGCACGTCATATTTGAACAATTAAATAGAGAGTAGAGGGAGCGAAAGTAAGGGCTATTGATTGAACATGACACAAATGCCAACAATTCACCAAAACAAAGGATAACTAAATAAAGCGAGTGATTATGCCATTTTGCCAAGAAAATCTTAATTTGTGACCATTCTGCGTGGGGAAAAGTTATTTTTAGCTAGAAATCTAATATTATACAACAATTTATCATAAAATATTATGATATATGTAAGGACTAATAGTAATTGGGTGAATTTTATGACCGTGAAAACTCGAAAAATTGTGCAGTTTCCAATGTAAGCTAAAATTTGTTTCTAAGTATGTTTTTGACTAGGATGGTGGGACCCAGAAGAGACGCACATGTTTGTGTGGGCTCTTTATGGCCAACCTAATGTATAACTCGGAAGGAATGATAAGAATATTGTTCCAAGTCATGAAGATCTCATATGATAATAGCACATCACATTTAATAAGCTGAAATGAATTCGCCAAAATAACCTTACAAAAGGATTTGCAAACAAAGAGTTGAAATATCATATATGGAAATCCATCATAATGTCATTGATCTCATGAATTAGCTCAATAAGTAGGATGTACATATAGGAGGAGGAAGTGCAACTACTACCTAGATCAATGGTGAAGAACTCCCACTAACCGACATGACGATTAAGCTAACTCCAAAAGATTAGCAAGCTAACTCCACACAACTAGTACACCTAAGCAAGTTAAATCAACAAGTGTGGGGATAACCTAAGTGAAAGAATTATTCTAATAAATAATAACCTACACTAACAATAACGGTAAAGGCATGCTTCAATTCGACAAAAAGTAATGGGTGTATAAGTAGAAATGATGTATAACTAGATAGCAGTTGGCCAAAAATACCAAAATAATCCAAGGTGCAAATTTTCGAGCCTTTTGCCAACAAATTATTTGTCCTCTAATGATGGATGCCCTAATAAGTCATCACTTCTTTATTCATAGGATTCAACGAAACTATGAAGCGAAAGATGAATCCAAGAGCTTACTTTCTTGCAGTAACCAAATAATCCAACAAAACATTCCTCTCATTGAAATTCTAGGCATACAATATTAGTTTGAAATAACATGTTGTATGATTTGAGGTCCCGCCTCGTAATGATAATGCCATACGCTTTTAAGTGACATATTGGAAATAGTTCCAGGGGATCTCACTTTCCATATCTAAATGACAACCAATATCATGAATAGGCACAATAATAATGAATATGTTTTTGTCATTTATTGTTGGAAGGAAGAATGAGGGTGTACAAGATATGGACCGTTGATCTCAAGGTCACCAAATTTTTCCATATGCCCTTCATTGTAGATGTAGTTTGCACGTTTATCATTTGTCATTTTGCTATGTAAGCATCCTCATTACAACCGTGACATAAACAAGAGAAAGAAAAACCATGTTAAACAGAAGAATCATATCAATATTCCTTCTAAATCCTCTCTTTCATCCATCTCACACAACAAACACCTGTTAGAGACAATTCAAGTTCACAAAAATAATGCTCGCCTAGGAGGAAGATGAAAAATGCACGAGTTTGACCAAGAATTGAGAAAATAACAAGAGTCTTTGTTAGATTGCATGTTCAAACCTCGATGACAATAGCGCTAGCAATGACAAAGTCATCTTAACCGTGGTTGTGATGAAAACTCACAAGATATAGAAAATTTGTAGGCGTTCATCCTCATGTCCGCCATTAGTTGAATTTCCCCTAAAAAATCTATTCACTTAATAATGGCAAGTCCTCATACCTAAAACGGAGATGCATACTTGTCTCCATATGAAAGGTTTGTTTCTCATTCCTCAATATCTATTGCACGCAAAAAAAAAAAAATATCTCGTAAGGGTGAAAAGATTATGCTTTATGCCAACTTATGGGCCCACGTTCCTTTCCAACCCAATTCACGAGGTAGCCACAAACTCCCTCTAAAAATGACATGGGATTTGACAATTTGCAAGACTCGAGGCCTAGTGTTGCCCAAAGCAAAATAGATATTGGATGTACAAAATGGCAAGGCCTTATTTTCAAAGCAATCTCCAAAGTTCATTCCCTTCACACACTGTATTTAGCCCCCTTTTTCATTCCAAAGTGGTACTCTCAAATGTCTCTTGTGCCATATGTTAAAAGCGAAGGAGTAGTTTATTGCTTTGTAATGCATCCCTTGTTACCAAACTTCTACACATGTCACGAGGTTGTTCCCATCTGTCCTCCCGCACTGATTTTCTTTCGGCATCATCTTCTTCTAACTTCCACTCTATAACCTTTCCTATTAACGTCTCCATTACACCACTCACATGCAATTCCTAGTAGCACAAAACAATTAAAACACTCCTAAAATTACACCAACGACGAACCTCCAAAAGAACTAATAAAGCAAACTCGATGCAAAGATAGCCAACCCAACATAGGTTACATTCCTCTATACTCAAAACCATACATCCATGTCTTCATCTTATGACTTCCTTAGATTTCTATACAAAATATGGATGATTACAAAACAAGAAGACAAAAAATTGTGTAAACTCTTTCCTAGACTTTCAACCCCATGCTACAGGAACGAGTTGCTACTGTGGCACTCATATCATCAACATTATACCGCTTCTTGCAACCTGGGCACCACCCATCTTGCTCAAGAAAATTCCAATCACCTCTCTTGTTCTCCCTTTCTCTGTAATGGTGAACAGAGCATATACAATCCAGGCACTACCATGAGTAACAACAATATTCCCTTTGAAGGAGGGTTGAGTCGTTTCTTTAAGTCTCGGATTTATTCACTATTTCTTACAGATTTCATGCACTTTTGCACTGGATAAATTAAATTGACAGTAATGGATGTAAGAAAAATTATAAGCGCCTCCTACCGCTTCAATAACTGAGCCTGGCAGAAATGTCAAGATCTGCACAAATCTGGAGCTTCTTTCAGATCGTTGATCATGGAAACCCACTATCTTATTGCTCGCGTACAAGCGCTGGGCAACACCATATTGGCTACGAAAGCAACGTAGGATTGTCTTTTAAAGTTAATTGTCATTGTTAGTTCTTTTCTGTACTTATCACATATTGTGGGGTATTTGAATTTCCCCACAAAACTAGGTAGTTTATGGTCAATTTTTTTGTACCTACTGCTGCTTCATTGACCAACTTAACATTTTTTATTTTTATTTGGAAAAAATTTGTACCTTATGTTAGCAAAATAGCTCACAACCAATAAAATCCATAGAAAAGATTTTTTCCAAAAAACAAAATATTAATTATTTAAAAGTTCAGAAAGTTTTTATTATGTGAAGACTATACTTATGATTCGCATTTTGTAGGCTAAAACCCACTACAATGGCACTTATATAATACAAAACTATAACGCCTTTGGTATGGAGTGGTGTTCCACAAGGGTCTTCTTTTATGTACAAAGGAGTGGCCTAGATTCAAATTATACCCATGCGAAAAAGTCCCTAGTCTAAATAGATCTCAAAGCTCTTCCTTAAGTAAAATAATCCTTCGTTTAATTTTACAAAGATGTTTAAAAAGTTGAGTGCACTACCTAAATTTCTGTATTTGTGACAATTAGAATCTTTTCATATACAAATATCTACTCACACAACTATGTCTCGCTCCTTTAACTAGAAACCCGTAATATACCTTAAAAATTTGAGATGTTTCAACAACATTAAATCTATGAACATGAATAAAGTTGACTTACCTAGATACTAAATGGCCTTTCAAGACCATCTATGTATCTTCTAATTACATCCTCCTTCAAAGTGAACAAAATTATTAACCTCTAAGAAAATAGACAAATGTATGGGAAGACCATAAAACACAAATACCTAGCTTTGTATTATCACATCTTTTGAGAAAATAATGCTTCATTTCTATTGAAATCTCGGCATACATAAACACTTTAGATCTATGGGACCAATGCACATTACGAAATTACTTCCATGTTGCACTCTATATATCCTCATTGCTCATACATTTATTTCTTATTTAAAGTAGAATTCACTTATTTAACTTGCATATAAAGATAGAGGGATTTCTGAATTCATCCATGTAAGATCCATGAAATCTAATCGATCTCCATAGATACCATCGAAGGACACTATGGCTACTATTTCTTCCGTATCCTCATGTGTAAAATTCAAAGAAAGACCATCAATGTTCTCTTCAAACTTCTTGATTTTGGTTGTCTCTTGGATTGGTGTAGCACCATTTCCTTGGTGTTGAACCCAAGCAAGTGCAAGTTGCCCTAGGGTGCACTTTTTTCAAAGCAATTACAGATAACATCTCAAAAATAGCCTTGTTCGTTTCAAAGTTTTGTCTGGTAAACCTTGACAAACATAACAAATAGAGTATTTTAAAAAAATTGAGATCATCCCAATTATAAATGTATGGAAGCAAACATGTAGCTAAACAAATAAAAAATTAAGTTTAAAACTTCTTACTTGTGGATATGAATTCTTAACCAAAGGAAAAAACCAAGGTTTTCAGCTGGGTACCCACTTTCCTTGTTATCTAATCACACACACCCACGAACTTACTAGTAGACTTGCTATAATGTAAAGACACCTACAATTGGTGAGAATGGATCTCGTAATTTTAATACCCATGTGCAAAAGTTCCTGGTTTAAACAGATCTTAAAGCTCTTCCTTAAGTAAAATAATCCTTCGTTTAATTTTACGCTTTTGAAAAAAGTTGAGTGCATTACCGAATTTCGTATTTGTGACAATTACAATCTTTTCATATGCAAATATCTACTCACACAACTATGTATGCTCCTTTAACTAGAAACCTATAATATACCTTAAAAATTTGAGATGCTTCAACAACATTAAATCTATGAACATGAATAAAGTTGACTTACCCTAGATACTAAATGGCCTTTCAATACCATCTAGGTATCTTCTAATTACATCCTCCTTCCAAGTGAGCAAAATTATTAACCTCTAAGAAAATAGACAAATGTATGGGAAGACCATAAAACACAAATACCTAGCTTTGCATTATCACATCTTTTGGAGAAAATAACGCTTCATTTCTGAAATCTTGACATATATAAACACTTTAGATCTATGGGGCCAATGCACATTACATAAATTACTTCCATGTTGCACTCTATATATCCTCATTGTTGATACATTTATTTCTTATTTAAAGTGGAATCCACTTATTTAACTTGCATATAAAGATAGTTTGGTTTCGACTTCATCCATGTAAGGTCCATGTAACCTAATCAATCTTCGCAGACACACAAGGGGTTCATTAAAAGGCAATATCCTAGCACGTGCATTCATATTGAGGTAATTAAAATTGATAAAAGCAAATTCAATATACCGGTAGACATTAGGGGGTGAAAGGGTTTAATTTATTAATATTTTGAATTAGGTATTAGGGGTAGGTTAGAGAGGTGGGCTAGAGAAGAGGTAGGGTTAATTTTAATATAAAACTAAAACATTTGAACCCTAGTTTTTAAAGATAAATACCTTAAAATTGCAAAAGGTTCGTGGTCATAAAGTTATATTATAATCTCTTTTGAATAAGGAAATCTAAATTAGGAGATTCTTAAGCAAGAAATAATAAGATGGTAGAAAACTAGGATTGAGTATGCTTTTCAACACAAATGATATTATTTCACCATATTAATTATTTGAAGAAATATTGATAAATGGTTAAAGCTTAACATTAAGGTAATTGGTAATATGTCTTAAATTGATTCAAACTTTCTTTGAAAGCGAGAAAAAAATTTGAAAAAAGCAAAACGGCAGTATGCGTTTGCTAAAACGCACTCGTGTTTTAATTTGTTTGGCTCGGGAATCACCGAACCTATAATACGTCGCGTTTCAAAACAAGTCAAAACGCGTGTATGCGTTTTGTGGAGTAAAAGATTTATTCTATTATTTCTTATACTTTAAATTTATTTTAGTAAATATAAGAAATTAGGGTCACTCTGCACCTTATGGAAGTGGTCTCATAGCTCCAACAATTATAATCTAGAAGATAGTTTTTCAAAATCTAATTTGGTTAGTACTTACTCATTTTCGGTTTTCAAAGAAACGACCTAAAACTTTCAGGGCATATATATTGTAGTCGGTCTTTGTTTTGGGAAAGCATATAGTCATTTTAAAGGTTTTTTGACCTTCTAAAATGGATTTTGGCCCTACCACTGCTTGAATTGGTACTAATTTTTAAATTTGGTCCATAATTCACTTTAGTGACCATGAATTAACTCTATGATGTTTGTCTACTTCTTACTAAAAGAGATCCTCACTTTGTAGATAGAGGATTGTTCCCCCGAATGGGATTCTGTCCTATGGCCAAAACGAGGTGATTGTATAATAAAAGTATAATGAAAAAATGGATAAGTAAGGTACATGGAAACAATAGGGGGTATTTTCATTATAATAATATAATGGGTGGGCATATTATTAATT
The DNA here is from genome assembly GCA_018340775.1 of Taxus wallichiana var. yunnanensis. Taxonomy (NCBI): domain Eukaryota; kingdom Viridiplantae; phylum Streptophyta; class Pinopsida; order Cupressales; family Taxaceae; genus Taxus; species Taxus wallichiana. The sequence continues at coordinate 878,493,228 of CM031242.1, forward strand.
GAATAATTAGAGGTAAAAACTAACTTTAAGGGTATTGTTTAATACCCTTTGAACGAACCTCGCTATACAATAGTTTTAATAAGTGAACCCCCGTATGCGTAGACACCACTTTGAAGGACACTATGGCTACTATTTTTCCATATCCTCATGTGTAAGCTTCAAAGAAAGTGCACCAATGCTATCTTCAAAGTTCTTGATTTTGGTTGTCCTTGGATTGGTGTAACACCATTTCCTTGGTGTTGAACCCAAGCAATGCAAGTTACCCCCAGAGGGTGCATCTTTTTCCCAAAGCAATTGCAGATAACATCTCAAAATAGCCTTGTTCCTTTCAAAGTTCTATCCAATAAACCTTGACAAACATTACAAATAGATTAGTTTAACCAAAAATGAGATCATCCCAATTATAAATATATGAAACAAAACATATAGCTAAACAAATACAAAATGAAGTTTAAAACTTCCTACTTGTGGATATAGATCCTTAACTAAAGGAAAAAACCAAGGTCTTGACTAGGTACCCACTTTCCTTGTTATCTAATCACACACACCCATGAAATTACTGAAGACTTGCTACAATGTCAAGACACCTACAATTGGTGAGAATGGATCTCATAATTTTACACTTACAGGATATAGAGGTATTTTCTTGTTCAATATAGATCATTAATAGGAACAAAATGGGAAGATCACAATTGATAATAATAAACATCTACCAAAAAGGCTAAATTACCATCAAATGGATGCAAACCTTTCTAAAATCATTATCTCGTGAAACTTTCAACAATTTTTCTCTAGAAGAGAGAAAACCTAAACCTAAGTATTAGTCACTCAAAAATGATACTAATGATAATGTGGAAAATAGTAGCTCTAAAACCTCAAATACTTGCAAGTAGGGACGATTTATTCCTTCACATCCCTAGTTCACAATGACCACTATATTTGAACTATTGTAATAGGATGAACAACATTTTCTCTTTGTATTGTTGATGTAGAAGCCTAAAAAATTCCAATCTATTTTATTTTCCCTTCTTCAACTAGTTTCTTCAATTCTCTAACTAACTATAAGCTAAATAGGTTACGGGTTAGAAGGTGTCATAATTTGGAAACATTGCGCTTTGAAAATTTGGTGTCTTTGAGGGAAGTGACATTTGCAGTTGTCCCATGTTGGAAACATGGGCGTTGGACACAATAGTAAAATTGAAGAGAGTGGCATACATAGTAACATCTCTTCCAACATGGGACAAGTGACAAATGTCACTTCCTCAAAGACACCAAATTTTCAAAATCATGGGGAGATGTTTCCAAATTATGACACCTAACCTATAACTTATTGAAACTTTTGAGGTTTCTAAAATTATCAGGAAAACAAGATAATGACAATAACCAAAAAAATCACACACAATGCAATCTGGCGTGAGATTGCCCACAAAACTCATTCTTTTACATTATCTACAAGATTCTTTCTATCTCATTCACTCATCACGGATCAGTGCACAAGTTTTTTTTTACATTTTCACATATTTCTTTATATAATTTATACTCTCGTTTGGATCATATACATGTGTATTTGACTACTTGATCATTCTTCTCTTTTGTAGGTCTGTCCTTATGGGAAGTGTTATTCACATCACATCAACAACGTCATCAATCAAAATCAACACATCAGCAACAATCGACATCGACATCAACTACAATCATGAGAATCTACACATACACTTCCATCCTAAGGTTATCATCATCAATTTTCACTTCCTCTTCTATAGCTTTCATTCTTCACACTTTTCATCATTCCTCGATTTTCCTTGTCTCTCGACACGCTTTTTCCATCAATCTACATGGTTATCAAGTACGCATCTTCTATCTACTTTATGTTATTGATATTTTTCTCAAAAACATAAAGTGGGGGAAAATGTAGACACTAAATCACGCACTTTGGGTATTTATCTAGTCTTGATCACATACTACTATTTGTATGATTCCTAAGTAAGAAAAGTACTAATTGATCTCAGTCTTTGGCCATCTTTGCTTGCTTACACTCTTTCTAGCCTATTTTATATTTTTATACTTCAACATTTCTCTCTTTGGACACCAAAGTGCCTAGCCAGACGCTAGCGCTTAGGTGCCCCTTTCCCTCTGGGTTCCCTTGACCTCTTTGTACTTTGTTCACATCTTTTGGGTCCTTTCTAGCCGTTTGGACATCTTATCTTTTTGGTAGTTGGCCTTTTTAGGTTAATTACAAAATTCAAGCAATGGAATCATATAAATATAAAGTTATGTGATCATAATAAATGACCAAACACTAAGCATTAGCTATCACCACCTAAGGTTGCATTCAAAGGCCATTACAAGAGCATTCAAGCATCCATCTAGCATCCACACACAAGGGCAAGGTGATACTTCTACATACACTCATAGGAGGGGAAGTTCATTCTTTCATGCACACATTTATTTACATTTCTTACATCTAGCTACTTGCTCACTATCAAGTGCGACACGCACAAGATCCACCTAGGGCACAATTCCACACACACACACAAAACTACATTTTGTCTAAGATATAATGCAATGCTCAGTCGTAAGTTCATTGTGTGACAATGAGGAAAGTCCGAACCCTCATTTGAATTATTTTCTTTTTAGGATTTAATGCACTTTTGAGGGTTTTGTAGGTCATTTATTCATTATAAATTACAAATGAAATCAACGAACTTGGCACGACAGGCGACAAAGGGTATCAAACATACAACGAGTTGTGAAACTAGTTTTTTGAGGTCTTGAGTAGTCACAGGCACCCAGAGAAGGTCAGTAGTGTCCCAAGTGCCCTTGACCCGATCCAGCGCCCTAGTCCAGAAGATCTTGCGGTCGTAAACTTTTTTGAGGATCGATGCGTCACTTTCCTCTTCCTGTTCATCAATTCATCACTTTGGCACAATCCATAAATAATTGTGAATCATCTAAGTCTTTCTATCCTTTCATTTTCAACTAGGGTTTCTTACTTTCTAGCTTATTTTTCTTGGGTTATTTTTATACTTCATTTCATATATTCAGTGATATTACATATTGTTATTACCAAACCACCGCACTCGAATGGATTGAAGGTGAACATGACATTCGATGTGATTGGGTAACATGGGATCATCTCTCAAGATGTGGGACTTGGGATTGAGGTGAACCTCTGGAGAAATCTGACTTCCTCTTCCTAAACTAAACACGACACTACTTCTAAGGAAATAAAATAGCTAACTATACCTATACTAACATTTTCATGGGGTTAGGAGAGAGAGATTTGCAAGGAAATAAAACCTATATTAGAAGTGGTGATGCACCAAGAAAGGGTTTTGCTAGACAACATTCCAACTTGCCAATGAAGAGAGATGATCATGAGGAAGAATGAACATGCATTACAAACCCAATTTACATACAATACTTCACTCCTTGATAAGCAAAATGACCTCCAAAACTTGCAAAAGAAACCTTGGTTGCACAGTTCACCTACAAACATGAGAGAGGAAAATAGAAGCAAAAAAATCATGAAAGGACATATAACTCGATCGAAAAAATAATTTCCATTACTTCAATCACTTTCACAGTGCATCATTACAGCAAGGAAAAGGCATAGGCTGCCATTACAATTTTGAGAAGAAAGGCTTGAGAGCCTACAAATTCACAACAACTCAACTTGTGAAGAGAGGGGAAGCTTGGAAAATGTCTAACTCTCTTTAGAATAAGAAACCATTTACATTTTATAGCACTTGCTGAGTGGTGAGAGAAAGAAGGAGAAACCCTATAATCTAGGCCAGAATGTAGGAAATAATTAATCACTGTTGTTGGCCATGTTTGTCTCATTAATTACAGCTCCACTCTCTCTGGACACTATTCATGGAATGAATAAATACTGCAATTTTAGAACACCAAAACCTCTAAAAATCCATCTTCTAATGATTTCATCATGCAACTTTTGTTATCCCAATTCCAACGACTGTAATTTTGTGAAAAACGGGTAATCGGGGAGGAAGTTGTGATTTCCTGAGTGAAAGTCACTTTTGGGTATTCTGAGCATCGTACTCCACCAACATGTCTCAAAAAACTTGAATTTTCCTTCATTTAATAGAAAATAATAGTAAATTTTTTTAACATGGTTAATTTGAGCCTTCTATGGGACCCCCTAGGTTGAAAAATGCATTGGAGGGGTCTTAATATGGTAGTTTGGAAAATGGCTTGCTTTAGCCAGCCTTCGTGAGTCATTTTGTTTGGCAAGCTCTTTGTGAGTCCCTCACTCTTCTTCCGTGAGTTTCCTAGCATTATGCACTAAGTTCTTTATAAATATTTTTCGACCTCTTCATTAATTCAACAAACTTCTTGGAAACTTCCTACCTCGAATTGGGTGAATTCCACATTTCTTCGTGCTATGTTTGCATTGGCCAACTGTGAGATTAACTCGGTGGCTCTTTGTATTTTCTTTAATGTTCAAACCCATGTTTTTAATCAAACCACTCAATCTTCACATAAGTGAGCTTTGATACTTCCTTCGAGCTAACCAAAAACTTACTCTTGTCATATTTCTGAGCCCACATGGCTCGTTGAGTGAGACCCATGTATTTGTCTCCCATGGGTTCCTTTTCATGTGTTACACACACGGCTCCATGTTGATCAACCGCTGATTTGCATTTCTTTTATCCACCGATTTACTTGGTCAATCACTCAACTGACTCCACCGAATTATTAGCTCGGTGATATTCTCAAACCTTCCACCAAGTCATCGGTTCCTTTATATTCACCACGTAGCATTGAACTAAACTGCCAGACATCTCCTAATCATCTTGGCATTTGACTCGGCATGACTTTTGACTTGGTCTAATGTATCGAAGTTAGAAACTCGTCACATAGTTCCGAACCCTGAAGACATGAGTTTGCGAACTCTGAATTTTGGAGTTCGGGATTCAGAACTCAATGTCAAATTTTGCTAACCCACTCAGGGTGATTTCCAAAATGACCTTCTGATCCTGAAATCCAAATCCAAAACTTTATCCCGAAATCCAAATCCAAATGTTATGTCTTGACACAGCTGAGCCATTCCAATGGCTTGCTCGAGTACCCCATGATGCCTATTACCTCTACCTTGAAACTTGATTGATTACAAGCTCTGACATCCATGTTCAAGTGAACATTGCTCACTTCACTTTCCAATGCCACCCATACTATGTGAGCTTTCCCTCTCGATCAACTTGTCATCTATCCCGTAGCTTGGCCATGTCAATTCGATTCTCAAGATTTTCGAAACACCTCGACACCATGCATCGACTAAGGCATTGTCCACCTACACCATCGAGCCATGCTTGAATTATTTTCTCTTCGCATACTTGGCCAACCTATGAACCTACCCCTTTTGAATTTTATTCCTAACCTCATGCTAGCTTGTGACTCGGCTCACCTATCAAGTTCAATCCCGAGCTCAAATGAGCTCCACAAGCTTTGAAAACACATGTTCATTGAGTGATTCAGCCTCAACACATTTGTGACGAGTCAGTCCATTGAACCTCCCTGCTCGATTGATTCAGCAAGACCATATAATCCATCTAATATCTGATAATCACAGAGCCATTGGCTTGACGGGTCATGCATTTACTCAGCCTTGCCAAGTTCCTTTGATAAGCTCATTGCCTGATGAGCCGATCTCCCATCACCCTACTCAAACATCTGAAACTATACTCGATGCCAAACCACTAACATCGATTCCTCTAGTTCGAGCTGTAAGTGTTCTTGCCAAGTGACCCATGTTTGAGCTTACGAGATAGAAAATGATCCCCTCATCACTAAGTACCTAATCAAGAAAACTTTGGATCTCTATGTCGAATATTACCCATATGTTATCAATCCATGCTAGCTTTCCATCATATTTTGACGCCGTGATATCTCTTGGCCTCTTGTAATGAAACGAGTCATCATGGTTCCTTCCTTAGGCTCACCGAGCTCCTTCATTATACTGTGACTGTGATTTTTCCATACTATACATCGAATTCCCTCTTGTTTCATTCATACCAACTAAGCTCGTATAATGGGTCTTACACTTTCCAAACTATTTCGACTCAATGCATATACAATTTACCGTAGCTCTCAGGTCTCTATGACTAGACCATCATCAACCCCTTTCCCGAGCTCGCAGTCATGATCCTCCTATCGACATTGAGCACTTGAGTTTATGAGCCTAATTAACTAGCTCTTACAAGCTCCTAAAAATAGCTCGAGTTCAAGCTCGCCTCCTTTGTGTGCCCAAAACTTATACATACGCCACTTGCAAAGCGAGTTGGACCGAGCTATTTCATGCAATACCCAACTAAGCTCACCACTGTAGCTCATCGAGCTAGCTTGCTCAATCACATATATCACCATTTTTCACCTTTCCTCTAAAATTTTAGGTCGTATGGAATTTTATTGAAATCTGAGGATCATAAAGATACAATAAAACCTTCTCAACATAATTTATCAATTTTAATCAATTAATACCCATGATGATTAAAAGTGGTCCCACCGGGACCAATGTCTTGTTCTGAGCACACCCTGATCTTCTTCAAACCGAGAAAGAAAAAGAAATCCGAAATGATCCTCGAAGCCTTTGGTAATGCAATAGATGTATTTGTTATCTAATTTTTCCCCTCAGAAAATTAAAAAACATGACCTTGCACTTAGAGGAAATGAAGAGGTTAATTCGGTCATGGGAGCTCACTTTTCAATTCTAAAAATTAGGTTACAAGTGGGCTCGAAATGACAACACAAGGTCGAAAAGGATGGCCAAGCGAATGTCGAAGGAGATCGAGCTCAAGTGAAAAATGGAAGCCTGTGCCCGAAGTTTCAGGACTTCGGGCATTCGGCATTTTGGAGGTCAACTCCTTTTGGGGTCAACGTCGTTTTGTAAATTTTGGGAATAACAGGTCCAAAGTCCAAATTTTGGGGTTCGGGGTTTTGGACTTTGGAGGTTAGGAGTATTCACCAAACAAAATGGAAAAAGCAACCAAATGCCCGAAATTCTGAAATTTTGAAGTCTCGAGAGGGTTTGGATTTTGGGGTCAACTTGGTTTGAGTCAACACGATGGGGATTTTCAAACTTTTGGAGGTCGGGGTTTGAAGGTTTGGAGTTTCGAGAGGTCTTAGCAGGATCAAGCGGATGAACAGTGTCAAAGGTCCAAAACTCGAAGTCTGAATTTTGGACTTCGGAGTTTCAGAGTTTCGGAACTCTCAAGCCAAATTAGCAGATGAACAATAACTCAACCTCCAAATTCAAGAGGTACAAAGTTCAAAAATTTCAGATTTTGGGGTCATAGAAATTTCAGACTCCGAAAGGAGAAGGTCAACCACTTGCCATTAATGCAGTATGGCACCCCAATCTTCGTATGGCCATACCTTTTGATTGGAATGTTAGATTTTACAAAAAGGACTTTTTGGAAAGCTCTCAAAGCATCCTCTACATAACTTTAGAGGATGTTCCAGGTTTCTCACCTACCACAATGATGAAGTATGGGATTCCTTTCTTGCTCAACAAGGCATAGTACATGGAGGTATGGGTCTTGCGATGGCACCCATCATTGTTGTAGGAGAATTCAATGCATTTTGTTTTGGTGGTTGAAGCAAGATTTCAAATTATTCTCTCTCCCTTCTCTCATTCTTCTTATATATTGTAAGGAGGGGCATTGTTCTAATGTTGGATAAAAGAAATTGCACCCTCCCTTCTTCTCTTGTCTGTAAGTGAATTTGTGGAGTTCAAACCTCTCATTCAATATGTAATGCAATTTTGTGCCTCTTGGGCCATTGTAATGCACTGTATCAAATTTTTGGAGCAATAATAGAAGTATGTGGATGAATTTCAACCCTCTCTTGTGTTCATTGCTTTCATCTGATCTCTCATTGCAATCTTGGTTATCTGTGCATGGTTATTATGTTGCATATTTGATGGTATGTGTTTAATGGTGAATGAATTGGTGACAAGAAACTGATCTGTGTTGGTGTTCATCCTCTTTAGTCTTGTTTCACATTCATTTCCATGTAAGGCAAGTTATTCAACATTCCTTTGGTGCATCACCTCTATTATTTTAGGTTTAATTTATTGTAATCTTCTTAACCATGTCTCCTTGGAAAGTTAGAGTAGATTTTAGAGTAGATCCTCTACAATTTGGATGTGTGCATTAGAATAGAGGAATAGGAACCGACCTTCATCCGAAGAGCTTCCCGATTCGCAAAGTCCCACACTTTGGGAAAATCTCCATGTTATTCAATCACACTGACGGTCTCAATCCTTCGAATTGTAAATAGTCAGAGGTGCTATGATTATGCATTAACAGTGTCTTAACACAAAATTTTACTTGTATACCCTGTAATTTTTATGAATAAGTCTTTCGGTCCCAGGGTCCAATAGACTTCCCTGTTGTCCAATTTTTCCAAGTGTGGCAAAATTGGACAAGACATACTTAGCATTAGGTATTTATTTATTTAATATTTTCTTAATCGATTAGTAAAGAATTCACATTATTGAATCAAAGAGAATATTTAAAATCTTCTACAAAATGATCCTTTGATTCCTTTACTTTAGGAAATTTGGCTTTAATAATTTTTTTAAAGAAGGCCTATGCAACATTCCTCTATATTTATTAAAAAGGCATGATTTAAAGCATATATGATCTATTATATAAGAGAGGAATCATGGGTCTATCCCTTTTTTCTTTTTATTTGGCCACTCATCCAATTTTCTCTATCTAAATATGTAACACTCTCCCATTGGTTACATGAGCATGCAGACTATATATAGCCACACTTTCATCGGTCCGACATCAAATCCTTGTCCTCATTTTATTTGTAGATACATATACATGATATATCCTTATAGACGGAGGCAATTCGGTCGGTTAATGAATGTATGTCAATTCCCTTACATTAGCATAATAACTATTAACTCTAACGACACAAGAGCAATCATCTCTCCCATTGGTCAAGCCACTTTGAATATAAACATCATATGAGGGGTTATATGTAGTCACACTCCTTGAAATATAGACCCTACCATTTTTCATTAGTTGATACCAATACAAGAAGCCCTTATATAAGGGAGGTGTCAAGAGTTGTTGATCAAAGAATACTTGTCTAAGATCACACAAGGAGTCCGCTTGGGATAGAAGGTCTAGAACCAAGGGCGCAGAAGGACAGGGAAGGACCGCATGCGGAAGGTAATTTCAGATTTTAGGACTTAGCCGATTTTGAGCATGAAGACCTATTTTTGGAAGATGGTGTGCAGACCACATCAATGATGCAGAGATGTGTGCGACATGCATTGTCTATATTTGGAGAAGCGGTTCGAAGTGTTTATGCATGGAGACAAGCGAGAATAGAATTGACACTTCAGTTAACTGCAAGAGGACTATGGATAGTGCACTTGTATATGTGGCTATGATTGTAAACGGCGTATGGCTATTAATAGCATGCGACCTATTTCTAAAATAGATAAGTGGTATAAGGCAAGTCCCCACCCTATATGTATGGTGTTAGTTGCATAGTAGAGAGAGGAAAAAATATAGAGAGCTAGATGTATGTGTGTGTAATAGAGAATATACACATATGATGAATCATCAGTATCGATCCATACGTGCATTGGTATAGATTGATAATATCATGTAAGGAGCTTCTATACTTAATAAAGATGGAAGATATTGGCTGGATCCAAGTGTCATTACGTGTAATTGGGTAATGCATGCTAATGGTTTAATCATGATTATTGCTTAAGCTTGTTCTTTCATAGATCTATGGGTAGCATGCATTATAGAATTATGGATTAGTTATAAGTCTATATGTTTCTTCCTTCATCGTGCTAACATCCTCGCTACAACAACCCTAAAGAGGGAACCGATACCTTTGCATGCTTCGGTGAGCGCTAGTCTAGGCTGAGTGATGTGCTAGCACGACTAGGGTGTTATCTGGTAAATTCTAGGCTGCATCATTGGTTACATTCTTTGGGACCTCTTTTTAGTTGTTTCAGGATGGTTTATGATGAAGACGTCTTGGTAAACTCTAGCAAGCATTGAGGAATGGATACATGATCTCGGAGGAAGAATATGCACGACGGTTCAGCAGTGGATCTCGAGTTTAACGCATGCACTTGGGTAGAATAGAATATATACGACAACTTATATGAGAGTTTTTCACTATCTTTCCAAAGTAGAACTATACGAGTGGCTTACATCGCTTATGCATCTCAGGCGGAATTGGCGGTATTGCGCACTTGTCTAGACACGGGAAGAATTTCAGGCCCTCTACGATGCTAATATGATATGGAATTACGTAGTGGATACGTGGTTTTGTGGCGTTCTAAACAGTTATATTACGGAATATTCAATTTTGATGTACTCTTGCCCGTGAGGTAGTTGAATTCAAGTTTTTGAGGTATCCAAGAGGAACATATTTGCAAGGTATTCCACCGCGATCAAGATCTTAAATGGTAACTTTGAACCCTGGAACATAAATTGATGGTGACTAAACTTTGCCACACTCGGGCGGGAATAGGTTTGGTTTAAGATGGTAGACCTAAAGTAGAAAAATAGAGAGAGGAAAGGTGGCTTAAGTAAAATGAAGCGCGTGAGAGGGAGATAGAGAAGCAACGTTCCATTACAGAGAAAGTATAGCGTTGAGGAGAGAGATGGCTCGTGAAGCATTTACGGCTCACGAGAGAAGAGGTGGAGCTAGAGCATCAGAACTCCCCATCTTAGAAAGAATGATAAATATGGATCCTTCTCGAGACTCACATGAAGTGCGCCAACAGAGACTACTTGGGCCGTAGGTGCACATCTTAATCCACCTAGTGACCTAGCCTTTGCACTTGGTTTTTCAGTATCTAGTATGACAAGTAACCAACAGACTAACTTGGGAAGTAGGAAAGCCGGAGTAAGTCGGGGATTGAGTACATCAATGGTAGGATAGACAACTTTAATGTTATATAAATGAGCATTCTTAGGTGCATCATCCGCATAGAATGTGAGCGTGTAGAATGTTGGATTCACCTATGAAAGTGGAGCTACCTCACAGTTGTAGGGTTTCAAGTATAGTACTACCGTCGAGTAGAGGGGATTACATCTATAGGTCCTACTCTAGTTATAGGTGGAGGATCGGGAGGTATAGGTGGTTATAGTTCCGGTGGATTTGGTGGTTACGGAGGCGGAGGGAACACGGGAGGTTCTGGATCAGGTGGTCAAGGTCCGTAGTAACCACATAATATCTATATGGGGCATGCTAAAAGGTTCATGGTCTGTTGAGCGAAAGGCAAGTCAATTTACCACTACATTACGGGCGTGCACACGGGTGGTATAGGAAGTTTGACCCTAATCAAACTTGCGTGGATTATGCAACATTAAGAGGTGCTTTCTTGAAAGATTTCCATATCCCTGAGTTTGAGCATAAGAGTATAAGTGTGCTCAAGGATATCAAGCAAGGCACTACCGAGAGTGTACGTGAGTATGATGCTCATTTTAAGACACTTCTATCTAAGCTATCTTATGATATTCACGCTAGCCAAAGATGCACAAAGTGGTTTGTTGGAGGGTTGATTACACCTTTTAGAAGGACATTGTCACATAAGACATAAACCGATCCACTTGAAGAAGCACCGGAAGCGCTTTTTCATCGAGGAAGTTGGGAGCATTAAAACCGGTGTTAGTCCATTTCTAGAGGCACAAATTACATCTATGGTGAAGCTTAGAGAAGCTATCAAAAAATTCAGCCCATGAAACGTGCTCAGGAATTTGGTGTACAGATTGTGAAGTGGAAGGTCACACCAAGGATAGTTACCCTCGCAGATCTATACGCTCATTACCGATGGGTGTGAGATTTTCTATTTGAATCATGATGCTAGTCACTTTCCTTTGTTACAGCATGCGATAAGGAAGAATGTATCATTTTTTTGTAAGATTTACAGGTCCATGACCCATGATACTAAGGATTGTTGGTTAATTGGTTAGATCCAGGATTCTATAGACCTTGGGGTATGAAAAACAAGTGTAATAGATAATTCTAAAGGTAGGAATGAGCACTAGGATTGGGAGCATAATCAAATGCGCTATGACAGGAATGAGTGGCGTTTTGAAGCTGGTCGTGGAAGGGGACGTGGATATCGTGGTGGATATGGAGGACAAGGGCGTGGTGGAGGAAGAGGTGAATTTATTCATGGAACGTGTTATACGTATGGATCTCTTGACCACTATAGGCATGAATGTCCTTAGAATATTACTTGTTCTTTCTGCGGAAAGAACCATAGCTATAAAGAGTGCCCGAACTTATATGAGCATCTGAGTAAGTAGCATAAGCAAGAAAACAAAGGTGCTAGGATGGTTAGAATCCAGTAGCGTGGTAGAAGATTAGTGGATGCCCAAGATAGCAGAAGGACCTAAGGTATTGATGGTGAAGATTACTACACTTGCGAGGTTACGCTCGTAAGAGAGGCATTGCACGAAGCCTACGATTACAAGGAGGACGTTTTGCATGTGATATACCCAGATCCGCTCATCAAAAGGAAGCTTACCGAGATACCATGGAAGTTCTAAGGAATCTTCGGGGTGAGATACGATGACCTAAAGGAGTAGAAGAAAGCATCGGAGATAGTCCAAACTGATATTGATGATGTGAGGAGGTGTGCAAGATGTTGCGATAGGAGAACATTATTCCACTACTAGGAGTTGGTTAAAAGGGAACACTCCATGCGTAAGTCTTAAGAGCAGACGACAAATTCTCGCATCAAGTATTAACACTTGTAGAAGCGGAGACAATTTTCCAGCTACCGCTTGGATGCCCTTAGTGTTATGCAAATAATGCCGACGTGAGATTCAATAAGGGGTATATTAGCTTTGAAAACAAGGAGGAAAGGGTTGTGATACCTTTGACATATGAGAATTATACGCCATATGTTGAGCCTCTAAATGAGGAGGAATTAAATAGAGTTTATGTACGCACTATTCGGGATCCGTAAATCAACAAGCCATCAAAAGAAGGTATCCTACGGTGAGAGGATTCTCATTGTATTAGTGATACTATGAGTATTTCTTGTGACAATTGGGCTCATGGTACATATGAATTAGTAGGACGCGAGGTGAAAAGCATGGTTGCGCACAAGAATAGATTTCATTCAATTCGACGGATAGGTAGCACAGTACCTTGGTATACAGGGGCAGAAGATCTCCCTACATTTTTGAAGGCCATGGAAACACAGTGGACAGATCAAGTTAAGAGAAGGGATATGTTAGTATATACACTATGCGGGATAGCAGTGCACTGGTGGGTAGTCCACAGAGATAATCTTATAAACTGGGAAGAGATTGGAATAGATTTTTCTACTAGGTTTATAAGGAACAATGCACCTACGAAAATCTACACTTATCATGGTGATCAACCTGTTCAACATCACATTCGAAGTGTGAGAGACTCTGGACAACAGGACATGAAGCATTACCACCTTCACTATGGGTGCATAGATTGTATTCTACGCTACAAGGATGTGCACACACTGGTATGTGTATGCATAATTACAGAGAGAAACCGAGAAGCGGCAAGATTTGACTACGGAATGATCCAATTTTGACTACTTGACTAAACCTCCCTGTAGAAGAGGAATTAACATTTGTCAAGCGCTTAACTATGGGAGATAGTGCACAAGCAAAAGAACATATTTAGGAATTATTTGGTGAGGAAGAGTTCGGAGCATGTTTTGAAAAGGAAGAAGAAATAGACTCCAAACTACTTGAACACACTTGCCTTGAGAAAGATAAAGGAAAGATGGTTTACACCGGTCGAATTACATTGGTTGGGCCGTATGTTATCACTTCTTTACTTGAATCAAAGGTGCTTGCCGATTAGATGCACTTGATGGAACACGGTTACTGGTTACTTTAACGGGAGTAAGCTGAATCCCTATTATAAATAAGTCTTCTTGGTGTTTGTAATAAGGCAATATTTCCATTTAGTTTAGGTTTTCCATTATGTATTTCCTTAATGTATTTTCTTCATTGTCGTTATGCTTTGTCAATTTAGTTATTGTTTTTGTGTAATAAGCGCGCTTGCATGCCCAAGCTAATTATTGTATGCAAAAATGTTTATGCAGAGGAATGCACATACTTTTAATATGGGGTGGTTGTCGTTATCCAAGAAAAAGACTCGTGGGATTTGTAAGATGAAAGGAATAAGTTGCTACGTGTGTACTTTAAAGTCAAAAGAAGATGTCTCAAAAGTGACCAAGGATGGAGATGAATGAAAGAATAGTATAACGCGAGGTAAGCGGAGGCCATGTTAGCTACTAGGAGAAGGTACAGTGACAAGGTACTCAGTGCAGGAGCACACGCTGAAGAGAAGTTTGTGACTAGAGGGTAGGAAGGCACGCTAGAAGGTTATAACTGGGTGCGAAGATGTACCATGCGGAACGAATGGATTTGGTCAATGAATGAGGGGATATTTGGTAGGTGAAGGAGCAATAAATGCATCAAAATTTGAAAAAATTATATAAGTATGGGATACGGATTCATTTTTACCGTTGTGACTAAGAGTATTTAAAGAAAGAGGCGAGTGATCAAGTTAAGGTGCGAAGGGTGTGAAACCAAGAGTGACAACCAGATCTGTACGATAAGAAGCTTGTGTCCCGGTGGTGAAGGGTTTGAGTGAAGCAGGGAGATAGAAAAGAGTTAGGTTACGAATTTTCCACCTAGGGAATAATTGAATCAAGCTAGGGTTTGATTCGTAGAGTTGCAGAGTTGAAGAGGAGACATTTGCAAGGTAAAAATGGCACCGAAGAAGGCATCTACAACAACAGTAAAAGGAAAGAAGAAGGTAGTAGTTGAGGAGGAAGAGATGGCACCTAAAATCCATTTTTCAGAGATGCAATACCCGAAGGATTCATCATCGGCCAAGAATGGGATTCACCCATCAGAAAGAGTAAAGTGAGTGAATACAATCACAAGACTTTGGAGAACAAGAAGGAGATTGATTCCTTGCTCACTTTGTTAGAACAAACAAAACACGGTGGAGGACATGCCAAGTATATGATGATGCATGTGAGAACATTTTAAAGAGAATTGGGGTCTATCGGTTGTATGAGCTTCCGTATTTCTAGAAGTACGAGCCCATGTATCCGTGGCTTATGAGCGGGGTGCACGAAGACGTTTTCTACTTTGCAGGAAGTGGAGTTAGAATCTCATCGCACTTGTCTCATCGCACTGTTACAGGTCTAAAGGCCATAGGAGAAGATATAAATGGTGACCTCATAGATAAAGTTGTGATTTTGAGACTGCACTGCAAGTGTTGGGATACGAAGGGTTAGCATGGAATGGACATAAAAAAATTGAAGAAGCTGTCTAGTTGTACAAGCTGCAACACACCTTGTTACTAAGTTAAATGATCGGGAGTGGTGGTCACGGTGAATACTATGTGGTTACATGTGGCACATAAGATGTCGAAGGGACTTCACGTAGAAGAAAAATGAGGTGTTCATAAACATCACGAGAGGATATTGGGCACAATGTGATCAAAGCAAGGCCACACTTGGATGCCAAGGTACCAGAGACATTTCGCGCGATACACTATGTGGGAAAATTGGTGGAATTAGTTCTCGAAGATGAAACTCTACGTATGTAAGCGCGAGAATGCACTAAACAAGATGTCGATCGAGAGAAATCATCTATGATGAGGAAAATTACATCTTATGAAGGGTTTTGCAAGCATTATAGGAAGTATTGAGGAAAGCGGACCGGGCTTTAAATATATGCACACTCCAGAGGCACTTATCAACATTAAGACTTTAGAAGAGAATAAGGAGGTCAGAAGGTGATGAAAGATGAGACATTGGGCTGTGTAGAAAGGTTTTCAATGGTTAAAAAGAAGAGTGAGGCCACTGGCAAGAGCAAAAGATCCACACAAGACTCAGTGGAAGAGCTTGGAAAGCTAATTACACGAATATTGACCTTTTAGAAGGGAGAATGAAATCAATTTCTAGTGTTGTGTTAGTTATGCGAGAATGAGAAAGGAGATATTGTGAGGGATGAGTTGGAATCCATTGATGTAGAAATCCTAGAAAAAGTAGAGCAAGCACTCACTGACTGACATGTATTAGAGGCTGAAATAAAGGAGGAGTATCTAGAGTTGATACTGTAAACTGATACAGAGGAGGTTGCCTAATAACCTCATAAAAATTCTTTATTTATCCACATTCTTTCATTCTTATTATTTCCTTCAATTTTTGGAGATACCCATTGTCAAGATGACAATGAGATTAGTGTGGGGTAATGTTGATAAAAGAATACTTGTCTAAAGATCACACAAGGAGTCCGCATGGGATAGAAGGCTTGGAACCAAGGGCGTGGAAGGATAGGAAGGACCCTCGCGTAGAAGGCAAGTTCAAATTTTAGGACTTATCTGATTTTGAGCATGAAGACCTATTTTTGGAAGATGGCGTATGGACCACATCAATGATGTAAAGATGTGCGCACCATGCATTATCTATATTTGGAGAAGGGGTTCGAAGTGTTTATGCATGGATAAAAGCTGAGAATAGAATTGACACTTGATTAACTACAAGAGGACTATGGATAGCGCACTTGCATGTGTGGCTATGATTGTAAATGACGTATGGCTATTAATAGCATGCAACCTATTTCTAGAATAGATAAGTGGTGAAGGGTAAGTCCCCACCCTATATGTATGGTGTTAGTTGCATAGAGAGAGAGAAAACATATAGAGAGTGGATGTATGTGTGTGTAAGAGAGGCATATGGATCGAATCACTATATCAGATCCATACGCACATTGGTATAGATTGATAATACTGTAAGGATATTTTGTACTTAATAAAGATGGAATATATTGGCTGAATCCAAGTGTCGTTGTGTGTAATTGGGTAATGCATGTTAATGGTTTAATCATGATTATTGTTTAAGCTTGTTCTTTCATAGATCTATGGGTAGCATGCATTATGGAATGATGGATTAGTTATGAGTCTATATGTTTCTTCCTTCATCGTGCTAACATCTTGCTACATCAACCCTAAAGAGGGACCTGGTACCTTTGCAAGCGCTTTGGGTGAGCGCTCGCCTAGGCCGAGTGATGTGCTAGCGCGACTAGGTGTTATCCGGTAAATTCTAGGCTACATCAAGAGTAGAGGAAAAGGAGATGTTAGTTGAGGGAATAAAAGTATTTGTATATAGTATGTTGAAAATCATATGCCTAAAGGAATCTAACTTTTGTTGTTTCTCTCAAATTTGTAACTCAAAATATTTAATTTTTGAAAATATTGGTTTAGCCTTTGATTTATCCAATCACAATGAGAATAAGAGGGAAAACTTATAGTTTCATGTCAGACGTGGCACATACCTAAATACTCACATTTGTATGAATAGATTTAGTTTTCATGAAATTTCTGATCTAAATATGGATCAAGTAATTTGTGTATATAAGTTCACACCAAACTAGGTTCCTTGATAAGGTACTTATACTTTTTGAATTATTAGATCCTCTCTCAAGTAAAGGTTTGAACTTGTTTAGCATAGATATGTCATTTTAGAATTTGATTTTATGTCGGGTTGATTAAAAATAAAGGGGGAGAGGGAAAGGGAGAGGGGAGAGAGAGAGAGAGGGGGAGATGGAGAGAGAGGGAGAGGGAGGGAAAAAGGTAGGGAGAGATGGAGGGGGACGGAGGGGGAGGGAGAGAGGGAGAGGAGAGAGGGAGAGGAAGGGAGAGAGGGATGGAGAGAGGGGGAGAGGGAGGGAGAGGGAGAGAGGGAGATAGAGGGAGATATAGGGAAAGGGGTGGGGAGAGAGAGTGAGCAAGGGAGAGGGAGAATGAAAGGGAGGGGGAAAAGGGTGAGAGAGAGAGAGAGAAAGCGAGGAGAGGGAGATGGAGATGGGTAGGGGGAGTTGGAGGAGAGAGGGGAGGGGGAGGGGGAGAGGGGAGATGAAGGGGAGAGGGAGTGAGAGTGGGAGAGGGGATGGAGAGGGAGAGGGGGAGGATATGAGAGAGAGGGAAATATTTTACAATTGACACCTACCTTGAAACAAATAAACAACAACCAAATGTATAGGTGGTCTAGTAGATCCTATCGAATCATGATTTTACTGCCCAACCATCCCTACCCTTACCAACTACATCAGCCCAATTATGTCTCTTATGGCCCAAAGAGAATTAATAAGTCAAATTTGATGCAAGATCTCTTGCAATCCATGGAACCTAGGAATATCATGTCTAAATGTACATTTGGGCATGCAATCCATCTACAAAACTCCACTAATATCTCCAATATCCCACCAGTTTTCAAGAGAGATACATTTCACAACTCCTACTAACAATAGAAAACAACTATTAAAATTCAAGTATAACAAGCCTCCCAAATAAGGGAACAACATGCCCAAATTTTTGGGTAACTCTCCAACTAGACAACCCTCCAAAATGAAATCCACAAGCAGCTCCAATATTCACATTCATCATGCTCCAAGCACCACAAGACGAAGGCCTGATATGCCTCCCAACCTATAGGCATCATCACATGCCTTCTTCCCAAAGGAAGAGCATGTTAGCCTCCCCCAAGCCCATGGGAAATAGGTGTAGCATGCTACAAAATATTCCATGGAAAATAAATGTTTAAAAGCACTTAAACAAGGATGGTCAAGAGAAAACAAAAAGGAAACTTAAAAAAATCTAAATCCACCAAAAAAAAAAGAACAATGGGAATGGGAAGAGGGGAGAAGGATCACATAATGCCAAAATATATGATATCAAGAGTGCTAAAGTATTCTTCAAGAGTATCTCCAAAATCATCTCAACTCCAAACCCTTATACCTATAATGTCTCCTCCTTTCCAAGGATTTTTAAGCCTTCGCAAGTAACCAAATGGGAATCCCTCCTACTTCCACCAAGGAAGGGAGTGATAAGAAAACATTCATGGATTCCCCAAGAAGATATGAAGATGTGACTCCCCACACATTCCCATATCCCACTCCAAATCCACATCCCAACTGGAGTGGACGAACAAAGAAAACCAAGATAAAATTTTCACGTTAAAAGATATTTAAGTGGACTCAAGCCTCGAGATCAAGAAGCGGGTCCGAGAAGCGATAAGCACGTAAACCCGAAAAACCAATAAAATCGATACGATGGATGATCCGAAGATCCACGTTTTCAATTAAGAAAAGAAGCATACATGATAAAAGATGTAAATAAAGACTAGATTTTCTCGATGCAGTTTTAATAAGAAAGAAACATGATAAAAGATGTAAATAAAGACTAGTCGATCATAAAGTATAAGAATCTAAAACAGGTAAACTACAGGAACTATGAAATAAATGTGGATTTGTGTTACTGTATCCTTTTACCTATCGCAGAGAAATCGGGCGCCGATCGGGTAGAATCGGGCGTCGATTGAGACCGGGTCGGCGCCGATTGAGAAGGGTCGGCGCCGATCGGATAAGATCGGGCGCGATCGGAGACGTGATCAATCGATCGTGGACTCGGCGACAAGATTCGGGAATTGGAAGGTGAATGTGGTCTCATTTAGATGTGCCGAAGTGGCGAGATATCGAACAGAGTCACCAGATGATGAGATGATAGATGGTCGTGACAGGACAGAGTAATGGTGCTCCTCTCGTGGGATTGATTTGGGACAGATCTCGTCCCAATCCGAGACAATTGATGCTAAAAGGATCTCTCTTTTCTCACACCCCGTATCTCTCTCGCTCTCTCTCGTGCGTAAGTGCTCTCTTTTTCACCGTTCACTTTTTTCGCTCGCTCGTGATCTCTTTCGGTCTCTTCGGTCCTAGAACCGAGTTCGACTTGCTTTTATAATCGGCGCCGCTCCTAGAAAATCGGCGCCGACCATATGGGTCGGCGCCGATCGCGGAAAAGACTCCCGAGGTGGCCAAAAATGATCGATTTCGAGAAAGATAAGACTTATCCCGACTACGGGAAAATATCCCGCTTAGGGAAGATTAAAAATAGATGTGATACATGGATAGAATAAATTTGGGGTGGATAAGTGATTAAGATGCATGGGAAGAAGCGTAATTAAATATTTAATATTTAATCACTCATGGGTAAGATGTGATGGGATGAATTAAATTTGGAATAAGTGATTAAATCACAAATTGGATAATATCCCAAGGGGATAGTTGGTGACGTAAACGTGCCCCAGGTTACCTAAGCAAGTAAACAGATGAGAGGGACACTAAATTGAGTAACCAATTTTAGGTGTCTACATTTTGCCCCTTTTTGTCAAGTAACTTGCGATAAGCAAGGTTATGAGACAAAAACAAGGAGACGGAAGAAGAGAAGAATTTGTGGTGATGTGATCCCCCTCAAACTAGGGATGGGATGGATGATAGAAACAAGACGATCCCGAGTTTGAAAGAGGTAGATGAAAAATGCAGGATGCCCCAGTCGGATGTCTAGAGTAGATCTGATCATTGATGACGCATAAAAATAAACAAAAAGGCAGCAACCTAAGGAACTCACATTGGTAGGGAAAACTAGCCGGTCTCCTCATGAGACGACGTTAGTGCCTACAGACCCATGAGTGTAAGGAGAACTGCAAAAATAGTCAGCATCTAGAGAGAGACACATTGGTAGGGACAACTAGACGGTCCATAAATCAGACGACGTTAGTGCCTACAGACCCGCGTAACTCTAAGCTGCCAAAAAAGTACGAGTGTCCCACGCAAAAGGGAACAAACCCGAAATAGACAAGGATATCTAAAAGATGCGTCAAAAGGCAAAATTCAGCACATCACAATGATCAGATAGACCAATAAGCCAAGCTTCAACACTATGGCAAAAAGATATGGAAAATCGGCGGCGACCAAACTAATCGGCGACGATCAAAACAAACGGCGTCGACCAAAAAAATCGGCGCCGACCAATCCAGACGCATATAAATATGCGAACGGAAAACGTAAACGATTTATTTGCAACGTGACGATTGATTCAGAGAGAGATAGATTTGTGATTTGAACACAATGGAAGCCTCTGGGAGCGGACAGAAGCGCAGGAGGACACGACCTGGGGTAAGTGGTCATTCTTGAACCCACTTTTCTTATTTTTTTTTTTTGTTTGATTTTTTGTGCATGGGAGGCCAGGGTCTGGTTTACGTCCGGCCAGGCAGTCGGCGCCGATTGGTTTAATCGGCGTCGATTTTTGTGGATCGGCGTCGATTGGTGGTAATCGGCGCCGACTTAAATGAACGACGCCGATTTTATTAAATCGGCGCCGATTGAAATATAGGCATTTTTTTTTTTTTTTTAATTGTTTTGGAAGATGAGATTTGGGGAAATAAGAGACTAATTATGTTTGGTGATGTCGTGGATGCAGGCACGAGAGGCTCTTCATATGAGGGATGCCATCCCTGAGCTATTGGAGACGATCCTTCCTGATGTGACGGATGCAGACTGGCAGCATTTAGAGCTAGCCGGGCTCGGGGGTTTCAGATATTATAGACGAGTGCCACGAGATGTAGAGCTCATGCGGGCACTAGTGCGATGGTGGGACAGCCACACGTGCACATTTTGGTTCAGGACGGGTGAGATGACGATCACCCATGAGGATGTATTCAGGATCCTCAGATTACCGATTACTGGGGACCCGATCGAGATCACACCTCGGGAGCAGCAGCAGAGGGCCCTGGTGCGACTATACAGAGACAGGGCAGACGATTCTGAGATAGTATCTGGGGCAGTGAGGATAGCCTCACAGTACAGGCAGGATAGCCCTCGGAGCAGGCGGATAGCCTTGATTCAGATGGCGATATCCTATTTTGCCCCCCGCTGCACTGTGGAGGTGGGAGATTCCTATTGCTACGCTAGATCAAGCGCATGACATCTTGCAAGAGCATGCATGTGTTTTTGCCTTTGCCGATGCCCTGATAGCTCAAGTATATTATGAGCTATGGATGTACACCACTGGTCGGAGGACAGGGATCGATGTCAGCTTTGTGCTTCATTGCTGGGCATACGAGCATATAGCAGTGATCAGGCCATCCGGGCTTCCTTGGATGCCAGCAGCAGTGGGGGGGGTTGATTATGGATTTCGGAGATGGCGGGCTGACATGGCCGCAGGAGATACAGGTAGATCAGCCGAGTGGTACTCTGAGCGTTTCAGGACGCTTACACCAGATCAGGTCATCTGGAGGCCATATCGGGCATTCCCGACATGGGCTGGTCAGGACGCCCACTTGGCAGCATTGAGACGGAGTCGGGTGGTCAGGGGCCGTAGGCCAGATATGTGGGAGCGAGTCCCGTTTATGCGGATACTGAGACAGTTTGGCCTAGTACAGACAGTACCGGCCACCTACACGCCGTATAGGCGGGATAGCAGAGAGACGGATTTGCCGATTTTGATCCCGGCAGACCCATTGAGAGAGGCCCCACCCTCCACGCAGACAGTGATGATGACGCGGGGGTGGATGAGGGCTACGCAGCATGGTACGACACCGAGCTTCCACGACATCTCCCGCCCTCTATAGATGTTGATGAGGAGGACATAGCTGCTACGCTACGCTGGACAGATTAGAGGGAGAGCATGCCACCCTCACACAGACACATCAGTGTAAGACCGGAGGAGATGTGGCTTTGACGAGGAGAGGGATGCCCTGATTGTGGAGAGAGACACCGCTCGCCAGGAGCGAGATACAGCGATCCAGCAGAGGGACCGCTACTTTCGGCACGGGGAGGCCCTCAGGGCCAAGTATGGGGAGACAGGTGCCACATCAGAGTCTGGCACACAGGGTACGACCCTAGGAGGGGTACCACCAGCAGAAGCCAAAAGCCCAAAAAGAAAGATTGTTACGAGCACCGGCACCGTGAGCCCGAGCACGTACTCGCCTCCTCGCTGAGGTGAGATACTACGAGGATGCCCTAGCGCAGCATGCCCCAGATGTGCCTCGATACGGGGCGAGGAGGAGAGCAGCGACGGCTACGGCGAGCGGAGCCTCGGGTGGAGGGAGTACTGGGAGAGATCGGGGTGGGCCGAGACCTCCAGCAGCAGGTGCATCGAGCTCGATAGGCGGCGGCCGTGAGAGACAAAAAAAGTGCAGAGGAGGGTGGAGGGGATAGTGTCCTCCACGCGCGATTTTACTATATAGAGATTTGATAGATTTTGTATTTGTATAGTGATGTAGCCTCGATTGGAAGGCATTGTATAGATGGCTTGATTGGAAGCCACCCATTTTTGTACAAACACACATGTATATATAGATTGATCACGTTATTTGTCATATAATTGTACTCATGCTTTTAATTTTGATATACATGGGTAGATGGATATAGATAGAGGATAAAATAGATGTGATTGGATAGATATAGACTGATAGATGATAGAAATAGATGTGGATAGAACTTTGATAGATGGACATGATGTAACTTGGATGTACATGTGTTTAAATATTTTGATGGATATATAGACAGATGTGTTTGATGTATGGATTAGATATAGATAGATGTAATGTACCTTAGATGTACATATTTTTCGATATTTTGATGGATAGATAGATAGATGTGTTTGATGGATAGATAGATAGATGTGTTTGATGTATAGATAGATAGATGTGTTTGATATGATAGATATAGATAGATGTAATGTATGTATAGTACGTATTTTTCGATATTTTTGAATGTTTGAGATAGATAGATGATGTGTTTGATATAGATAGATGTAATTTTAATGAGAAATGAATAAAGATAGATGTCCTGATAGATAAGAGGAATTTTGATAGAAGATAAATTGTGATTGAATTAACATGTGAAATGTCAATTTAACAGGATGCAAGAGCCAAAGATGAAAGCGGAAACAACCGTGACTTAGAAGAGAAGACACTCGGAAAAGAAGGGAAATGATAAGTCGGACTTCCAACCGACCATAGATAAAATCCAGATAAGAAACCGAAAGACCAAGCATACAAGGCCCTATATAAGATTAAAATAAACCTAACACTAACTAGTCGCAAACCAGATCTAGGATAGAAACGGAAAGAAAAGTAAGTAAGTATCTTGTCGGAACTTACAAGGGACAGAATACATGTCCATAGTGGAAAATAGGATTCTCCATATGATCGACAAAAGGTCTTAAATCTCAGCTTCATGATTTTGACAGAAAAGCAAACTGATCAATGCGGGAAGTTTGCTTGATATGGAAAGACTGATCGATGCGGGAAGTCTTTCAGTGATGCTAACAAGTGTATAAACTGACTGGAAGGCTGATTGATTACAAGAAGCCTTGAATATTTCTTTGAGAAACAGCCGTCCTTCAAGGGAGCGGTCTGTATTTTGAATTTGAATGATAGCCATCCTTCGAGGGTATGGTCTATATTTTTAGAATTTTTGATTCACTTGATAATATATGGATAGCTGTCCTTCGAGGGATCAGTCTATCTTTTTGGATAGCATCTTTTTTTCTTTTTTTTCTTTTCTCTTTTTTTTTTTTTTTTTGAAACTTTTTGGAAGAAGCTGAGTTTAGACCTAGATAGATCAGATGAAGGGGAGGAGAACATAGAAGAACATGTACTCATGCCCCGAGCAGATCCGATTAAGATAAGTACTTGGGACAGATGAAGTGGTAATTAAGGTATTCCTACCATGAGGAGGAACATATCCAAAAGAAACGTGCAATGAGTAGAGCCGCGATACTCATATTTAAGGTAAACGAGTCAATAAGCGGAGAACCACACAATTTCGAATCACCACGAAAGTAGATGACTGGTTATTAGGACGGATGAAAGATCTGAGTTGCGACTAGATTTGTGTAAGATAAATTTTAACAATAGAAGGGCCGTAAATGCAAAGCATTAAGAGGTTCCGCTTCAGGGACACCATCCATGGAGGATAAACGATAAGCCCCAGACCCATATTTATGAGTGATAATGTAGGGGCCCATCCAGTTGGGAGCAAACTTACCACGTTGACTCCTTTCGAGTGTAGTGACATTTTGATTTTCCTTAAGAACAAGGTCACCAATTTTGAAGTCACGGTGTTGCAAGTGCTTGTTGTAAGCACGTTTGACACGCTCAAGATAGACTTGATGATGCTCAAGAGCGTTAAGACGCCGCTCATCTAATAATTCAAGTTGTGCTAGACGATTTTGACGATAATCCTCATCGGAGACAAATTCTCTGAGAGAAACACGGAGAGATGGGATTTGGACTTCCAAAGGAAGGACAGCCTCAGATCCATAGACGAGAGAGAAAGGAGTAGCACCAGTAGGGGTACGAATGCTAGTCCGATAAGCCCAAAGAGCAAAAGGGATATGTAAATGCCAATCCCTGCCAGCTCGACTAGTTACCTTTGCGAGGATACTACGCAAAGTTTTATTGGACGCTTCGGCTTGACCATTAGCTTGAGGATAGTATGGAGAAGAAAAACTGAGCTTGATATTGAAAGCGTTGCAGAGATTTTGCAAATCGGCGTTCTTGAAGGACTTACCATTATCTGTGATTAGCCTATGTGGAACGCCAAAGCGACAAATGATGTGTTGATAGACGAAATCAACTATGGGTTTAGCCTTTGTTGAAGAAAGAGGGATAGCTTCTACCCACTTAGTAAAGTACTCAATGGGCGTGAATGATAGAATGATGACGTTGTGAAGAACGGGGATTGATGAGACCAATAAGATCAAGACCCCACTGCGAAAAAGGCCACAAATCCGCCGCAGGTTGCAAAGCCTGACTAGGGATGTGCGTGAGATTGGAATGTTGCTGACACTTGACGCACTTCTTAGTGTATTCACAACAATCTTGATTAAGAGAAGGCCAATAATATCCCAAACGTAAAATACGCTTGGCTACAGCTAAGCCACTAAAATGTCCACCACAGATACCGTCATGGACCTCCTGGATAGCTTTAGATGATTCATGGGTTTTGAGGCATCGAAGCAAAATACCATCAAAGCCGCGTTTGTAAAGAATCCCGCCTAGGATAGTATATAGCGGTTGGCGTTGTTGGACAAAAGATCTTCTACCATTGGAAGTCAGATCTGGAGGAAGGACCGAATGAGATAGATAATCAACTATCTGTTGATACCACTCATCCTGAGTATGGGTTGTGACAGCATTGATTGACGTTAGTTGCCCAAGATGAGATGGTTGATCTAATCATTGCACAGCCACATAAAGACGCGAGTCTTCGGTAAAAGGCGGGATAAGGGAGGCTAAAGAGGCCATGGTGTCCGCGAATCGATTTGCAGTACGAGGAATGGCTTGGATAGTGATCTTATCGAAAGATTGGAGTTGGGCAAGAACGATGTCACGATATTTTTGAAGGATATCATTCTTGCATTGATAGACACCTGTGACCTGATTAACGATGAGCTCAGAGTCACCAAAGATGTCAATATGACGAGCGCCGAGATTAATGGCATTTTGAAGACCTAAGACAAGAGCTTCGTACTCAGCCATATTATTGGTGCACTCAAAGTTTAATTTGTGTGCAACTGGGATAGGCGTACCCCAAGGAGGAATCATCACGAAACCCGCACCTCCCCTCACGGGCATTTGGATCCATCAAAGAAGAGCTTTACTTTAAATGGAGATAGACCAAAATCAATTTGTTGGATATACTCATCGGGAATGAGCAAGTCTTGAGTGTCCGTAAGAGGAGCATTTGCTAATTGATCCGCAATAACCTGACCCTTGATAGCCTTTTGCGGGATAAACTCGAGGTCAAATTCTGTCATGAGCATAAGCCAACGAGTGATACGATCATTGTGATAAGGCTTTGCATGAATTGTCTTGAGGGGATTGACATTTGTGACAATGTAAGTTTTGTGATTAAGGAGATAATGACGAAGCTTAGAAGTTGCAAAGAAGAGAGCGCAACATAGTTTTTCAGCTTCGGAGTAACGTGTCTCATACTCATGGAGGGTGCGACTGATGTAATAGACAGCTTGTTCTTTACCACAAGTGTCCCGATGCGAGATCATGGCTCCCAGAGCATGGTCAGTCACAGAGATATAAAGATAGAAAGGTTCCCCCTCGCGTGGAGGTGTAAGCACGGGTGGAGAAAGAAGATAAGCTTTGAGATCATCAAAGGCCTTTTGGCAATGCTCATCCCATTCAAAATGAACATTCTTACGGAGGAGATGATGAAAAGGTTGACAACGGTCCGATAATTGGGAGATAAAACGACGCACCGATCAAGACGCCCTGGAGATCATGGAGTTGCTTCAAGTTAGACGGGGGAGGCATCTCGAGGATGGCTTTTATTTTTGCGGGGTCGACTTCAATACCCCTGATGGAAATGATAAAACCTAAAAGTTTACCAGTGAGAACGCCAAATACGCATTTAGATGGATTTAGACGAAGACAAAAGCGGATAAGCCTCTCAAAGAGAGGTGCAAGGATGAAAAGATGATCCTGACGACGCTTAGACTTGCCGAGGAGATCGTCAACATAATCCTCCACAGTTTTGTGCAAGAGATCATGGAAGATGTAGGTCATTGCTCGTTGATAGGTTGCTCCTGCGTTCTTAAGACCAAAAGGCATGACACGATAGCAAAAGGTCCCCCAAGGAGTTATGAAGGAAGTCTTATGTTGGTCTTCTGGTGCGATGAGGATTTGATTATATCCAGAGAAACCATCCATAAGAGAAAGCATCTCATGACCCGCAGTTAAATCTACGAGTTGGTCGATATTAGGAAGAGGAAAATCATCCTTTGGACAGGCAAGATTAAGATCCCGGAAGTCGGTACAAATTGAATCTTCCCAAAGAGCCTTAGTTATCGGGTATTACATCGACACCCATCATGGATAATCGATGGGTTGGATGAAGCTAGCCGAGAGCAAGTTGTAATTCTTTTTAACAAGAAGGGCTACTCTAGGGTGCATTTTACGCAATTTTTGCTTGATCGGTTTGATGTTGGGAAGGGTAACGATATGTGGACCACAATATCGGGATCGAGTCCCGCATATCCTCGTATGACCAAGCAAAGGCTTGACGATGTTTGGAAAGAAAAGCGGTAAAGTCCCCTAATTCCTGTGGATTAAGGGATTGGCCGACCTTAATGATGCGAGGGTCTTCAGAAGTCCCTATATTAAGGTCGATAGTGGCTTTCGTTGAGAAGGGTAGACGTGTCGAAGGAATAGTCTTGGGAAGATATGAATCCTCCGCCCTAGATAGGTAGGTGAGGACAGAATCATCATCCGCACAGTGGATAGTGTTGATAGTAGGAGAGTCGTCTCCAACTATTTCAGGGAAGATTAATGGTATAGAAGCGGACCGATTGTTAGTCTCGTAGGCTAACGGCCCCAAGGAAATGGTATTGATCAAAAAAAAAAGTTAGGTGGGATGGAAATGTCATCGTCCACATCAAGTGATGCTTCTGATTTAGTGGGGGAAGGTGGTTCTTCAGTAGGAAGAGGCTCATCAAGAATAGTGACGGTGGCTTTTGAAAGAGGTTTAAATCCTAAACCAAATTTCTGATGTGGCATGAGAGTAGGAATGGATTTGAGGTCATGTATACCTTGTTCATATTTTCCCAGGCCAAAACCTTTCCACGCGCATCGATATAGATAAGTTTTTGCAAACGTGGGATTCTGTAGATAATCAAACCCTGTTGAGTAAGGTTTGGTCTTAGGAGGAGAATCTGGGCGATAGTGAGGTGTATCAAAACCACCGTAGATGAAATTAGTCTGTTGATTGGGCAGACCAATGGTGACGATGCGACCGAGACCTGGTTGATATTCAGGTTGTTTGTCTGGTCTACCATACTCATTAGGTTTGAGATGGGCATCGAAAGAAAAGAGAGGAAGCTCTCCTAGTGAGAAACGCTGCAATGTCTCTTCCAGATTTTGTAAATCCGGTAGTTTGGTTGCAGGTATGGAAGAAGATGAGGCCCCGTCAGGAGAACATGGATTTTCTTTTAAAGGGGCAGATCTTGTGGTCATGTCGCATTGTGCGGAAGGAAAAGGATCTCCTGGATGAGTATATATTTTGCCCTCATATTGATATTTTAAGCATCGATGGAGGGTGGATGGGACACAATGCATTGCGCGAATCCAGGAGCGTCCGAGGATCATGTTATAGTGGAATTTTCCTTCGACAATGTAGAAGAGTTCATGAAGCAGCTTCTTACCTACTCGAATGGGTAAGACCACAGTTCCTAGAGTGACTGCTAGCTGATCGTTAAATGATCGAAGGGCGAAAGGTGGGGGAGACACTACATTCTTTGGTAACTTAAGTTGCTCAAACGTGTGCGAGGAGATGACGTTGAGTGCAGCTCCACTATCGATCATGACACGTTTTAAGGTAGTGTTATTGATTTGGACTGTGATAAAGAGGGGAGCCTCCAAATCCTCTGAAGAAAGAGGAGGAATTTCCGAATCCTCGAAAGAAATGGTGGTTGATGGTCTATTCAATCCAACAACCCACTCGAAGGGCTGGGGCTCATCCGAATTCACTGCGATGCGACGCAGATTATCAATTAGGGCCTGGCGATGTTGTGGAGAGGATTGGATGAGGTCAAAAAGAGACATTTTGACCGGAGCCTGGGTGAGTTGTTTCATAACACTCTCCTCAACGGATACGGGAACTTGAGCCCGGGGTGCAGCACGAATAGAGACCCTGGGTCGTGGTGCTGATGAGGAAGGAGAAACGCCTTCAGGGGCTGCAGAAATGACAACCCGTGGTCGAGATGCTGAAGATGAAGATGGGTTATCATAGTGTTGGGTTCTAGTGGCGATATGGATTGTGTCAATTTGAGAAGGTGGAAGATCAAGTGGAGTGGAACCACTAGAGGTCTGAGTGGATGGTTGAGGTTTGGATGGGGCTAAGGTGACAGGAGGTACTTGTTCCTCCTCTTCCAGCAAAAGGTCACTTTCTTCCAGAAGGTTCTTGATAACGGCTTGAAGAGCTTTACATCCCTCAGTATCATGACCCGGAGTACGGTGGTAAGCACAAATCAGATCAGAGTTAAACCAAGTAGGTTTGACTCCTTTAGGGTTATAAGGTTTAATCGGAGGAAGGGTTATGGATGAAGATTGGATAAGTTGATGAAGGATTTCGGTGTAGAATCCGGTAGACGAAGAGGAGGATAGAGATGATGGAGATGGTTCTTTCACATTAACCGACTGCCGAGGTAAGAGGACTTGCATGTTCGGTTTAACAGTTTGTTTAGGAATCCTCTTATTTGTTTGGACATTTGGAGGAGCAGTCTTGGGCACTTGAGATGGGAGTAAGTGAGACATGATTGACTTTGGTGGAGGAGGAGCCCCTAAAATAGATTTTGAAGATGATGGAGATGTGACAAATTTTGCGGTCTTTGGAGGCAAAGGGGGTTGCTTGGTCGAATGTACTGATGATTTAGATAATGTCGGTTTAGAAGAGGAAGAAGCTCCCAAAGTAGGTGAAATTGGAGGAAGATAGGGTGTCTTGGTTGTTGGTAATGAAGATGATGATCCTGATAGAAGAGGTGACGTCTTTTTAGTAGGTAGGTCTATTTTTCGGAGTATTGGTGAGGAATGTGTTGTAGAAGAAGATGATGGCTTTGATGGGTGTGTAGAAGAAGACGCCTTCTCAGCGGGAAAATCCAATCGTTTATGAGGCGTGGAGAGAGATTTTTGTGGAAGAGCACCAAGAGTTTTGATGGTCCGAAATATGGGCTTTCCTTTTTCAGGGATGGTGACGACTTCAACGGCATAAGGTGATTGTAACCTTTTTGGGGGAAGCAAATGGGGAGATATTGATGGTGTAATGTTAGATTTTGGTTGTCTCGGTTTAGGTTCAGGAACCGAGCGTATAGATGTTGGTGCTACTTCTTTTGATTTTTCCTTAATAGGTGAAGTAACATTAGTGATGGAAGAAGTAAGTGATGAAGAAGTTCCTTGCGAAGGGACCACTTTTGGTGTAGTGATCATGGGTGGAACTACTGTAGGAAAAGAGATAGGAAGAGTCAAAGTCGAAGACACTTCCGTCGAAGTCGGCACGATTATAGGTATGTTCACCAAGGGCATAGTTGTAGCGGGAATGGGAGCAACAGAAGTAGATGTGTCTGTAGTGGAAACTCGAAGGAATGTAATTGCCTCGAGCATTGAAAGGATGTCTGATGATGAGACAGATGAGGAAGACACTGTCTCGGGTATGGATGGGAGATCGGACAAAGGAGCGGAGAGAGATGACTCCGTGCTTAGCAATGTAGGAATATTCAAAGGTGGGTTATCTGAAGATGGAGGAATTCCAGTGATTGGTGAAGTGGAAGAGGGTTCTGATTCGATTTGTGTTTGTAGATGACGTGGTTTCAGAAGCGGATTCTTCAGTAGAAATGAAGTTGATAGTGTGGGTGTTTGGTTTTTGAGATTCCGAAGAATTATGATTTGGGGCATGATTGGGGAAGGGTTGTTTAAAAACGTCCAGTGCTTGATTTGGGGGAGCATTTGGGTTATCCAGAATAAGCTCGCCTTTATCAATGAATTTTTGGACAAGGTTTTTGAAAGTCTGGCATCGTTCGATGTCATGACCCTTGGTTCTATGATAGTGGCAAAAATCGTTTTCCCTGTACCAAAATGGACGTTCTTGGCTTTCATCGATGTTCCTAATGGGGGGAAGCTCGATCATTCGAACCTCCAACATTTTTTCTAAGATAGAGGCATATGATTCCCCCAATGGAGCGAAGGATCGAGATGATGAAGCCCCTTTCCGAGAAGATGAGGAATCTCTTCGTGGTGGTTGATTAGGAGTACTATCGGTTCTGGATGTTTTTAATACGATAGCATTGGTGGACCCTTGATTCTTATCTTTAGGAGGGAAAGAATTTGGTTTGGTGAACCGAGAGAAATCTGGTTTAGATTTGGAGCGAAGTTTTAGCTTTCCTTGTTCAATGGCACGAGATTCGAGTTTGCGTGCCATCGTGAAGGCTTCCTCAAAGGTATGAAAGGTTTGGATCCTTAAAGTGGAAGAAATGTGATTAGCACAAGATCGAGTAAACAACTCGATTTGTTGGGATTGAGGAAGGGAGAAAGACAATTGGTTGATTATCCCTCTCCAACGAGCGACAAAGTCTGCAATAGACTCATCATCGAATTGGCGAATGTTATAAAGATCTGTGATCGAGATCTTATGTGCGATATTTATTGAAAAGTTTTCAACAAACATTTGGGCCAATTGAGAGAAAGAAAATAAGGAATGTTGAGGAATGTTATTGTACCAGTCTAAAGCAGGTCCTGCTAGAGACATAGGAAAGGTACGGAGCATAAGCTCCTGATCCTGGACTATGAGGTAGCAAGCATGTTTGAATGCTCGCAAATGTTGTTGAGGGTCTTCCCGACTATGAAATTTTGAAAATTTAGGAAGTTCCCATTGGGGAGGATAAGGCTTGAAAGCTACTGAGGGGTGAATGGGTTCATTACATACTTCTTCAAAGGAGTATGAAGGGCGAGCCCCTTTTGTGGAGGCTTCCAAGTCTGCGATTTTCTTGAAGAGAATTTGAACCACGTCAGATTGAGGAGGAGGTACATTGGTATGTCCCACATGAGAAGCAAGTGGTGGATGTTGTTGAGGTGTCAATGGGGGATTCATCTGTTGATGGATAGGATGATAAGAGGAATAACCAGGTGTTCTGGGTGACACCGGGTGGGGTATTTGTTGTGAGGTAGCTTGCGTATAGGCAGGCTGTGAGATAATAAGTGGTTGAGAAAATGAAGGTTGGATGACGGATGGAGCCTGTGATTGGTGGACTCCTATGTTTGTTGATTGGATCGGGATGGATTGAGGAACATGGGTGTTGGTTGGATTGGACATGTTGGGGAACAAGACCTGAAAGGGGCCTTCTAGTGCCGGGTTAGGTATTAAGGGTGCCGATGTTAGCTGATGGGCGAAGGTCACAGTTGCTGGAACATTGGAGGAAATACCCCCTAGAGGACGAGAAGTAGGAGCCAACTGATTATTCGGAGGGGGTTGGCTCATGAAGAGGTACTGACCTTGGGACACAATGGAGGGCATAGATGAATTAACAGCAACATGCGGGTGTGCAGACGCATTCATTATAGCAAGGGCAGAAGACCTCTCAGAAGTAGGTGGTGGAATATTCGAGGTAACTGCGGTGTTAGGGATAGGTAAGACTAATTGAGAACTAGTCGACATGGTAGGTGGAAGAGAAAAGGGAGGCATAGGGGCCTCGCCCTTCTCCGTGGCTCGAGGCAAGAGAGATGGTGCAAACTGCTCTACAAAGGCCTGGGATGATCCACGAGGATAATTGTACACTTGTCGGATTGGTGGGTCTTGGTCAGATATTTGGATCGACTTGTGTACTAGGTAGTCCATGAGGGCTATTGGATTGCGATCGAGGAAAGCCTGAAATTCAGGATCCCCGCGAGGAACATACTCCGAGCCAGATGATATCTCGGAGGGACTAGGAGAAGCTGGACGTGATGGAGGCGCTTTGGTTTGATAGAAGGGATTATACGACCATGACGGGAACCAACTAACAAATGTCCCGAGGAAGATTGAGGGGTGCCGAAACATCCACGCCGGTGGTGATTTCGGAGGAAGAAGGAACCTGTTGGGCCATTTTCCTAGATTGTGACCGGGTGATAACCGTCATAAACAAGCAAGAAAGAAGATTGTCCTAACTAATGCACAAACAATTCAAGCAGCGCAAGTGATTATCTCCTTTAAATTTTGATGCTTTTAAGAAAAGAAAATGTTAGGGAAGGCTTTTTAGAACAGGAACTACTCAGATAGCCAAACTAAGGATGGTTTGGGTAATGTTTGGTGAGGAGTCCCGAAGGCACTTCAGTAAAAGACCGGTACGTGGCTTGATATAGGGGCCTACCCCGCACTTCACACACCCGCGATAAGGGAGTCGGGTGCTTTGCCAATATATACCAAAATCTTTCGTGAATTTATAGCGCTGCCCGAGTACCGCGTAGGCTCTTCCTCTGGATATCACTTCCAAGTAGGCGAGGCTGTGGAAGGAGTTTTGTTTAGATGCTTTATACCTAGTGATTTTGGCTTTGTGTGCAAGGGTGAAAAATCAAATAGTGTCACTACCGATTTTGATCAATTTTCCACCTAATTAAAACTAGATGAAAAGCATGCAAAGAATGACAAAGGAAAAGTTCTTTTTAAGCACTTAAAAACGAAGTGTTTGATTTCGATGAAGACAAGTCAAACAGATTTTTTCCCAAATGCGATTAGGTTCTTTTTAAGCACCAAAAACTGAAGTGTTTGGATGTGATAGACAACCAACAAAGAAATCCTAAAAAGGAGAAAACACCGAAAAAAAAAAAAAAGAGGAATACCTGTAGGTTTAGCTCTCCAAGGTGTGTGGACTTCAAAAAGCGCGTTGTTGAGCTCTTCCCCTCGAACAATCCCACGAACAAGCAAAGTGCTCCGCAAGAAAAGATCAAGCAAACAACAAACAAGATCCGGAAAGATACATCCAGATAATGGCGAAACGAAAAATTTCTATTTTAAGGAAATAGAAAAATTTCAAGATAATGATTTCGCCTAAAAGCAAGATTGAAATGATGAACAGAAATGCTCAAATAGGACTGATAGAAATCAGTGAAGAAAAGGAACAAAGTTCAAAACTAGAAAAGAAATGAACTTACCAATAAGGGACTTTGGTTCAAGTCCCACCGGGCGTGCCAGAATGTAGATCAAGAATTTCGCGCTTGTTACCTGTCCAAGTTAATGCACCAAACTAAACACAGAAACCCTGAAAAACTCCAATAAAATCGATACCTGATGGATAAGATCCGAAGATGTAGACGGATGAGGAAGCCGATGTAGACAAGACGGGCGCACACGAGCAATTCGCACAATCGATCCGAATAACCTGCAAAACACCGATGCTTGACAGAAAAAGACCACGTTAAAAGATATTTAAGTGGACTGCCCGAGAAGCGGGTCCGAGAAGCGATAAGCTTCCTCGGTGGATGTCAGTCCACGTTTTCAATTAAGAAAAGAAGCATACATGATAAAAGATGTAAATAAAGACTAGATTTTTCGATCATAAAGTAATAAGAATCTAAACAAAGCAGACATGTAAAGTACGTAAAAACAGGAACTATGAAATAAATGCTGGATTTGTGTTACCTGTATCCTTTTACCTATCTCGCAGAGAAATCGGCGCCGACGGGTAGAATCGGCGCCGATCGAGACCGGTCGGGCGCCGATTGAGAAGGGTCGTCGATCGGATAAGATCGGCGCCGATCGGAGACAGATCAATCGATCGTGGATCAGGCGACAAGATTCGGGAATGGAAGGTGAATGTGGTCTCCGGATGTGCCGAAGTTGGCGAGATACTGGAACAGAGTCACCAGATGATAGATGGTCGTGACAGGGACAGAGTAACGGTGCTCCTCTCAGGGATTGATTTGGACAGGATCTGTCCCAATCTGAGACAATTGATGCTAAAAGGATCTCTCTTTCTCACACCCTGTATCTCTCTCGCTCTCTGTTCGTGCGTAAGTGCTCTCTTTTTTCACCTGTTCACTTTTTCGCTCGTTCGTGATCTCTTTTCGGTCTCTTCGGTCCTTAGAACTGAGTTCTGGACTTGCTTTTATAATCGGCGCCGCTCCTAGAAAATCGGCGCCGACCATATGGGTCGGCGCCGATCGCGGAAAAGACTCCCGAGGTGGCCAAAAATGATCGATTTCGAGAAAGATAAGACTTATCCCGACTACGGGAAAATATCCCGCTTAGGGAAGATTAAAAATAGATGTGATACATGGATAGAATAAATTTGGGGTGGATAAGTGATTAAGATGCATGGGAAGAAGCGTAATTAAATATTTAATATTTAATCACTCATGGGTAAGATGTGATGGGATGAATTAAATTTGGAATAAGTGATTAAATCACAAATTGGATAATATCCCAAGGGGATAGTTGGTGACGTAAACGTGCCCCAGGTTACCTAAGCAAGTAAACAGATGAGAGGGACACTATGTGAGAAAAGGGAAAGATATTTAGATAGTGACTTGTGAGAGGGTGGAGTGAGGAAGAGGATTTTGGGTTCACAAAAATATTCCCCCACCCATAGGTTAGGTCCCATGGACCATTTTTAAGGTAAAGAAGACCTTTACCTTTTAATACAAGCCTTTAAAAATCCCTTAAATGTTAAATTCGGGATTTGGGGTTGAATGAGAGAATCAAGGTGAGGAATGGTCCCCACAAAATTTCTTATCAACTCCCAAGACATCCCTAAACAAGTTTAAGACACTAAAACACCCCATAACCCAATGTTGAGAATTCATGCACCGAGAGGGGAAGGGGTGAATCATTGCCACCTAAAACTTAAATTTTTTTCCTTAACGATCAAGAGAACAATCAGTAGATTCATGAACTAATTAGGAGATTCTATGAAAATAGGAAAACACATCAACACATGGAGACACCAGATTTTAGGTGGCAA
Source organism: Taxus wallichiana var. yunnanensis (assembly GCA_018340775.1). NCBI lineage: Eukaryota > Viridiplantae > Streptophyta > Pinopsida > Cupressales > Taxaceae > Taxus > Taxus wallichiana. The sequence continues at coordinate 878,529,609 of CM031242.1, forward strand.
ATCCAGTACAGAAAAAAAACCCCACAGGAATAAACAATATTGTGAAAAATGGTTCTTACAACAATTTCAAGTTCATGGAGCACCCACTCCATTTAAAGCACCCACTTCAACTATCTAACACCTACAAGAATCAATTTGCAAGAACCTACTTGCAGTGAAAGTACCAAATTTCAGTTTTTCAGCTACAACTCAACTCCATCACCAATTTGTATTGATCATCTTCTTCATATTGCTTTCACCAATTCATATGATCTTTGTTTTAGCACTTATTCATTCATATTCAATATATTCTCTTTCTTCTCTATTGCAACAATATTCTATTTCATTCTTCATAGCATTTTTCAACAACAACCACACAAGTTCAAAAAATGCTTTTGTATTTCTTCTTCACATATAAATGACCTTTCATCTTCATCTACTCCTCTACAACGCTTTCTTTTATTTTCAATTCGAGCATGGAAGATCAAGAAACAAGGTTCAAAATAGTTATTGAATGTAATTAAATTGTTTTGCCATATTGCATACCATCTTCCATTCCTTTCCTTTTCCTTTATGACGTCTTATATACTTGTAATAAAAAATCCAATGATTTTAAAGGGCACTCGATCGGTAATATGCTCTAGAATCTCGAGTCATGCCTCTGCAGATAACAGATGTGTCAATTTCTAGCAAAATCAGACCTTCACAAGGCGTTACATATCACACAAGACGTTACATGTCCCTTGGAAACCTTTTTCATTATTTATTTTAGTCTTCCATCCATGCAAATAAAGAATACAATTATATTTCTTCATTTGTACTTGTGCATGTATAGAAAGTTAGCTTTACACGTTTAAGTTAAGTTGGTCCTTTGTGAGACATGTACATGTGAAGCAATATTTCACTACTTGTGGTCTTTACATCATCAAACTCGAGTTTGAATTTTGTACATCATCAAAATCGAGTTTGAATCAATAATCCTTCTTCATTCTTATAATCATGCATTTTATTTTCTTGGGCACATAGCTATAAACACCATCTCCATAAAGTATGCGTTGAGAACATCATGGCTATAAGGAACCTTTATTTGCAATCTTGAGCTCAAGGATCATCAAAGAGGGGAGAATTTTCAGTTGTGTTTATTATTAGATAAGGTTGATGGCTTCTTAGTCACAATGAGACTTAGATTTAGTCATGTGAAATATTTTCAAGCTTTGTAGAGCACATGTGTAGGAGCTTAGATCAACTTGGTTACTTTTCACACAATGCACCTTTAGCCTGGACATTTTCAAATTCCTTATCACTTTTTGGTTCAAGAGGAATGCATAAAAACATGGCCTTCAAACAAATTGGAATTCAATGATAAAAGGACTGTAGGAGTGCGAGCCACTCAACATTAGTCACCATGATCATTTCTTCACTCACTTGTTGATTCTTGTCAACACAATATTGTTAGGGTTTTGAGATCAAAACCTACCTCGTTGAATGAGATCTCTTGACACTATATTGTGCATTGATATATCAAAAATCACTTGAAATCACCTTGGTCAAGTTCACAACATGTTCTAGGAATCACTTTCATGATATGTGAAGATATGATTGAGTTTTTATATGTATTGTTAACACTCTTCATAAGCGATATAGATTATGCAAAGTAGATTTTGGTGGAACAAACCTAGGAAGATACTTACATCAACTTGAGCACCTTTTAATCACCTTATAACATTTTTAAATGATAATTTTCCTTACTAAAGGAGTGCTTTAATGTTTTAGAGAAGTTATTCACTTGATGCGGGGTCATATGCCTTAATCATTTGAAGATACAACACCGATCCTTTGAGATTGTACCCCTAATTGTCTAGTCTTTCAAAACCACTCAATTTTTATAAGAGCTACCAGTTTTGGCACAAAATACATATACATTGTAAGTGTTAAATTATACTACATCGACTAGCACTTACATTTCAACATTTGAGTGTAAGGAAACCATGAAAAACATCTCTGAGATCTTCTCGGAAAAATAATCAGCCAACAAGATGCATTCAGTTAAATTTCAAGAAATATGACAACATGATCCACGTAACCTTTTACCAAGAATAATGAAGGTTTCAAATACTCATTTTGGATCTGTGCTATAGACTCTCCCATCCATCATAGCTCCAAGTGGCATGACTCCAAGTGACATGAGTGAGCATTTTGACTTCATTTTCACACCTTGATTGCACATCCTTCTAGTGATAGAGGAGAAAAGTTCACTTATATTTTAAAATTACTCCACACACCTTGTTCAAGTGATTCCACTTGAAGATAATAGATGTCTTGAACTCTCGAGAAGCTATAGCTTTCACCGTGGAGATTTGAGGCGGTATGTACCTCTACAAATTTGTCTAAAACTATCATTTTACTCTTATACGGTTAGACTTACAGCTCCATACTTGGGTTTCCATGACCCTTGAAGGATCCTTAGCATGTAAAAACCACCAAATACTCTTTCCCAACACATTTTATGACCATACCTTCAAGAATTCTCCTATCACTCAAATAATAGCTGAGAAATGCCTAGAACTACCTCAGAAAAATGAATAGAACTTTTCAAGTTCACCACCTTTTTATTTCAAGCCTTTTGCATTTGATTTTTATTCCAATCTTCTACAAAAAAATTCATCTATGACTTATCTGAAGAATCCTTTATAATTTATCACAGCTGCTAAGAAGCCGGGATGCTCAAATCAGCCTTCACAAGAGCCCGGTCTTGGAAACATTTTCTCTACAAACTCAAACTTGACTTTTTGCCTCTGAAATTGCACACACACCATCAGGAATCATTCCTCTACCATATCCCATGATTTTTTTCATCATGTGATCTGAATTTTCTTGATCCAACTCATTTCCTTATGTGTACTTGGCATGTCTTCACTGCTTATATCTCCTTCAAGCACCGAGAAGCCTGATTTATGACATTTGGGTCTTAAAATGCCTTAAACATTGCTTCTCCATTTTTTATAATCTTGGAGCAACCACATTATACCTGCAAAAGGTTTTACACTATGGCCAATTGGAGATAGACCTTTATGAACACAAGGATGTCAATTTGAGAGAACTTGGACATACACCTCACACCTATGAGACACTCATATGGATACTTTGAACTCATTTTGAATTCATACCGAAACTACAATACTATGGACTCATCTTGACACACTGAAGTAATTTCACACCTTGATTCACACCTATACCTACTTAGGTTGTGGACACGTGTTCAGACTAAGAAATGCATTATGGACTGATATAGACACACTTTGATTTCCTTTGAATGAAACCATTCACCGTGCACTCATGATAGTAGAATCATACATCTTGACCTTAATGAGACACTACGGTGAGAGTGTACACAAGACTACAAGATATGACATAAGGACAAAACTCATACGTTCTCAAGCCCATGCTCAAGCTTTATTGTTTGACATCAATGACAAATTTTCAACAAAATCCCCTTTGTCATTGGTGTAAAACACCTTCTTCACCTTGTTATTCTCCCCTTTTTCCATGAATGACAAAGACATCTTCTCAAAGACCATGCTCCCCTACCTCCATACATACTTTTCTCATTTCTTGGAGCTAAAACATTATGTCTAGGTCTCCCTTACTAGACTATCTTTAATGTCTTGTAGAAGCGAGCACAACCCCAACATTTTTCTCATATATTTAAATGTTTCTCTTGGTAATGGTTTTGTTAGAAGATCAGCTAGTTGCTCTTTTGTAGGCACATATTCAAGCTTCATTTGCACTCATTAACCTTCTCTCTCAAAAAATGATACTTGATTGGAATATGTTTGGTCTTGGAGTGCATTAAAGGATTCTTAGATACACTTATTGCATTGGTGCTACCACAATAGATAGGAGTAGGTCCTTCATACTCCACTTTGTAGTCTTTCAATTTCTATCTCATCCATAACACTTTTGTGCAACATGTAGAAGATGCAATGTATTCTGCTTCATATGTGGATAGATATATTGATGATTATTTTTTATTCATCCAAGATACAAGACACTCACCTAGAAATAAGACTCCATCACTAGTAATTTTCATGTCATCCACATTACCTTCCCAATCAACATCTGTGTATGATTTTAGACTGAAATATCTTATCCTTGGGTACCATAGACCATGAGTAAGAGTTCCCTTGAGATACCTAAAGATTCTCTTTACAACATTCATATGATTTTCTCTTAGGTCAACCTGATATCTTCCTACTAATCCAACTACTGCATGATGACATGCCAGAGGATATGATATAGATCAAGTTACCTATCATAGAACTATATAATGTCTGATCCACTTTTGGAGCATCATCTTCTTTAATCGGTTTACATCTTGTAACCATGTGAGTGCTCACTTATTTACAATCCTCCATATGAATTTTTTCAACATGTCCCTAATGTACTTTGCTTATGTTATGATAATCCCATATGTTGATTGGCTCACTTGTAGCCCAATGAAGTATGTCAATTCTCCCAACATTGACATCTCAAATTATTGTTTCATAGCTTTTCAAAATCATTTTCCAATGTTCTCTTTGTTGCTGCTAAAGATGATATCATCTATATAGACAATCACTATTAGCTTCTGCCCATTCTCATTATTGACATATAAGTTACTATCAACATCTCCTTTCTTGAATCCTTGTTCTATGAGGTATTTTTCTAGCCTTGCATACCATGCTCTAAGTTCTTACTTCAAACCATAGAGTTATTTATTTAGTTTACACACATAATCATGTTCATCTGTTAATATGAAGCCATATTTGGTTGTTCTATGTAGACTTCCTCTTCTAAGGTGCCATTTAGAAATGTTGATTTCACATCCATCTGATAAACCTTGAATCCTTTGAAGCTAACATAAGACAAGAACATTCTAATTTCCTCCATTCTTGCCACATGTGCAAAATTTTCTTTAAATTCTACTCCTTCCACTTGAGTGTAGCCTTTACAAACCAACCTTGCCTTGTTTCTAGTAATTACTCCATCTTCATTCATTTTGTTCCAAAAATCATTTGGTACTTATAACATTTTTATCTTTAGGTCTAGGTACTAATTCCCAAGTTTCACATTTTTCAATTTGATCAAGTTCCTCATTCATTTCCTTGACCCAATGCTAATCATTGCAAGTTTCTTCAACACTTTTGGGTTCTATCATGGATAGGAGGGTTGTGTTTTCATATTTTTCAACTTTCTTCTGGTGAGTATGCCTTCATCTTTGCTCCCAATAATATGATCTGTAGGATGATCCTTCTTTACTTGCCTTGAAGGTGTTTTTGTATCAAGTATCTCTTGCACTTCTTCACCCTATTCATGAGTGCTTTCTTCCTCTTTATCATCTTCTTGAGTTTTTGTGCTAGGAAGTTTGTCTTCTACATCTTCTTCATCTTTCTTGGGTTTAGATTTAGTCTTTAGAGGGAAAGATTCATCAATTTAAACATCAGTACTTTCAACTATCTTTTGGATCCTCTTATTGTAACATCTATATGTTGCACTCACTGTTGAATATCCAAGAAATATTCCTTTATCACATCTAGAATAAAATTTTCCTAGATCATCCTCATCTCTCTCAATGTAAATTTTTCTTCCAAATACCTTGAGATGTTTTACATTTTTAAACCTTTGCTTCCAAAGCTCATATGATGTTTTTTCTGTTCACTCTAAGGTGTGCCATGTTTAATATGTACACAACTTTACATACTACTTCTCTCCAATAACCATCTAAAAGTTTATACTCATTTAACATTTTCCTATCCATATCTTGCAATGTTCTATTCTTATTTTCAACTACCCCATTTTTTTGAGGTGTCCTAGCTAATGAAAATTATCTTCTTATTCCATTTTCTTCACAGAAAACATCAAACTCATTGGACCAAAACTCACCACCTCTTTATGATCTCAAGCACTCTATCCTTTTATTATTTCATTTTCTACCAAGGATTTGAAGTTCTTAAATCTGTCTAAAGCTTATGATTTTTCTTTTAAACATGCAACCATGTCATTCTACTATAGTCATCAATCAGCAACATAAAGTACTTGTCTCCTTGTATACTCTCAACTCTAGTGGGTCCCACAAGGTCAGTGTGTATCAGTTCTAAAGGCTTTGATGTTGAATGTTCCTTTGATTTAAAACTTCTTTTAGGTTGTTTTCCATGTAGGAAATCCTTACAAAGTGTATCAGCTGGTTTAACTATCTTTGGCATGTTTCTAACACAACCTTTTGAGATGATTTTCACAAGATTATCAAAATTCAAGTTCCCAAGTCTTCTATGCCAAAGCCAACTATGGTCTTCTTGAGTAGTGAAGCACTTTTCTTTGAAGACTTCTTTCAGCACATACATATTATTCTTTTTCTCTTAGCTTTTCCAATATTCTTACCTGTCTTGCTTTCTCTGATGTCACATCCTTTTTCATGAAAAATCAATGTGTATCCTTGCTTACACATATGGCTAACACTTAGTATATTTTGCTTGAGACCTTCCACATACAATACATTTTTAGTGACTGATTTTCCCTTTGTCCAAACTCAAGGATCCCTTACTAAGAATGTTGGTTAAACTGTTATCTCCAAATATAATGCTCCGAGGCATTCATAGTGAGAGAGATGAACTTTTTTATCTCCTATCATGTGACTAGAGCAGCCACTATCAAGATACCATATTATTCCTTCATCTTGAACATGAAATGTTGTTTGGGATATCATGGTTAATTCCTTCTCTGTGTAGAGTCGTTTTAATTACATAAACCTTTTCATATTTTCTCATAGGATTCTGACTACATGTTTTTGCAATATGTCCAATCTTTTTGACAAATATAACAAACTACACCCTTTCTTCTTATCATATTTTGTGAATCATAATTCCTACCATATCCTTTAACATTTTTCTTACATTTGATAGCCTTATGACCAAACATGTTGCATGAAAAACAATATCCATAGAAGGAGTGAGAGTACATGATTCTTTGTTGTTGCCAAATCACTACACCCTCCGAATGGTCGGGATGTGAATATGACGTTTGGTGTGATTGGGACACATGGGATCACCTCTCAAGCTGTGGGACTTGGGCTCGAGGTGAACCTCCCGAGAGAAGGCCCGGCTTCCTCTTCCTAAACTAAGTGTTGTACTACTCTTAGTGTAACAAAAATGATTATCTAGTCCTATGCTAACATTTTCATGGGGTTTTAGGGAAAGATATTTACGAAATGAAACTATACTAGGATGGTGATGCACCAAATAAAGGGTGTTTCAGGACTCGAGGAAGGTTAATTTGAAGAGGGTGTGTGCACCACAGTCAACTTCACCTACTGCAACTTAGAGAGAGGTACAGATACCAAAAACTAAGAGACACGCGTTCCCTTTGTTAAACTTTATCAGACCGAGAAATATACCGGTTTCTAGTGAAGAAGGATGAACTCAAGAAGGGTGAACAGACACCAAAAATCAACTGCATGCAATACTCCACCACTCGATAAGCACAGAACTCCAAGAACCTACAATAGAAACCTAAACTTGCACAGTGTACCTGTAAGTACGAGAAAGGCACAAAGAAGCACGAAGGATGAAAGGACCGAGATTAGTCACAAAACACACTTTTATTGCTTCAATAACATGCACAATGCATCATACATTCGAGAAGAGGTAATAGTTGTCATTACAGGTCTTGAAGAAGAGGCTTGAAAGTTCTCTCAACACACAAGAACAACTTGCGTAAGAGAGAGGACTCTTGAAAAGTATACACTCGGCTCGGATATCTAACTGTCCAACTTATGCCGGCTCATTGGAACCCTTTGAAATGAGCTTCCAACTTACATTTATAGAAGAATATGTGAGAAAGAAGAGGAAATGGTCATAATTACATTCCTAAATTGAAGGCCCATAATGTATTTATTACGCTGATTAGTTGAACCACACGAGAAGGTTTCATCATGGGTCATTAATTTCTGATGACCTAGTCTTCTCAATTAATTAAAAGAATATTTAAATAAAATATTTAAATAATAATAATAAATATTATTATTAAAATATTTAAATAAAAATATTAATTTAATTAACATAATGTAGGACCCCCTTGTTGACCCGTTTGACTTGAAGAGGAGGGGAGTCCATGTGGATAGAATCTGCACAAATCCCAACTCGGTGAGTTTTGGATCCTCTAACTTGGTGTTGCAATCGATTTTGAACCCCACACTAACTCTTTCCTTGCCTTGGAAATCGAGCTCTTTTGCATTGATTCCTTTGAATGGTGAGCTATCAAACTCGATTCTTATTGTTTTCCTTGGTCAACTCGAGGCCATTTATGTATTCCACATTTAAACTTCATGAAACAACACAAAAATGCTTTGAGCAATATGAATCGTTTCATTATGCACCATAATAAACCTTCATCTCTGATTCAGGGAAATTTTATGAAGCCTTGAATAGCGTGACTCAATCCATCATCCAGGCGGTGAATATTTGTTTCTATAGCTGCTACTTGGAAGTGCTAAAAACGGCTTCTACTATCTTTACCGCAACATGCACTGCATCGAATGCATGGGAGCTTTGAGCGTAGAACTCAATGTATGTCCATACCCTGTTCCAAAGCTCTTATCGTGGCATAGGCTAGAAGTATGCTGGCAAAGGCGAACTGATCAGGTCGGACATCTGTTTGTTGCATTCGGTGAAACAGTATCAACACCTCGTGAGGAAACCTATGTCTTATGAGTCAAGAGTAATTGTGGTATTCCATGAGAAGGCGTTTCTTTCTTGTGAGCCTGAAACTGGATACTTTTTCCAACGTTGACCCATCTTCAACCATCTCGCCATCATCCTCCCTTATCGCTTGGAGGATTACTCACCGCCCAATTTACATGCGCCACTTTAATTCTCCTGGTGACTCACACAACGACTCGGATCCTGTTTACACGGCCGTGCGGAAGTATCATGTTGGATAGCCATCGTAATATTTCCACGCTTGGCAGTGTTTTCCCAAATTTCCACGGCCTTGGCAAGATAGTAAAATGTTTCCATGCATGGGATTTTCATGACGGATAGCCATCATATTGTCTTCACTTGGCAATTTGACCCGATTTCTCCAATTCACGGAAGTCTGATCATGGCTTACCACGGGTATATTTCCACTTGGCGGTGCTTGCCTGAATCTCCCCTACGCGGAGTGAACAGCTTGGACTTCCATCATCAAATCTCTGACCTCGGCATACCAGCTCCAAATCCCCACGTAACGGCTCAGCCACATTAATCCACGGGCCCCGGCCTCAGCTTCGCCGCGCAACCTTGGCAAGATAGTAAAATGTTTCCCATGCGCGGGATTACCTGCGGCTTGCCATGATCGTGCTCCCGATTTTTTGGCAGTAGACTCAAACTTCTCCCACGCCCGGAATCTTTTCAATGGCTTGACATCACGTCATTTCCCTTGGCAATGCTCGCCTTATTTTCCACGTCCAGGATTGGAGTGTGGGGTTTCGTTATCATTTGGCCATATTTCGTTTTGGACAGATGGCCACCGATTTCCACTTTTCCACTCAGCATGAGGAGACATCATTTTCTCGGTGCAAACATTTCAGCTGTAGCTTGTAAGGTGTGATAATTTTGACAGAATCCTTTATGCCTGCCAACTTAGTGACTCGTTGAAGATGCTCATATAATTGTAAAGAAAAGCAGTGCCTTTGATGAATTTCTCGATATGAAACAGTTCCACCTCTATGAAATTCTCCTCATGAGTTACATTGTAAAACCAAGTAAGGTCTCGATAGAGAATCTTTGTAATAAATTTCCTCGGGCCTCCCGGTAACACTCTCACTGTCACTTAATCAATTTTGATAAAAATATCTTGAAGGAAAATTCTGAATTTGAGGATGCATTCGATGCTAAATGAGATAAAAACATAGTTGGATGACCTCAACTTTTGGAAGTGCTCAAAAGAACTTCTTCTATACTACAACATGTCAATTTCCTATGCACTTTGAATGCTCAAATTGAGGAAGGTCCGAACAACGCGTCGGGAAAATATATATACCGTATTCACTAATACCCTAGCCCAAAGCATTCTTGTTGCCTCTCATGAGCTTACCATTGTAAAATTATTTTGAGCAGGCCTCCCGGTTTGCATTAATCAATGAGCCACAGGAATTGTATCCTAGAAACCATCTTTATTGCATCCACACAAAATGAGTTGCCTTGAATTATCCATCATGCTTGATGAGTCCCATTGATAGGGCTCCATCACGTATCTCTATTTACGCAATGATCTCCATTCATTTTATGGCACTCTTGATGCCTAGACTTGTATTTGAATCACCCTAGCTCTCAGTAGAATGTGTCCTAAAAGAAGCTCACCACATGATCTCCAAAATGAACGAGTCACGAAGATGAGTCAAACTCCTTATCTCTACCTTTGCTTCCGCCTATGGCTTGAACCTTTCCAATTCGTTGAGACTTTATTGATAGCTCGAAATTTGACTCTCCCTGACTTGGCCTTCACTTCCGCATGCATTGATCTCTACCGAGATCCTTATAGAGTTCCCTTCATTCGTCAATTTTCAGCGAGCTATATTTTGCATTAACAAGACCTCGTCGAGCTCTTACAACTGAGAGTCTCTACCTTGAGATGATTTCAAGATGATTATCAATTTGACATCGAGTTCTTTATCAACTCGACCCTGAACTCTTCACTGAGTTGAGATCAATTGGGTGCCTTTCGATGCTAGGTGATCTCTTCATATGCAATTTAGGAATTATTTTTAATTATTACATCTCGATAATAACCGAAGGTGGGTTCTCGAGGACTATTTTTTCATTTTGAACGTGATAAGACCCTGTTGCCCACTTTTTCCATGTGTGCAAAATTGGATAACATTTTTGGCGACCTCTGGGGATGATTGCCTACTCGACATGATTCTAGTAGCCTTGAGTCATCCATTGGGCATGGAGTCTGTGTTGGAATCCTGAAAGTAGTATGATTTTCTTTGACACATCCCGAAATTCCTTGAGCATTGCCGATATCCTGGACCTCCCTGGAATGCTAAGCATGAAGTATACTGAATCTATTGAATGCTTGACATCCATGGAACACTGCAAAATTTTGAATGAAGCAGATTTTGAAACTCTTATGGAAACCTTGAACCTTCTTCTCCTTGACACCTTCCAATGGTGAAACAAAGTGCAGAACAACACAAAACACAACAACAAGGAAAGCAAAACAACAACACACAACAATGTGCATAAGCACTTGGAGGAAAACACCTAATTTAACTATACAAGGGGTGGAACGCTTCTCAAAAACAAGCTTTGAGATGTATCCCATTCACATGAATGGGCAGTTCTTCTCCATTGATCCTAGATAGATGAAATGAATTTGCCTCTTTGCAACTTGTGATGATGTATGGCCCACTCCAGAGAGTGTCAAACTTGGCATGCCTGCTTGGTTTGGCCCTATCTTCATCCCATTTGAGAACTAAATCTCCCTCTTGAAAACACCTGTTGGACGCCTTCTTATCAAAATATTTCTTAACTTGAGGTGATGCTACTCTAAAGTTTTCATAGCCTTGTCTTGTACTTCATCTAACTCCATGAGTTCAGCAAACCTTATTGTGGAGGATCACTCTCTATAACTTCAAGTTGATGAGCTAACTCAAAGAAGGTAACTCCAATGAGAGTGGGAGTTTTGCCTCTCTTCCATATACAAGAACGAAAGGAGAATTTTCGATGGCACTTTTAGGTGTGATCCGATCTTCCCATAAGGTGATCTTAAGATATGTATGCCAAGTCCTCTTGTTAGTCTCCATTGTGTGCTTAATAATCCTTATGAGGTTTTTTGCTAGACTCACCAATCTGTTTCTTGCGGATAGTAATTGGATGAAGTTTTGAGGTATACCCCATTTTTAACAGCCCATTCACTCAATTTCATACCAAGAAAAGCTAGCGCGTTGTCTGAAATAACTGTAAATGAAACACCGAACCTCATCATTATACCCTCCAAAAAATCTAGAACTGCCTTTTCATTGCTCTCTTTTAATGCTACTGCCTCTGTCCATCGAGTAAAATAGTCTATTGCGGTAAGGACCCACTTATGTCCATCACTGGATGGAGGATTAATCATTCCAATGAAGTCCAACCCCCATTGAACAAAGGGTTGATCCACTTGAATTGGATGCAGCGGAAGAGCTGCCAACTTCTGCTTACCTGTGAAAAAGGCACATTCCTTACATTTCCTTACCAGAGATGGGCATCCTTGAATAAATCTAGCCAATAGTAGCCGACTCACATGATCTTGGTAAATTTGTTGTTTGTGCGGAATAATGTCCTCCCAGATAGGCCATTATGAAACTCTTCTATTATCTTACTTGACTGTTTTGGTCCTATGTATCGAAGGAGGACACTGTTCAAATATTTTCAAAATAGAACGCTATCTACCAAAACATATGGGATAGATTAAAGATGGAAAGTTTGTCTTTGGTTTTTATCCATGTCTACGGATATGCTCGAGAAGAGGAAACTCTTCATTTTGGATAACCATCGGCTTGATCAACATTCTCATCGGTATTTAGGAGTGTCATGTCCTCATTACCTTTTGATTCCATGTCTGCAGCAAGTTGTTGACATAAACCCTTACCTCTGACAAGTTTAGTGACTTTGATGTGCATGTCATACTCCATCACCTTCGTGATCCATCCAGCATGTTTTTCGTTCATCTCTTTGTTCAAAAAAACTCCTTGACACCTAGATGAGACACCATCAGATGAATTTTGTTGTTGGATAACATGTGCTTGAATTTCTTCAAAGCTCGAATAACCGCAAAGACTTGCTTTTCAATGAATGAGTATTTGAGCTCATAGTCTTTGAGGATTGATGAAGAAAGCAATTGATTGCTCCATCAGATTGTTGTTTTGTTGGGTGAGGATCCCTAAAATGCTCTCTTGACCTACAAAAGCATAAAGGATAAAATATTTATCAAACCTAGGGTTCACCAGCGTGGGAGCTTGAGAAATGGCTATTTTGATGGCTTTGAAGCTTTCTCATCCTTCCTTTGTCCATGAGAATGGCATGTTTTTCTTCAGCATGGTGTCAGTGGTTTAGCCAATGTCACGAATTGAGGGATGAATCTCTGCATGAAATTTATGGTTCCCAGAAAACTCGGAGGCCCTTCTTGTGACTTGGGAGAGATAAGGACATAATTGAATGAATCTGGTTGGATCGATTGATAGTCCTTCTGCTAAAATAACATGCCCCAACAATTTTCCCTCGTATCTGTGAAAATACATTTCTTGGGGTTAAGTGAAACCCCAAATTCTCTACATCTTCGGAAAACCTTCCTTAGATGCGTGATGTGATCTTATGTGTGCTTAGAGTATACGGTTATATCATCAAGATAAACGAAAATAATATCGGTGATTACTCCCTTAAATGCCATGTCCATGGCTCTTTGGAAAGTAGCCCCAACATTGGACAATCCGAATGGCATTTTGTTGTAGGGGCACGTGCCCCACTTGGTAGTGAAAGCCGTTTTGAATTGGTCGATTCTTGGACTAGGATTTGATTGTAACTGAATATCCATTGAGAAAAGAAAATATTTGAGCTCCTGCCACCGTTTGAAGGATCTACTCCATCGATGGAAGAGGATAATGGTCTTTTAACGAGGCATGATTCAAATCCCTGAAATCTACGCATAACCGGATCTCTTTGTTCTTCTTCCTCACGGGCACCAAATTGGCTACCCATGAGGAATGCTTGATGGGAAAAATTATACAGGCCTCGATGAGCTTGGTTAGCTCCTTTCTCATTAGTGGCTCAATTTTGGGATTAATTGGTCTCTGTTTCTGACAAACTGGCTTAGCATTAGGATCCAATTCGATGGTATGTTGTGCTAGACCTGGATCAAAACCACACGCAGATCTTTATAGCTCCATGCAAAGATGTCATGATACTCTTGAAAATTTTTGATGAAAGCTTCTTTCTCTTTAGAAGTACACACTTTTCCGATCTTAAGAAAATTTTCATTTGATACTTCAACTTCTTCAAAATATTCTTCTTTGACCACCATGTTAAGGCTTTGTCTTGTGGCTTGGTCATCGAATTGAAAATGGATTCCAAAGTGACTAAACCTTTTGGTAACTTGTTGCTTTTCAATTGGATAATTTTCTCAACATATGAATCCTGCAACTTATCTTGATTCTTTCAGTAAGCAAACTCCACCTCTTCTTGTAGGAAGAGGACAATTTGTTTGTCACTATCAAACACTTTCCAACTACTCACATTATCAGGGACTGCTGGTCGAACCACCATTTTAAAAAATTTCTGCCCTTATTTCATGATATCAACTAGTATGTTGTATTGTGAACCAATTGTAGCAAGCCTATCTGCATCTTGATTTTGATCTCTAGGGATTGCATGGATTCCAAAAGCTTCAAAATCTTCAATTAGGTCCCAGACTCGGTTCTTGTATGATCTTAAAAGATCATTTTTGGATGCACTACGTGCCAAAACTTGATGAAAAACTAACTCACTATCTCCAAAAATAGTCAGGGCCTTGATTCCCTTCCTTTGGGCTAGCTGAATTCCTTGCACAAGAGCCTCGTATTCAGCAACATTGTTAGTGCAACTGAACTACAACCGGAAAGATGAGAAGTAATTATCTCCCTCTGGAGAAATTAACATAACACCAACACCGGATCAATTCTTACTTCTTGAGCCATCGAAGAACAATTTCCATAGTCCTTTAGAATCACTTGGTGTTTTGACAAGTTGTGGTATGATTGTATCTTCTTCATGGATACAGTAGGTACCTAATCCTGTTTCTTCCAAGACCAGCAAACCAACTTCTTCTTCTACTAATACATCAGCGTAGGGATCATACTGATGATCTCTACTTACTTCATCCAACAAAGTATCAGGGACTTCTTCAACAAGGGTGGTTGGTTCATGATCGGCATCTTCCTCTTCGGATGCTTTGATGGTGAAATTTCCATTTATGGGACTAGCAGTGTAGGGTTCTACATGATTATGGTAGATTGGTTCTGCCATTATAGTTACTTTGGTTCCGTATCGAGTCCTGAGAATCATATGTGACCAATCGGCTGATAGGTAACCGCCCATCTTGGCTAGAGAAATCCCGTGATAGGCAGATGGTAAAGAGGGGAGGGGATCAATGATCGATATGTCTTGGGTGAATGAAAACTTGGGCATGCATGAATGCTAAGTTGAAATCCTTTGATAACCCCAATAGTCTTAACTTTGTGCCATCCATTTGAACAACCCGTCTTACAATGATACATATTGTATGCCTAGTACATCGTGATTTGTTTAGGCATGACAGAGCTCATGCGGCACGAATTGATCATGCAATTATGTACCAGATGGTCACCAATGATCAGGGAAATGTAGAATGGCGGTGGTTTGTTTGCCGTAGGAATGATTTTCCCTTCCAGTTGACACAAACTTGTAGCATTTTTCACTCCATGGCTTGGTGATCCACTGGTCGTAGCAAAATTGTTTAGAGCTTCTTGCAACAGGTTTCTTTGAGAAGGGATCGAGAGCACGTCCCACATGGTAACGCTCAGATTGGTTTTCTTCATTTGTTCTACTATGCTGAAGGGAATCGCTCCAACTTTGATGACACTTTTTTGGGCATTGGGGTCCTCCTTTGGGAAATGTTTGTTGGGTACCGTGATGCCTGGAGAACCATCTTTCCCTATGGCATGGCTAGCCGGTGTTTCTGGTGATTTCTTTCCCACATTTTTATCAACTACCATTTGTAACCCAGGTTGAGAAGTAGATGCTAGATCAACTTCGAGAGGTTGAGGCTCCATTGCTCTCTTTTTGGAACGAGTGTTTGTTGACACTGATGAAGAATCTATATTCAATCCGTAAAAATATTCTGCTTTCCAGTTTAGCAAAGTGGATTCTTCAGTGCTCGCAATTGATCCGCTTCTTCTTGCGTAGATGAATTGTTTGTTAAATCTGAAGGGGTAGATACACTTTGAACCATAAGGGCTTGACTAAGAACCCCATTGGGACAAATATTTTGATTGTGAGGTTGAGAGCAAGGATAACACCATTCGTAGTCTTGAACTAGATTATTTTGAACAAGTACTATAGCTCTAGATGAGCTAGCTACAAGAGGGTTCCGAAAGTTCAAGGGCCTGACATTTGCAACTTGACTTGTAGTTTGATTTTGAGGCTGATTGTTCCCTTGAAAAGGAGAATGGTTAGCTTGATACTGCTGATTTTGTGGCTGATATGGATGATTGTATTGAAATCTGTTGCCTTTTGAGTGCAATGAGCTCATTTCCAAAATTTTGCAGTAGTGACTTGACTTCAAATAGGTCATTTAAAGAGGCAGGGGAAGATTGAGATGGTTGCTTGGAGTCTACTAGAATAGGAGAAATGATAGGTTGATGATTCATAAGATCTAGAGAAAAGGGCATTGGTGGTCATGGAGCTATCTTTCCAGCCTGAATCAAAGAATTCTCTGCACTTATGGCAACTTCGTAAGCATCAGGAAGTGTAGTCCCTCCGATGGACTGGATCATAACTGTTGCATCACTATTCAAGGCTCGCAAATAGTACAAGAATGCATTATGTCCAGAAGGCTTTACGAGCACCGGAATCCTATTCCAAGTCCTATGGAATCAAAAGTTGAAATCACTCATGTATTCTTGGGAAGCTCTCTTTATGGTAGTGAGTTGTTCCAAAAGTGATAGGTGATCACTTTTGTCTTCGAATTTTTACATAGCTTTTCTCCCAACTCGCCCAAAGTGGTTATAGTGCCAACACCTAACCTGCAAAACCATTGAAGTGATTTTTCCTTGAAAGAGGTAGCAAGAAGTCTAACCGCAACGTTGTCTTCTATGATATTATGTACGCATGCAGATGTCTTTGGCTACATAAAAGATATGTTCCATTGGAGTAACATGAGTTTCCCCCATGTAGAAGGGTAAACTTTTGAGTGCTGCAACAGGTATAGGGTCACGTTGAGCCAACAGAAGAGGACTGCTTGCATTAAAGGGGGGAAAACTTGGTTCCTCGCCATAGCAATGAGAGGTTGATTGTTCATGGTGGAGGAAACCTTCCATAAGGAGTCAAATGACCCCTAATAGGTAAATCTGCAAGCGGGATGTGGAAATGCCTCTTCTTCTTCTCTTTGGAGGAGACAAGGAAAGTTCGATATGCTGATAATTTCCTTTCTTTGAAGAAGCTCTTGTCTAAATTCTTCGCATAAAGTTTCATGACCGAGATTTGAAATCCAGAGATATAGAGTCACCAGTACTTTGACTTGTGTAAGTGAGAAGAGAAGTACCAACTCTGTCCCATCGGGCGTGCCAAAAACTGTTGTCACCAAATCACTGCACCCTCCAAATGGCCAGGATGTGAATAGGACATTTGGTGTGATTGGGACACATGAGATCACCTCTCAAGCTATGGGACTTGGGCTCGAGGTGAACCTTCGGAGAAGGCTGACTTCCTCTTCCTAAACTAAGTGATGTACTACTCCTAGTGTAACAAAAATGATTATCTAGTCCTATGCTAACATTTTCATGGGTTTTAGGGAAAGAGATTTGCAGAAATGAAACTATACTAGGGATGGTGATGCACCAAATAAAGGGTGTTTCCAAACTTAGGAAGGGTTAATTTGAAGAGGGTGTGTGCACCACAGTCAACTTCACTCTACAGCAACTTAGAGAGGGTACATGATACCAAAAACTAAGAGACACACGTTCACTTTGTTAAACTTTATCGAGACCAAGAAATGTACCAGCTTCCCGGTGAAGAAGGATGAAATCAAGAAGGGTGAATAGACACCACAACTCAACTACATGCAATACTCCACCACTCGATAAGCATAGAACTCCAAGAAACCTGCAATAGAAACTCAAACTTGGGATGTGTACTGCAAGTACGAGAAAGGCACAAAGAAGCATAGAAGGATGAAAGGACCAAGATTAGTCACAAAACACACACTTTTATTGCTTCAATAACATGCACAATGCATCATACATTCGAGTAAGAGGCAATAGTTTCCATTACAGTCTTGAAGAAGAGGCTTGAAAGTTCTCTCAAAACATGAGAACAATTTGCAGAGAGAGAGGACTCTTGAAAAGTATACACTCGCATGAGATATCTAATCTGTCAACTTATCTCGAACTGTTGGAACCCTTTGAAATGAGCTTCCAACTTACATTTATAGAAGAATATGTGAGAAAGAAGAGGAAATGGTCATAATTACATTCCTAAATTGAAGGCCCATGATGTATTTATTACAGTTAGTTGAACCACCTGAGAAGGTTCCATCATGGGTCATTAATTGCTGATGACCTAGTCTTCTCAATTAATTAAAAGAATATTTAAATAATAATAATAAATATTATTATTAAAATATTTAAATAAAAATATTAATTTAATTAACATAATGTCGGGACCCCCCCGTTGACCCATTTGACTTGAAGAGGAGGGGGGTCCATGTGGATAGAATCTGCACAAATCCCAACTCGGTGAGTTTCGAATCCTCTAACTCGGTGTTGCAATCGATTTTGAACCCCACACTAACTCTTTCCTTGCCTTGGCAATCAAGCTCTTTTGCATTGAGTCCTTTGAATGGTGAGCTATCAAACTCGATTCTTATTGTTTTCCTTGGTCAACTCGAGGCCATTTATGCATTCCACGTTTAAACTTCATGAAACAACACAAAAAATGCTGAGCAATATGAATCGTTTCATTCTGCACCGTAATAAACCTTCATCTCCTGATTCAGGGAAATTTTATGAAGCCTTGAATAGCGTGACTCCAATCCATCATACACGGCAGTGAATATTTGTTTCCTGCAGCTGCTTGTTGGAAGCGCTAAAAATGGCTTCTACTATACTGCAACATGCCTGTGCATCGAATGCGTGGGAGCTTTGAGCGTAGAACTCAATGTATGTCCATACCCTATTCCAAATCTCTTATCGTGGCAAGTGCTAGAAGTATCTTTGGCAAAGGTGAAGCTGATGAGTCAAACATCTATTTGTTTCATTTGGCGAAATAGTATTAACACCTCGTGGAGGAAACCTATGTCTTCGTAAGCCGATGCAATTGTGGTATTCTATGAGAAGGAGTTTCTTTCTTGTGAGCACAAAGCGGATACTTTTTCCATCGTCGACCCATCTTCAACCATCTCGCCATCATCCTCCCTTTTACTTGGAGGATTACTTGCCGCCATAAATTTTCAATTGCCACTTTAATTCTCCGGTGACTCACACAACGACTCGGATCCTGTTTACACGGCACATGCGGAAGTATCATGTTGGATAGCCATTGTAATATTTCCACACTTTTGGAAGTGTTTTCCCAAATTTCCATGGCCTTGGAAAGATAGTAAAATGTTTCCATGCACAGGATTTTCATGATGGATAGCCATCATATTGTCTTCACTTGGAAATTTGACCCAATTTCTCCAATTCACGGAAGTCTAATCATGGCTTACCACGGGTATATTTCTCGCTTGGCAATGTGCTTGCTCGAATCTCCCCTACGCGAGTGAACAGCTTGGACTTCCATCATCAAATCTCCGACCTCGGCATACCAGCTCCAAATCCCCACGTAACGGCTCAGCCACATTAATCCATGGGCCCCGGCCTTAGCTTCGCCCGCGTAACCTTGGCAAGATAGTAAAATGTTTCCCATGCGCGGGATTACCTACAACTTGCCATGATTGTGCTCCCAATTTTTGGCGGCAAGAGACTCAAACTTCTCCCATGCCCGGAATCTTTCCAATGGCTTGACATCACATTATTTTCCTTGGCAATGCTCACCTTATTTCCCACATCTGGGATTGGAGTGTGGGGTTTTGTTATCATTTGGCCATATTTCGTTTTGGACAGATGGCCACCGATTTCCACTTTTCCACTCAGTGTGAGGAGACATCATTTTCTCGGTGCAAACATTTCATTGTAGCTTGTAAGGTGTGATAATTCTCGAGCGAGAATCCTTTATGCCTTCCAACTTAGTGACTCGTTGAAGATGCTCATATAATTGCAAAGAAAACTGTGCCTCATGAATATTCTGATATGAAACAGTTCCACCTCTATGAGATTCTCCTCTATGATTTACATCAGTAAAACCAAGTAAGGTCTCGATAGAGAATCTTTGTAATAAATTTCCTCGAGTCTCCAGGTAACACTCTCACCGCCACTTAATCAATTTTGATAAAAATATCTTGAAGGAAAATTCTGAATTTGAGGATGCATTCGATCTTGAATGATAAAAACATAGTTGGACGAACTCGCTTCTTGGAAGTGCTCAAACGAACTTCTGCTATCTTTGCAACATGTCAATTGCACTGACACCAAATGCTCGGCCGAGGAAGGTCTGAAAAATGCCAGCAAAAATATATATAATGTATTCACTAATACCGGCCCGACATTCTTCTTGCCTCGTGAGCTTACCATTGTAAAATTATTTCGAGCAAGCCTCCCGCTTTTACATTAATCAATGAGCCCTGTAATTGTATCCTAGAAACCATCTTTAATGCATCCAAACGAAAGAGTTACCTTGAATTATCCATCATGCTCAATGAGTCCCATCGATAGGGCTCCATCACGTATCTCTATTTACGCAACGATCTCCATTCATTTTATGGCACTCTTGATGCCCGGGATTGCGTTTGAATCACCCTAGCTCTGTAGAATGTTTCCTAAAAGAAGCTCACCACATGATCTCCAAAATGAACGAGTCGCTAAGATGAGTCAAATTCCTTATCTCTGCCTTCACTTCCGCCTATGGCTTGAACCTTTCCAATTCGTTGAGACTTTATTGATAGCTCGAACTTTGACTCTCCCTGACTCGGCCTTCACTTCCACTGCATTGATCTCTACCGAGATTCTTATAGATTTCCCTTCATTCGTAAATTTTCAACGAGCTATATTTTGCATTAACAAGACCTCGTCGAGCTCTTACAACTCGAGAGTCTCTACTTGAGATGATTTCGAGATGATTATCAATTTGACACTGTGCTCTCTATCAACTCGACCTGAACTCTTTACTGAGTTGAGATCAACTGGGTGCCTTTTGATGCTAGGTGATCTCTTCATATGCAATTTAGGAATTATTTTTAATTATTACATCTTGATAATAACCGAAGGTGGGTTCCTGGGACTATTTTTTCATTTTGAACATGATAGGACCCGTTGTCCAATCTTGCCATGTGTGCAAAATTGGATAACAATTGCATAAGAGTGTCTAGAGGAGTTTTTCTTTGAAGGATTTGTTCCATTTCTTATGATCATTGTTGGTTAATTTATTGATGGTATGAGGTTGTTCGAGGTATTCTTTCCACTTTTCTAATCAGTTGCTCCGACTCCCTTGTTGTCCTATGTGTATCCTAGTCCTGACTTGTCTCTTGCATCTCTTTGGCTACTAAGAAGATCAACTAAATTGTGTGTACTTTTATCAAAATTCTCAAGTAATTTCACTTTACTTGACATCTGATCTAGCTAAGCTTTTAGAAGTTCCTTTTCTAATTTAAGACTTTGGAATTCTTCTTCTTTAGAAGTGAAGGATATTGACATCAATTCTAGCATGGCTTTCAGTTCCTTGAGTTCATCTTCCTCTTCTCTCTCCTTCATGCTAAGTTTCCTTTCATAGATGTTGATCTGCTCCTCATAATCCTTCAATTTGAATTTCAGTTTATGGTATTTATTTCTAGATAATTGTAATTCTTCAAGAGCACTTACCAATTCAGCTTCAAGGTCTACCACAACTTCTTCTTCATCTAAGTCTTCAACTTCAACCTGATTTTTTCCTTTAGAACTGCATTCATGTGGTATTTCAAGAGCCATGAACAATGTTTCATTATATGCTTCATCCTTCTCACTTTTAGAGTTGTTGTTATTACTTGATTCATTTGAGCTTGAGTTCTCTTTTGAGTAGAAATTTCTTTTTCCTTTGAAAAAATTTTTCTTTCCTTCTTTCTTTGAGCTCCTTTTATGCTTGAAATGTTTCTTCTCTTCACATTCATCGTTCTCCTCCTTGTTCTTGTGGGGACACTTTATGCAAAATGGCCTACTTGGCCACAATTAAAACACTTAAAAGGAAACTTTCCTTTGTACTTACCTGAACCCTTTTTGAGCTTTCTTACAAACAAATCCTTTATCTTTTCATCATCAATCTCCATATCAAATTATTATTTGTCTTTCTTTCTTGAACTTGATTATTTGTCATCTTTGAATGTAGCTTCCTTCTTACCTGATTTTGCTCCTAGATTTCTAAATTCATGTGCACTGAAGATTCCATGAATCTCATATAAAATTAGGTTTTTTATATCCCTAGCTTCCTCCACAAATAAAAATTTTGCATCATATTTGGAAGTAAGAGATATTAACACTTTCTAGACAATTACTGATTCTCCTTGTTTTTCACCTAGTCCTCTTATCATGTTTGTTACTTCATTCACTCTCTACAGATATGAAGCAATGCTCTCATCCTCTTTCATCTTTATACCTTCAAACTATGTTCTATAGGTCTGAAATTTTTCAAGTTTAACCTTCTCATCTCCCTCATATATAGTTTGTAGTTTGTCCCACATTTCCAATTCATGGCTTTCACAAATTCGGTCTCATCTCGGTCCATAAAGAATAACATTCATAGCTCTTGAGTTATTCTCATCGACTTCCTTGTCTACTTATGAAGTAATGGGTGTACTAGGAATTGTCTAGCCCTTGTCAACTATTTCCCATATATCATCTCCAAGAGATTAAAGATACATATTTATCCTAATCGTCCAAAAGGTGTTTTTTGTTTCATTAAACATGTAGTGACCTTTCATGGAGATACTTTGACTGTATTTTCCATTCTTTTGCAAGTAAAATATTCTTAAAGTGGTTGAACTTACTCCTAAGGTACCTTCTCTGATACTAATTTTTGAGAATTTAGGCACTGAGAGGGGGAGGGGGTGAATCGGCCACTTAAAACTTGTAATTTTTCCTTAACAATCAAGAAAACAATCCATAGATTCATGAACTAATTAGGAGATGCTATGAAAAGAGGTAAAAACATCAACACACGGAGATGCCAGATTTTAGGTGGGAAACCTTGTAAGGGAAAAAACCCACATGAACAAAAAATATTGTGAAAAATTGTTCTTACAATAATTTCAAGTTCATGGAGCACCTACTCCATTTGAAGCACCCACTTCAACTATCTAGCACCTACTAGATTCAATTTGCAAGAACCTACTTGCGTAAGTGAAAGCACCAAATTTCAGTTTGTGAGCTACAACCTGAACTTTTTCACCAATTTTTATCGATCATCATCTTCATATTGCTTTCACCAATTCATATGATCTCTATTTTAGCACTTGTTCATTCTATGTTTTCATATTCAAGTACATTCTCTTTCTTCTCTTGCAACAACACTCTATTTCATTATTCATAACATTTTTTTAACAATCACATAAGTTCAAAAACATGATTTTTTATTTCTTCTTCACATATAACTGACCTTTCATCTTCATCTACTCCTCTACAAAACTTTCTTTTATTTTCAATTCGAGCATGGAAGATCAAGAAATGAGGTTCAAAATAGTTATTGAATGCAATTATTGTTTTTTCATATTGCACACCATCTTCCATTCATTTCCTTTTCCTTCATGACCTCTTATACACTTTTAAGAAACAAATCCAATGAGTTTAAGGGCCACTTAGTCGTGTATGTCTTGTAGAATCTCAAACACGCCTATATAGATGTCGGGTGTGTCGCTTTCTAGCAAAATAAGACCTTCACATGGAAGTTAGATATCACACATTACATTACATGTCCCTTAGAAACCTTTTACACTCTTTATTTTATTCTTCCAGCCTTGCAAATAAAGAATAAACTTATATTTCTTCATTTGTACTCATGCATTCATAGAAAGTTAGATTTACAAGTTCAACTTCATTTGGTACTTTGTGATACATATACATATACATGTGAAGCAATATTTCATTACTTGTGGTTTGTACATCATCAAAATCAAAGTTTGAATCACTAACCCTTATTCATTCTCATAATCATTCATTTGATTTTCTTTGGCATAGAGCTATATACACCATCTCCATCAAGTATTCATTGAGAACATCATGGCTAATGTAATATTGAGCTCAAGGATCATCAAAGATAGTCCAACACTATCATTTGTTCTTATTATTAGACAGGGTTGATGCTTTATTAGTCACAATGAGACTTAGTTTTAGTCATGGGAAAAATTTTGAACTATGGAGAGCTCATGTGTAAGATCTTGGATCAACTCAATTACTTTTCACACAATACACATTTAGCTTGGACATTTTTAAATTCCTTATCACTATTGGGTTGAAGAGGAATGTATACAAACATGGCCTTAAAAAAATCCATATTCAATGATACAAGGATCTGTAGGAGGTATGAGACACTCAACCTTAGTCACAATTCTCATTTATTCACTCATTTGTTGATTCTTTTCAACACATACCGTTAGGGTTTTGAGATCAAACCCTACCTCATTGACTGAGATCTCTTAACACTCTATTATACACTCGATATATCATCAAAATCACTCAAAATAACCTTGGTCAAGTTCACAACATGTTCCAAGAATCATTTTCATGATAGGAGAAGATATGATTGATTTTTTAGATGTATCGTTAACACTCTTCATAATCGATATAGAATATGCAAAGTAATTTTTGGTGGAACAAACCCTAGGAAAATACATATTGATTAAACTAAAATGGAAAGTAATGATTTATATTATTTTAATCTAATGTTATGAAAACAGTAAATAACAACTAAATAAATAAAGGAAATGACCTAAACAACTAAGTAAATGAAAATGTAAAACCCTAATCAAAACGAGAGGGTTAGAAAGGCCTTAGCTAAATCACAAACTCTTCGGGATTGTGTCGTAGTGAATACCAGATGAACATAATGAAGAAATGACTACGTTGGAGCTCCATAAAGTGAAAATTTGAGTTGTTTGAGTAGACTAGGGCACCTGGAAAGGGATGGGGGCACTTGGTACCTGGTTTGAGATCTAGGTGCCATGGTCTGCAGAAATGACGAAGGAACCTCCTCTCGAGGTTTTCACTGAGTGAATACCTACCTTTACTACCTTTAGCATTAATTTCTTTAAACCGCACTAGATGTCATTGTGAACTAGAGATGAATAAAGTACTGCAAAACCCCAAGCTAAGCATCAAAACCGTAAAAAAAAAAAAATGCATATGAAGGGGTCAGATTGTCCTAAGATTCCAAATGGATGAACTTATCACTGAGTGTTACACACTACATATCGGACCCAATGTAGTTTTAGGTGTGTGTATCTAAATCGTGCCCTAGGTGCTCTTGTGTTAGTCGACTTTTTGAGTAGTGAGAAATAACTATATGTATAATGTAAATAGATGGTGCATGGAATAGAATAAACTCCCCTCTTATGAAGTGTGATGTAGATGAACCAACCTTTTCCCTTGTGATGGAGCTAGATGGATGCAAATGGAGCTCTAGATGCATTAGATGGATGCAAATGGATCTATAGATGCATTAGATGGATGAAACTTTAGGTCGTAATAGTAAGTGTTTAGTGCTTGGTCCCTCATTATGGTCTCATAAATTTATATTTATATGGTTCTCTTGTTCTAATTTCATAGTTAACCCGAAAAGGCCGACCACTAAAAATATGGAAATCTCAAATGGCTATAAATTTCCCAAAAGATGAGTTTAAATTTCAAAAGGATCGGGGTGCCAGAGAGAGGGATTCGGGTGCCTAGAGTGCCCCGGTCCTTGTGGGCAAAGGAGAAAGGTGTGTTATTCTCCAACTTGTAACTACTTCCCTAAGAATATCAAGAGATCTCTATACTTCCTTGTTTTTGGGTGATTCGACACCACCGCCAAAGCAGTGTAGGAGGAAATTCCATTGTATCCTCCAACCCGTAATCGCTTCCCAGAATGTTAAGGACAACCTATCATGTAAAATCCACTTTGTACTAGATTTTTATAAACTAATCTGAACCCATTCATTATATAACCCATTGTGTCAAGGATGGAAAATCTGGATGACCGAATGGTATCGGCATCTTGTATTGTGTAGTGTGTAAACCCCAAATGATACCCCCTATTTGGGGGCACACGTGACCTTGCGAGATAGGAGGATGTGGCACTGAAAAGAGGACCGACTACATAAACTATGCCCTACAGGGTGAAGGGAATGCACTTTGTAGAAACCAAGGCACACACAAACAAGTGGATAGAAAAAAGTGTTATTATAAACAAACATGGATGTAGAAAACAAGTGTAAGCTATGCCAACAATATGTAAGCTAGAATGCAAGAAAACATGCAAGAAATAAATCATAGAAAGTGAAAAGTGGGTTGCAAACATGGGACACCACTCACTATGTCGCAAGACACTCAAGACCGTGGTGGCCGCATACAAACAAACAAGTCTGCACATCAAACAAAGGGAAAATTCCATACAATAGCAAATAAAGGAAAAAAAGTAATAAAAATAGATAGCTATGGTAGCAAGTAATTCCAAAAAAATTTTTGCATATGAAACACCCGTTAGCATGTTAGAAAATATAACCTATATGTCAAGAGCGTGTATAACCAATAAAGTAGTGTGTTATGAAACAAAAGGGAATAATAACACCGTAGTGTATGAATGGTGGATGCTACCAATATCCATGTGGGACTAGTCGTATCCAATCATCCATATTGTTTGTAAAAGACCTATATCTCGCAATCACAACTTGAGAAGTGTGTGAACACACATGTGTGTATGATAAAGATAATGGCATACAAGAGATCTATATAACATGTGTAATAAGAGGAAGATGTACAAGTTAATGCAAGAAAGAGTAAAAGAAACCAAGACATGCGGTGTGTTGTGGATGGATGTGTAGACACCTAAATTGCTTTTTCAATCTTATTTCCAAATGCACACAAATCACTCTCATTCTTACCATTTTCGTTATAATTAGTGATTTTCGCTAATTAACTAACGTTTCTTACTATTTTGGTCAATCAAAACACTTTTTGATAACCTATTCTCTTTCGCATTCAAGATACCACTTTACCATGAATCGTAAGAAAAATCCTCTTCCAAACAAACAATTAACGATTATTAACTAATTAAGCCTATTTTACCCTCGGATTTGGTCAATATACCCTATTATTGGCTCAAAACCCTCTTCCAACCACTCAAAATCACCCCACTTTTCTCCACAACATCTTGCAAATAAGCTTCAAAATATTATCCTAGCCTCCTAATTGACCCTAAGTGGTTGATCAAGGCTCCTCACATCTTAATAACTTGATAATTCACAAATTGTCATGAGAAAATCTTAATCATGATTAACTATTCTTAATCTAATTTGTGCTTTTAGTCCACATGCTAGTTTTCCTCAAAGGAAAACTATAAAAAAGACTAACCACATACCTTTAAACTATACACCATGCTTTGATTTGCATATCATATAAAAATATGATTAATAGCCAAGCTCAATCCTTGCTTCAAGTCTTCAATGGGGTTAGTAGATGGGTATCCAATATGATCTTGTAGTCATTTTTGAGAGACCATCTCACCTTCCTTGGAGTAGTAAAAAACCCTCAATTTGATTTCTCCTAGATTTATTCAGTTCTATGTTAGTTAGCAATTGAACATACTAGTAGGCATGTTTTAGCTAGGTTTTGAATTATATTCATGTTAGTTGTTTCAAGCATTCCATTAAGCTTTTATCTTTGATGTAACTATTGTTAGATTCAATAAGAATTAGCTCAATTAGACTATGTGGTGTTAGTCTTAGCTTTGATTTTAGTAGTCTTCATTTGGCATGCCCGGTGGGACTATACCCCATTGCATTCATTTTTAAGCTTTTTAACTTAGTTTCAAAGTTTTTAATTTCAAGCTTTCTAGATTAGTTTCAAGTTTTCTAGTTTAGTTTCAAGTTTTCTAGTTTAGTTTCAAGATTTTTAGATTAGTTTCTCAATATTTTATATTACTTTCAAGTTTTTAGAGTAATTTTCAAAGTTTTGTAGATCAATTTTCAAGCTAGATAGTTGTTTCAACTAGATTAGTAGTAGATGTTGTATTTTCATGTTCTTTGTAGGATATAAGGAGGCGAAGTGCTGTCAAAATTCCCTCAAAAGGCCAAAGATTTGATCTTTTTCAAAATTTCTTGTCAAAAGTCATATTTTGATCACCTACAAGAAGATCTACACTTGCACTCAAAAGGGTGTGCCCACGCTCCAAAGTCCATGCCTCGTGTTATCTTGGGATGCTTTATGCTTCAAAGTGTGCACCCACGCTTCTCTAGTCATGCCTGTGCATCACTAGATTTTTCACTTCTATGTGTGACTTGCGCATGTGCTTCAAGGTGCATGCCTACACCTCTCTCGGTCGTGCACTCGTGCATAATCGAATATGTAAATTTGATAGAGACGTGCCTATGCATGACTGTATGCGCTTGTGTTTCAAATTCTATGCCCATGCTCTATAGGATGCACTTGTGCATAAAGATGCGCGTTGATGCGTCAGGTAAATTTTGCACAAAATCTGAAATTTTAACTTCTAGTTTTTAGGTTTTCTATCATTTTACATGGGTTTTTAGTCATACTATCGATTTTCTTATTTTAGAGCAGGATTTCTAACAAAATTGCCTTAGGGTTTGATAAGTGATTTTTGTTAAAATTGGCTTAGGGTTTGATGAGTGATTTTGTTTTCATGCTTTGTATGAGTTTGGAATAGGGTTGTGTATGCTCTTCTCTTGCACTTTATGTGATATTGAGAATCAAAATCATATCTAAACCTTCTTTTGCTAATTTTAGAGTAAGTAGGAAAATATATCATTCATTTCTATGCTTAAGGGAATAAACTTTCTTTTGTCATGTACATGATCTTTTAGTTTAAGAGCTTTCTCACTTGATAAATAACCAAGGCTAAAGTTTGTGTATGCTCTTCCCTTACACCTAGTGTGATCTTGGGAACCAAAAGCAACTTTAGTCTTTCATTAAGAAGCACTTGGATTAATTGGGAATAAACCTTGATTTACAAAGTTTTATGGTAGTTAATTGATTTACAAGCTTTTCATCTAGTTGGGTTACTTGTTGTGTATGCTCTTCTCTTGCACCTAGTGTGATCTTGAGAATCAAAAACAACATTTAATCCTCTTTCTATAATATTGTAGATCTTTTTGAACTACTAACCATTTGTGTGAAGGACCTAACGCTAGTCAAAGAAAGGAGGGCTCTCTTCAAACCAAATTCTAACATTCACGTGTGTTGTAGGTTTCCAACGGTGGTCTAAACCAAATTGCTTAATCCAAAAGATAAGAAAATACACCAACACACCATTCAAAACACCGTATTACAGGTTTCGGTTAAGAGCTATGGCTCGTCCGCTTAACTAGGATAAACTTCCTTTGGCATAAGCCTTAAGAAAACAAGATGAATGCTCCTAGGAATCCCAAAGTAGTTCATGCAAGAGGAAACCTTGTGAATGAAACAGAAAGTGTTCTAACTACCCAATTGATTAATACGCTTTGATGAAATTAGATTCAAATTTATTTCCATTACGACCCCAAAGAAAGTACAACCTGAATACATTTTTATGTTCATTGTACTCAAGGGGGTAAAGTAAAGTTTGAGATGCTCCAAGATTAGTCAATGTGACTTTCTTGGTAAATCAAGTTCATAGAGATATCTTGTGACACATAGAGAGAACCCCTAGGAAAGTTTTCCAACTTGGAGCCAATTTTGTCATAGTTATTATACTTAAGAGCTCTCACAAAGTGACAACTTTTTTGGGTTCAAACTCTTGTTTATTAAACAAGGGGAAGAATATCTTAAATTTGAAACTGCGTGATATTTCATCACGAAATCTATTTAGAAATCTATTTAGTGTTACTTTGTCCTAGTTTTTCACTTGTCCTAAGACAAGGCGAAACTCGCCAAAGTTACACCAAGTATTTTTCATCACCACTTGGTCTACTCCTTTGTTTTCTTGTTTCTCATTTGGAGACAAAAGAAGAACAAACATATACGGATACCTACTAGAAATAATTGTGTCCACCACTTTTGTAGTCTTCTTGCATGACCAGGTGCAATGCCGAATACAAGAGTTAAAAGTGTGAATGGTATGTCATCAAGTTCTAGTAGCCCATCTTGTCTAAAAACCCATATTGAGACTTACTATCATTGTAGTTAGGTTGCCTTATCACCAACTTCTTTTGAGTTCTTACGCTACCCGCATTATATCCATATAATTGGGATATTTACGTCTTGTTTGCATTGTGAAACTTGGCCTAAATATCTAGATTGTATTGTTACGCTTCTTGCAAACATAGTAATTCCTTGATATACTTAGGAATAGTTTTTACATCCTAGCCTTGTCTCGAGTTTTGTGAGTGTTGAGGTTACTTTTTTAGGATCATTATAACGTAATTTTGATACTAAAATATTGCTTTCTTGCAAATCTTGATTAACGTGTCCAAATAGCATTGTTACCTTGCTCACATTTGTATCGTTCATTTTACAAGACTTAGAATTTGTTAGTGTTTAGAAACTAGTTTTTAGTATACCTTGTTAGAGGATCGTGTCAACACTCTCTTATCATTTAGGTCTTGTTTATTTCAAACTTGGCCTAATTGGTGATATTGTGTTGTCACTATTTGGTTTCAAACCTATCTTGAATAAACATAGGGAGTAAAATTTTTTTTGTGACTAGTTTTGAGTATTATACGTCATTGTATTGTCCTAGAAAAACTCGTGTCATATATTACCTTGCTAGGGTAGATCATTATTTATTATTTATTATTTATCCTAGGGCTCATAAAGACCTATTGGATTTGTGGCTATTTTATAGTCACCTTTTTTTTGTGATGACTTAGTGTCGTTACGTTGTGAAAATTTACCTAGGGTCCATTTTTAGTAAACCTTAGTGGAAACCTTTGCATTCTACCCCATATTTCAAGTATGCCTACTACAAGAATGGGGTCACAAAAGTTATAATCCAATCTCTTTGGAGGTGACAACCCTCTTTTAGAGGATTATGTCATGATTGACCATAATGGTGGAGAGGAGGATTCTCCTCATGCGGATATAGAGCTTCATCTTGCCCATATTGATGATTACTTGTTTTAGAAAAAGCATGAGGTTCTTTTACGTGTCGTTGAATTAGGAGCTAGGTTACCTTCCATAGTAGACCCTTCTCTCATTGTTGGAATGGTTCATGGAGAAGAAGAAGTAGACTGACCTTGTCGCACTATTAATGAAATTTTAAACCTAGGACACGCCTCTACTTCTAGACGATAGAATAATGAGGAGGTACCTTTTGAAAATGATGGAGACTATCGTATACCTATGGTTAGAGTACATTGTGAAGACCATGAGGAACATGCTCATCATGCGCAACCTCCTCCTAACAAAGATCGTAACAAGTACCTATTCAAGAAGTAATGTTAGAACAACAAGTACAAGCCCTCACTCACCAATTGGAAAGTTTGGACTCACATATACATAAGGAACAACCAATTTTTTTGAAACAAGCTATACCAAAGGAAAAACCTAAAGCTTTGTTTCACGAGTTCCAAACAAACACTCCTCAACAAAAAGACCCTTACGAAGAATTTCTCGTAGAGAATAGAGGTGGGAATACACCTAGATTTAACCCTTCATATAGACCTATGCCACCCACACAAGATCCCCTCTTCAATCAAGAGTGGTCCACTATGAAGAATACCCTTCTCGACATTGAAGAAGGAAAAAGTAGTAACAACAACAAGAAATACCAATTCAATGAAGTGTGCCCTTATTCATTTGATAGAGCCATGTTACAAGTACCTTTCCCATTGTTAAGTTGTGGAGCCTGTTTTCATGTGTGAAAGTGTTGAAGACCGTACACTAAGAGCACCGTACACTTTTCATGTATCCTCGTCGGGGGTTTGGGGGTGCAGCCTCAAAAAAAAAAAATTTAGGCGTAAATTTTTTTGGCCTCGAAAAAAATGCACCGACATATCGGGAAACATGCTCGCCTCATATGGGTGATATTTTTGACCCATAAGTTTATGGGACGGGTTTTTCCCATGGTTTTGATACCCACGGTTTTGTAAAGCGCTTAAGCAAGCTTGTCTATTTATACGGTCTTATGCATATGATAGATAGACAAGTAAATGTATTGCAGATGTGTTTTGAATTCGAGTGTGAATTCTATAGAGTTTGTTGAGCATAGCTCCAAACGGATCTGGATATTGTATTGAGAGAGTGAAGGCTTGTAATAAAATCCTGAGCAAGTGATTCTTGGTGGATGTAGCCCAAATTGGGTGAACCATGTTAAATATTGTCTCTCGTGTTGTGTTATTTATTCTCGCACTTTTTTATTTGAGATCTGTAATATTTTCTCGCATATTAGTTTCTACTGTTGCGATTTTGCAAGGGATTATTCCGTATATTTTATCTCTTATTTCCTAACAATTGGTATTAGAGCCTGGTTTGGTTTCTTTGAAGTGTTGAATCACAGGGAAAGTTTTAGCTTGAGTGGGAGCTATGGCAGATGATGGAAGATCTAGGGTTGATAAATTCAATGGGCAGAATTTTAGTCTTTGGAAGATGCAAATGGAAGATTACCTTTATCAGAAGGATCTTTATACTCCACATGCCCGAGAAGGTGAAAAACCCTCGAGTATGACAGATGCGAATGGGATTTGTTGGATCAGAAGGCACTTGGAATGATCCGCTATGTCTTACATCTTTGGTATTATTTAATGTTTCAAAGGAAAAGACTACAAAAGATCTAATGGATGCATTAGGGAAGTTGTATGAAAAACCCTCTACCTCTAACAAGATATTTTTAATGAAAAAGTTGTTTAATATGAAGATGTCTGAGAATAGTTCAGTAGCAAATCATTTAAATGATTTCAATACGGTTGTGAATATGCTAGCTTTGGTTACAATAGAATTTGATGAAGAAGTTAGGGCTTTATTAATTTTGTGCTCTTTACCTGAGAGTTGGAATAGCCTGGTAATGGCGGTAAGTAACTTGGTTCCAGCTAACTCGAAGTTGAAGTTTGAGGATGTTGTAGGGGTGATTCTAAGTGAGGAAATGTGAAGAAAAATCTCTGGGGAATATTCTACTTTAGGGAATGCTTTGACAGTGGAAACTAGAGGGAGACAGAAGAATAGAGGAAACCGTGGAAAATCAAAAGATCGGGCAAGGTCAAAATCCAAGAACAAGATTGTATGCTAGAATTGTGGAAAGCCTGGGCATGCAAAGAAGGATTGTTGGGAGCTTCGGGATAAGAAGAAACAACAGGAAGAAAACAAGGAGGCAAATGTGGCAATGGGTAATGTATGTCAGGATGCTTTGATTCTTTCTTTGCACAATATTACTGAATCTTGGGTTTTAGATTCAGGGGCTTCTTTCCATGCTTCTCCACATAGGCATTATTTTGTTGATTATGTTTAAGGAGATTTTGGGCATGTTTTTCTTGGTGATGATGAGCCTTGTAGCATAGTTGGAAAAGGTTTTGTTTAGGTTAAGATGTAGAATGGGAATACTTGGCTATTGAAGGATGTCAGACATGTGCCTACATTAAGACAAAATTTGATATCGTGCAGGCGGGGGTTGGGAAGTGATGGTTGTATTGTGATATTTACAGCTAACTCTTGGAAGGTTACCAAGGGTGCTCTTGTGGTGGCAAGAGGTAAGAAGGTTGGAACCTTGTATTTAACCACTGATAATACTAATGATTGTAATCTTGTGGCTTTAGATGTAGATACAACATTATGGCACTATAGGCTTGGTCATATGAGCCATAAGGGCATGAACATCATAAAGAAGAATTTTCCTAGATATACAGAAACATGTTTGGATTTATGTGAGAACTGCATATATGGGAAACAGAAGCGAGTAAGGTTTCTCAAGGTTGGACCTATGAAGAAAGAGAGTAAGTTAGAGCTGGTACATTATGATGTGTGGGGCCGGCTCAGAGTATCATCTCTTGGGGGTTCAAGTTATTATGTTACTTTTATTGATGATGCAACAAGGAAAGTTTAGGTTTATTGTATTAGAAACAAATCTGATGTATTTGACACTTTTGTTAAATGGAAAGCCTTAGTAGAGAATGAAACAGGTCTTAAGCTAAAATTTCTTAGGTCAGATAATGGAGGGGAGTATTGCAGCAATGAATTTAATGATTATTGTTCTAAGAATGGAATCCATGCAGAAAAAGATGGTTCCAGGAACTCCGCAGCAGAATGGGGTATCAGAAAGGATGAATAGAACAATAATGGAACGTGCTAGGAGCATGAGGTTACATGTAGGACTACCTCTTTCTTTTTGGGCAGAAGCGGTGAGCACAGTTGTGTACTTGATAAATAGAGGACCCTCAAGTGCCTTGGATGGAGGCATACCTGAGGAGGCATGGTATGGTAAGAAAGTTGATTATTCATTTCTTAGAGTCTTTGGATGTGAGGTGTTTGTTCATATAGATAAGGATGATAGGACCAAGCTAGAGGCTAAATCAGAAAAATGTACTTTCATTGGTTATGGTGGTGATGACTTTAGATTTAAATGTTGGAGTATTAAGGACAAGAAAATCATTCGGTCTAGGGATGTGGTATTTAATGAGAAAGTCATGTATAAACAATAGTTACAGGAAAACAAGGAAGAATCCAAGAAAGAATATGCAGTGGTAGAGGATCTTCTAGATGGGAAAGTGACCCATGAATCAATTCAGGAACCTACTCAATAGGAACCCCAAACTCCTATAGTGAGGAGGTCTTCTAGGGTAAGAAAAGAACCTGAATGTTTTTCTCCTTCTCTTTATTATTTATTACTCACTGATAGTGGAGAGCCAGAGAGATTTGATGAAGAAATACAGGTATATGCCAGGAAGAAGTGAGAGCAAGCCATGGATGAGGAGCATAAGTCTCTCATGGAGAACCAAAATTGGGATTTGGTGAAGCTAGGAAGGCAAAAGAGCATTGCGAGAACAAGTGGGTGTACAGAGTTAAAGATGAAGAAGGAGGAAAGAAAAGACATAAGGCCAGGTTGGTGGTCAAGGGGTTTGTATGAAACAAGGTATAGATTTTGATGAGATTTTTTTCTCTTGTAGTAAAAATGACTTCTATTAGAACTGTTCTTGGAATAGTGGTAGCAGAAGACTTGCACTTAGAATAGTTAGGTGTAAAGGCGCATTTCTCCATGGTGATTTGGAGGAGGAGCTATATATGTAGTAAATGAAGGATATGAAGTCAAAGGTAAAGAGGAGATGGTGTGAAAATCGAAGAAGAGCTTATATGGCCTTAAATAAGCTCCACGTCAATGGTATAAGAAGTTTGATAGCTTCATGATGGAGCAAGGTTATATTAGATGTCATTCGACCATTGGATGTATACAAAGAAATTTGAAGATGGAAGTTATATTATCCTATGTTTGTATGTAGATGACAAGTTGGTTGTAGGTAAAAATATGCAGGAAATAAAAGTACTCAAGAAACATCTAAGTGAATCCTTTGATATGAAGGATTTGGGGCACCAAAAAAATCCTTGGTATGAGGATAACTCGGGATAGGAAGGAATGGAAGCTGAATTTATCTCAGGAAGAGTACATTAAGAAGGTATTGGATAGGTTTAACATCTTTGGATGCTAAACCGGTTGGGACTCCTTTGGCAGGCCATTTTAAGTTATCAAAGGAGTAGTGTCCCAAGACAGAGCAGGAAAGAAACCAGATGTCCAAGGTACCTTACTCATCAGTAGTTGGCAGTTTGATGTATGCTATGGTGTGCACTAGGCCTGATATTGCCCATGCAGTGGGAGCTGTGAGTATATTTATGAGTGATCCAGGTAAAGAGCATTGGCAAGCAGTAAAGTGGATCCTTCGGTATTTGAGAGAGACCATGGGGGTAGTTTTTTGTGCTATGGATCAGACACCACTTTACATGGTTATGTAGATTCAGACATGGCTGGAGATGTAGACAGTAGGAGGAGCACGATAGGTTATATTTACACTGTAGGTGGGACAAAGTAGTGAGTTGGATTTCACGACTACAGAAGCTGGTGGCTTTGTCAACCATGGAGGCTGAGTATGTTGCTGCAACAGAGGCAAGCAAAGAGATGATTTGGTTACAACAATTACTTGAGGAGTTGGAGCATAAGCAGGAGGAATGTAAGTTGCATAGTGATAGTCAGAGTGCTATACACCTAGCTAAGAACTCTGCTTTCCACTCCAGGACGAAGCATATACAGTTAAGGTACCATTTCATTAGGAAAGCTTTGGAGGAAGAGAATTTGAAGTTGGAGAAGATTCATACCAGTCAGAATCCTGTAGACATGATGACTAAGGTGGTCACAAGGGAAAAACTAAAGTTGTGTTTAGCTTTGGTTGGTCTTCACGAAACTAGTGAAGGGTTGAGAAGCTTTCTCAGAGGAAAACTAGTCTCCAAGTGGGATATTTTTAGGTTGTGGATCCTATTTTCATGTGTGAAAGTGTTGAAGACTATACACTAAGAGTACTGTACAGTTTTCATGTATCCTCTCTAGGGGTTTTGGGGTGCGGCCCGAAAAAAAATTTAGGCGTAAATTTTTTGGCCTCGAAAAAATACACCCGACATATTAGGAAACGTGCTCTTCTCATATGGGTGATATTTTTGACCCATAAGTTTATGGGACGGGTTTTCCCATGGTTTTGATACCCACGGTTTTGTAAAACTAGTTAAGCGATTGTCTTTTTATATGGTCTTATGCATATGATAGATAGACAAGCAAATGTATTGCAGATGTGTTTTGAATTCGAGTGTGAATTTCAGAGAGTTTTTGAGCATAGCTCCAAACGGATCTGGGTATTTTATTGAGAGAGTGGAGCTTCATAATAAAATTTGAACAAGTGATTCTTGGTGGATGTAGCCCAAATTGGGTGAACCACATTAAATATTGTCTCTCGTGTTGTGTTATTTATTCGCACTTTTTATTTGAGATCTGTAATATTTTCTACATATTAGTTTTCATCTTGTTGTGATTTTGCATTAAGTGGATTATTCCATATATTTTATCTCTTATTTCCTAACACCCATGACACTTTGATTGTCCAAAGATTGATAAATACAAGGGGAAACAATGATCCCTAAGATTATAACAAAGATTTTTATATGGCATGTCAAGAGGTTGCATATAATGTCAACTACCTCATTCGCCTCTTCCCACGGAGTTTAGGAGGACAGGCGTTAGAGTGGTTTTTACACATCCCCAAGGGATCCATATCTACATGGCCAGAATTAGCTAAACATTTTGTACGTCACTTTTCTTTTAATATAGAGAGTGATGTTACCATGCTAGATCTCTGTAATGCAAAACAACGAAAAACTTTGCTTCTTTTCTACAATGGTGGAGAGGGTTAGCTAGCCACTTCCCTTACTCCATACCTAAAAAATAGTTGATAAGTATATTTGTTCCCAACCTCCACCCTGACATCATGTTCCACTTGCAAATGCATTGTGGCAACACGTTCGAAGAGGTAATCGAAAAAGGGAGTTAAATTGAAAAAAAGATTTATTAGCTAGAGGGACTCTAAAGCCCTTTTCCACGATCATAACGATTCCAAATCTAACGATAAACCAAAGGTTTTTCATAATAAGAACAAAAATGTTGTTGATGATGGGATAGTAGACTCTAAATGAGTACAAGTTGTTCAAAACCAAACTCCTTTGAAGCTTGCAAAGGGAGCTCCGCCTACGGAGTATAAACGTCGTGTGTTCACTCCTCTATCTAATTCAATATTGTCAATATTAAATAAGTTAGATGTTGTCAATATGGTTCGATACCCTGAATCACAACCCTACGGGGATGATGCACCTAAGCCATCATGGTTTAGGGAAAATGAATTTTATGGATTTCACCGCGTTAAGGGTCATAAAACCGAAAAATTTTGAAATTAAAACATTACATTCAGGACTTGATTGATAGTGGTGATGTAGAAATAGATTCTTCCACCCCTACCAAATATCCAAACACAAATATGGGGATTTTCAAAGAACCTTTCCCAAACATGAAGGAAAGAAAAATAAGGATCAGGGAAATTGTCTCAAAATAAGATTACCAACTATATATCAAAGCCAAACCATTTTGATGCCTTAATAGGTTGTGTTGATTCACCTATTGAGCATGTTAACATGATCAAAATTAGAAAAGAGAGTGTGTCATGGCAACACGGTGAGCTTCGCCTTGTTATCTCAGAACCACTCCCCCTCCTCCTCAAGAGAGTCACTATGATGTGTTAGATCAATTAGAGAAGACCACAACTAAGATTTCAATCTTAGACCTTCTAAATATTTCTAATGTCCATAAGGATATCCTTTGCAAAACCTTACAGGGATCAGGAGTATCCATTGATATTGACCCAATGCACTTACAAGCCATGGTAGCACAAATCACTCCTTTAGAACACATAACCTTCATTCTGACGGAAGTCTTAGTAAAAAATCCTCCCATAACCTACCCTTACACATTGAAGTAATAATCAAGTGTAAGAAGGTCAAGAGAGTGCTTTTGTGGATGGTGGATCGGGTCTAAATATTTGTACTCTTAAACTAGTTTGACAACTAGGGTGCATAGAAGTTGATTTGGAGACAAAGGTCATCACCATAAAGGCGTATGACAATGAAGAATGACAATCAGTTGGAATGATCACTTTCTCATTAGAAGTTGGTCCCATAAACCATGATATGAAGTTCCATGTCTTAGACTTGGAGCTCCCCTACAACATATTGCTCGGTCACCCATGGATCATGCCATGCAATCATGCCATAAATGTATCATAGTGTTTAAAGTTGCAACATGAAGGAAAAACTTACTTATATACAAGGAGATCCCCAACCATTTTCTCATTAAAAAGCATTTTGGGCTATTTTCCTACCATCTATGAGTGTCCTTCTACGAGATTGATGTTTATGTTCATTCCAAGGCCCTCGCTTCATGAGTGGATCTAGATACCTTGTCTCCCAATGAAAATGGTGCTTCCACCTCAAAAACTCCTTTTTCTACATGGGAGATGAAGGTTAGACCAAGTGGTTGTGGAGAGTATGATCTGCAACAAGCCCTTATGGTTCAAAACATTCCCTATCTAGCCCAAGCACACGTGGTAGACCATGTTATAAATTCCAAAGATCAAGGGAGAATTTCCTTTTGACAATTTCACTTCAGGTGGCTTACTAGAAGATGAAAGGATACTCAAAGATATTGTATTTCATCCTCAAGATGATGAAATGGATTTATGTTACAAGTCACCTAGGTATGTTATTCCTAACCAAATAATGCTTACTATGAGGTATAAAGGATGTGGTTGCAGCCATCAAGAACAAGGTTCATTGGAAGCTCTTCCAATACCTCATCATATAATGGGTAAATATGGTATTGGCATCCATTTGTATGAGTCTCACCCTTCAGATGATGAGTATGCTTCTTCTGAGTGTGAGGATAGTTTGTTCGAAAATGAAAGTGAAACAGATTCTCGGTGTAGTCTTTACGAAGACCTCACCTCCACAAACCTATTCTCTAACATGGCTATCCTTACCATAACCCCTATTACACCCCTTACCATTCCAAAATTGGACCTCATTTACCCATCACTCGTGAATTGGGACCAACAACAACACGTACCCATCGATGTCTTTTCAAAATGATGAGGCTATTGGTGAGTTCCTTGGCATTAGAGACAACATTCCGAGAAATGACCACAAGAAAGGATTCTCCATTCAAGCTCAATGCATGTGCATACTTTGGAGAGGAGGTAGAGTTGTGTGGTCACTTAAGTAAGAAAATAAGCAAGGGAAAAATTCCTATAGAAAATCCTTGTGGAAAGAAAAATTCCAAGTCCTATAGTGAAAACCTCTTTGAGGTGCTTGTGGACAAACAAGGAACAACCTATGGACAAGATAGTGTACCCACCTAAAGATGAGGATCTCCCTGAACCACCTTTGGTAGAGGAGGATCTCAATCTCCCTCCGATCCTACATGCATGGAAGATGAATCCAAGTTACTGGTGGAGGAGACAATAGATGTTAACATCGGCATGGAGGAGCTTCCTAGAATGGTTAAGTTGGGAGCTTCACTCTCAGCTCAAGAACAAAAAATTTATAGGAATTTTGAGAGAATATGTAGATATCTTCACTTGGTCTTATGTAGACATGTCAGGACTTGATCCTACATTAGTGGTGCACAATCTTGTTGTACACCCGGATGCCAAGCCCATAAAACAAAATCTCAGAAGATGCATCCTCGTGTCACCTTTCTTAGTTAAGGAAAAGCTAGAAAGGTTATTAGAAGTAGGCTTCATCAGGCCTATCGACTACTCAGAGTGGATTTCTAATGTGGTACCAATTCAAAAAAATCCAAAGTGGTATATAAAGTGTGTACCGATTTTGAGATATTAACAAAGCTTATCCTAAGGATGATTTCCTCTTCCTAACATCGACATGATCATTGATTCTACTATTGGTTATGAGATGCTATCACTCATGGATGGCTTCTCAAGGATATAATCAAATAAATATTACAGAGGAAGATCAACACAAGACAAATTTTACAACCCCATGGGGGACATTCTGCTACCAAGTCATGCCCTTTGGCCTCAAGAATGCAGAGCACTACATATCAATGGGTGATGATTGTAATCTTTCATGACATGATTAGTGACATCATGGAAGATTACGTAGATGATATATTAGCAAAGTTCTAGGACTGGGAAGAGCACCCAGAGATTTCATGACATATTTTTCAATGATCTAAGGGACTACAAGGTTTGACTAAACCCAAAGAAGTGTGTCTTGGTGTGTTATCTAGAAAATTACTAGGATTCATTGTTTCAAGGAGAGGAATAGAAGTAGATCGGAAAAGGTTTCCACTATAACAGAAATGCCTCCTCCTACCAATATCAAGACAACTATGGAGCTTACAAGGAAAGATTCAGGCCATCAGAAGGTTTATCTCTCATCTTGCAGACAAGTGTCATACATTCACACATCTTCTCAAGAAAGATGTTAGTTTTCACTAGGGACCAGAGCAACAACAAGCATTTTCTTTGCTCAAAAGATATTTGGCTAAACCCCCTATTCTAATGCCACCCATGGTAGGAGAACCCTTGTTACTCTACATTTTGCCACACACTTTGCAATTGGGGCATTATTGGCCCAATATGATAAAGAGAGAGAAAAAATGTTGTGTACTTGAGAAAAACATTGATAGCTTATGAGCTCAACTATCCACAGATCGAAAAAGGCTTGCTTAGCCATAGTTTTTCCTTCCAGAAACTACGCCACTATTTTCTCAACAATAAGGTCAAGCTTATTTCAAAGGTTGATCCATTAAAATACTTATTGTCAAAAATCCCACACTCACAGGAAAGATGGCTAATTGGATCATCTTATTAAGTGAGTTTGACATTGAGTATGTACATCAAAAGTTAGTGAAAAGGACAAGGTTAGTAGAGATCAGCTAGTAGAAGCTCCACTACTAGGTACCAAACCTTTGAGTCTAGAACTACCAGATGCATCCATAATGTACCTTGAGGAATCAATCATATGGAAACTATACTTTGATGGCTCCTTTACCTTTCATGGTTTAGGTGTCGGAGTTGTGTTGATCACTCCTACATGGGAGACTTGATCCCCTAGGCATTTTGACTCGGGTTCCCATGCACAAATAATATAGTGGAGTATGAAGGCCCTTCTCATCATAGGGATGAAGCTAGCTATTAAATGGGATATCAGACAAGTAAATTGCATTGGTGATTCAATGCTCATTATAAAACAAGTCACAGATGAATACAAAGTAAAAGATGAGAAACTTCTTCCATATAAAAGAATGGTTGATTCTTTGAAGGAGTTCTTTGAGAAGATAACATTTGAAGAAAATACCAAGAGCCAAAAATAACAAAGAGCAGATGATGTTATGGCTATAGTAGGGTCCATGTTGAGTATTCCACCTACTGCAAACAATGATATGTCATTTTTGTGGAGCACTTACGAATGCCAACATATGACATACTAGAGTCTATGTTTGGTGTGTGAAGTTGTTGGTCCCTTTTCCATGGTACGTTGAAATATTTAATTACCTCCATGATGGAACCTTTCCCACAAACATTTCCCATGATGAAAAAATGAACCCTCATCAATGTATAGCCCATTATACCCTACTTGGGGGCACCCTCTTCACCGAGGCTATGATGGGAATCTATTGCGTTGTTTAAATTTGGATGAGTCCATCCAAGCAATCAAAGAGGTGCATGAAGGCATCTATGGAGCTCATACTAATGGGATCGTCCTTAAAGAAAATACTTAGAGTAGGCTACTATTGGCCTACCATGGAGCATGATTATTGTAACCATGTGAAGAAATGTTGGATTGTCAAAAGTATGGAAATTTGATACATGTCGTGCACAATCCTTGCAACCAATCACAACACCTTGGTCATTCTCAAAGTGGGGTCTCGATCTAATAGGAAAACTTAACCCTGTCTCCTCGGATGGTCATAAGTTCATTATAACTACTATTGAATACTTACAAAATGGGTAGAGGTTGTTCCTCTTACCTATGTTGAAGGTGCCCAAATATCTAAATTTATAATGAACCATATCATTTTCGATATGGTATCCCCTCTGTTATTATCATTGATAATGGTAAGCCATTTAAAAATAAAACTGTGAAAGCACTCTGCAAATGCTTTCAAATCTCCCTCAAGTTCTCGACCCCTATTACCCTCAAGGTAATGGGAAAGAAGCTTCAATAAAACCCTCATTCATTATGGAGAAGATGGTGAATACAACAGGTCATAACTAGCATTTATAGATTCACCCTACCCTCTGGGCATTCAGAACATCTATCACACCCCTATAGGTGTCACTCCATACTCCTTAGTATTGGCACAGAATTCATACTACCTTTAGAGATCGAGATCCCTTCTTTGTGTATTGAGCTAAGGGATTACTTGAATGAAGAAGAGGACTACAAAGTAGCTCATTGACTAAAGAGTTGGAGCTATTAGATGAGAAAAACTTCACCCTCAATCACCTTAAAGTGTATTAGGATCGAGTGTGGTGAAGCTACAATAAAAGAGTAATACCTCATCAATTTGAGGTAGGAGACTTGGTGTTAAAAGAGAATCAAAAGAACACCAATAAGGACCGAGAAAAGAAAGGAAATTTGAGCCCTAATTGGCTAGGGCCATATGTTGTGGTTGGCCAAGTTTGGTTTAGGTGCCTATAAGCTTTCCTATTAGATGGCCAAGAGCTTTGAGAACCCATGAATGCAATGCATCTTAAGCATTTCTATGCTTAAGTGTGGGGTCTCTAAAATATAGAAAAAAAAAAAAGTATAAAAAAAAAAAAAAAAAAGAGAAATAAATAGGTGCATCAATAGTGAAAACCACATGCAATGGTGGCACTTTGGACAAGTCCTTTGGTGAAAATAGTTTTCGGTGCCATTGGAGGGTCCGTTGTTCACAAGCATTTCAGGTTTAGGAGTATGATAGCTTTGTCTCCTAAGCTGGTCTTTACCTTTGTCTGAGTCCCTTGTGAGCTTGTCCCTCTTTTCCCTGATCCGATGCTAATCCTACTTTTGAATGTGGAGAGTTTGAATTTGAATATTCCCATCTCATGCGTTGGGGAAACTTCACATCATCACCTTCTTGCACATAGCATGTGGCATTTCCCTTGTACATCCCATCTAATGTTGGGGGCATCCACGTTTCTTTCATTTCCTTGCACATTCGCTTTGGAAAACTTCTTAGAAAACATCAAAAACATTTGTATAATTTTTTTTTAAAAAAAAAAATCAAAACATTCAAATATAAATTTTGTAGAAAACTCCAAAACAATAGAAAATTGTCTTGAGATAATACCAAAAACAATGAAAAACATCCCAAAAATTGTCCCACAAAAACAAAGTAGTAGTTTGCTTA
Source organism: Taxus wallichiana var. yunnanensis (assembly GCA_018340775.1). Lineage (NCBI taxonomy): Eukaryota > Viridiplantae > Streptophyta > Pinopsida > Cupressales > Taxaceae > Taxus > Taxus wallichiana. Next base: position 878,573,558 of record CM031242.1, read on the forward strand.
CTTTTAGTTGTTGGTTTGTATGGTTTTAGTTGCATTGCTTTTTGTATTGTGTACTTTAAGTTGGATTCACTTGCTTACTTAGATTGAATGTTACTTTAATCTGTGGTGCATTGCATTGAGTTCATTTTATCTTGCATACTTGTAGATAGTTGTGTTGTTTTGATTAGATTTGTTTAACTTGTGCTTGTTATTTTACTTGTACATTTTGTTATCATTTCATCATCATATCAAATAAACCATCACATCTATACATCATATATCAATAAAAGCTAAGTCTACATCACACATGTATGTTAAAGCTAATCATCAAATATTGTATCATCAATGGGGCAAGAGGGGTTGCACATGATCAAAATCTATCCCCCCACACCAATATCAAAAATAAAAACATGTTTTACTCAAAGTATCTCATCAACATGCAATATGACATCAGCTAAGGCTATCTCATAAATCTAACAACATGTGATACAAACATAAACATATAGATTAAGCATGATATCTCATAAAAATGTGATACATCGTAATCCATCAATCATCATACATCATCATAAATATCAAATGTCCATGTACAAAATCAATGTGTCTCGATACATATCAGATAAAAATCCATCATGGGCATGGATATAAAAATGTGCCTTCATCATGAGGCATAATAAAAAATAATACATAACGTACATTTGTACAAAAATGTGCCTTCATCATGAGGCATGATAAAAAAATAATACATATACATCCATACAAAAGTATGCCTTCATATCGAGGTGATACACCAAAAATATACATCTAATACATCAATAAGAGAGTCAACCATGACTCTCACCCTCTCTCGGGACTTCCTAGCCTAGGTCACCCTAGGGGAGGGAAATACTTGATGTGATGGTCTGCAGAGAGGCCTGCTACATTTCTTGACCCATTTGTTACTATAGGATGTTGAACTGATCTAGATAGTTGATCGTGAGGTCCTCTGGGATCTAGATCTAGACCTACTAACATCTAACTGATCAAATGGGGTAGCCCTTTGTCCCTCTTGGACTGGATGACAAACTTGGTGGTACAATTGCCTTATAGTAGGAGGCCTCACCACTAGCTCTCATCGTATCTACTAATATGTCTAGCATCCCAGATGCTGAAGATGCCCATAGTAGAGCATCATGCTCTCTGTCACTCTAGATATGTCTTCCTAAACCTATGTATGCTCTCTCATCCATCAAACCTCTCTGGCCACTAGTTGATCTCTCTCCACTATAGTTGTACCTCTCTCTGTGATCACTTGATCTCTCTCTGTCATATTCTATCTCTCTCAGTGTCTAGCTCTGATCTCACTCTGTCATGAGTTGATCCCTCTTTGTGATCACCTGGTCTCTGTAATAATGTAATGGCCTGGTCCCTCTTAGCTGTAACTGAAGTTCAGGGCTGTACTACTTGTGTGTAGTTTTTTTGTAAGGCAGCCACCCCACCAACCGTACATATGTGAACATCCTCCTCCATATCTCTCCACCCCCGCCATCTCCTCCACCTCTGGTGGACTATGTGGTGGACTCACGTGAGGGGGTGATGGAGGTTCCTATAATGGTGCCCGTAATGGAACCTGAAGGGGCATCCATGGTGCCAATACCTATGGCTACACCACTACCTGTTGTTGCACTAAAACTTGTTGTTGGACTAACACCTACACTTGTGTGTGGTACCCTATCTATGGTCCTATCCATGGACCATCCATGCCTATGCCTGCATGTGCCCATGGATCTGGGCCCCATGTCCCCCTGTGTTGTTGCATCTAATACCTCATGTGGTATGGTCAAATCTCATGGAAACATTATAGCATACCACCCTACATAATCTGGGGTCATCCTGGATCCACTATTCTGCTATGCTTGTTACCCAAGGTTGTGGAACCACCTGTAAAAATCTAGTACTGAGCTCGGCCCAACCTGATCCGGGGCCCCATATGAAAGGCCTCTCTATATCTGTGTGCATACCACATCTCATCACTAGGAATCCCTGGATAAGACCAAACTACCATTGGACCTGGTCCACTTTGTACCACTCCATGATATGACTCCTACTCCCAAGGATGAAATGATCAACTATGCAGTAGTGCTCAACTCAACTACATCCATGAGGCCAATGGTACAACCTGTATGGCCACCATGTGATCATGTGAGGTTGTACCTCATCAAAACACTCACCTGTAATAGTATATATCCCCATGTGACCATGAATATCATCTCCATCTGGAACCCAACCCATGATGGAAGGCTCTCTCCAATAACTCGAGCTCTCAATGCTCCTATAGGGCATCCTATCACAATATGGTCCCAAGCCCATATCTGTAACAAAGTGGCAGACCCATGAACCTCTGTCCATGGTAAGCTATCAAATGCAAATCTATGTATAAATGAGCCTAGATATACACTGACCCCTAGTAGTAAACCTCTCCTGAAGAAGGTCATGAATCACTCTAATAAGGCCTAGAGGAAACCGAGCACAGTCTTGTCGGGAAAAAATGTTGTTGATAAGAGCTAAAAAAATACAGGGACCCATCCCAACCATTGATCAACCATACACCTCCTAATGAAGGTAGTCATACCCCGATGGGGTATGTCTACCACTCCAAACATCTGGCTATGCATCAGCTCAATACGGTCTTGGTGACCATCATATGTGATCAAGTGACCTGAATAGGAACTCGTAAGATCCGCCACACATCCTCTAAAGTGATGCTCATCTCACCGGTAGGAAGATGAAAATGTCTGACTCTCACTCGCCATCTCTCAGCTAAGGTTGTGAAAGGCTTGTGATCTAAGGTAATATGTGGCATGTGAGCCACGTGAGATAAACCTAGTCACCTCTAAGTGTGATCTCCAAGAAAATATGGTCTCGATGTCTAAATGTCACCTCGTAGGCCAGAGCCACCCATGTCACTCCTGCATCTCTAATACCTCTAAGTCCATCTACAAGGTCAATCAGGTCATTTATTATGATCTTATTATTCTATTCTTCTACCATAATTTTTCTATTATACCATGTTATTTTTTCTATTCTATCATGTTAATTCTTCTATTTTATTTATCTATTCATCTATTTTTTACCATCTAGGTTTTCTAAAACCTTCATTTTTTCTTAAAAAGTCATTCTAAAAATGACTTTTCTATGCACTAGCGCCCTTGGCGGCAGCCAACAGTTAGGCCCCATATGCATTTGCATAGGCACCCATGCTCCACACCACCAAAATGCCCCCATCTCATCATGCATAGGCATTGCCATTTTTCCCATTTTCCCCACCCCCTGCATCATCATGTACACATCACATTTTGCAGTGCAGCATTGCCCTCACAGCAGCATCGCATGCGCCTGCCCCCCCCTTTTATGCATGAAATGCCCTCTTTGCATACATGCTGCCTCATTGCACACACAGCTTTACATGCTGCATGCACAAGCATAAGCATGCACCCCATGAGCAGCATGTGCCCAAGGGCGCCCCAGGTGTGCACCCGCATGTGTGCACATTTTACACCTTTTTCTACCCTATCTAACCTACCCTAATAAATGTGTTTTAACCAAAATTAAATGCTATAAAATGACAAAGGTGAAAAGTTTTAGCTTTGTGTACCTACATGGGCCATCCCTTTGGAAGTCTCATGTAGTCTCTCATGTGATCCACATGGTGTTTCTAGTTCTACACCCTCACCATTTTCTCTCGTAGGTCAGAGCTCAATCAATAGTAAAAAGGTAAGTGAATGTGGTAAATGAATTGCCGCGATGGCTTATATACCCATTTTTACCCCCGTGATGTGTTTCTCACCCCCGAGGCACCCTAGAGCCATCGTGGTTCTTCTAAATTCTTCTAGCACTCACTGTGATGATTATTTTAAATAAATAATTTTTCACGCCCATTTTTACTACGTTGGGGCATGTTTTTGCTTCTCGGATGGCCTTTTCTACTACTGGGGCATATTTTTTGCCTTCACGGTGACTTTTGGTGATGTCCATGACTTCGTTATTTCTTCTATAATATTTTCTTCCTAAAAATTAAAAAAATTCAAAAAATATAATTTTTTTCAAAAACCCAAAAAATTGGTAAAATCATTAAAAATCAAAAAATTGCAAAAATTCAAAAAATTCAAAAATTGGTAAATGACATGCACACAATTGAAGCCTATATCAAATGCATTGTCCTCGAACATCAAAATTTTCCTACAAAAACATATTTCTTAGGTTCTTTCTTGTTCTTGTCTCAAACGACTTGTGGATCATCGTGATCTACCTCCATTAACAAAGTTGGCTTGCTTACTATGTCGGTACTCCCGTGCAATAGTGAGTTGTCAGAGACTATGTCATAGTGCATGAATGCTTTCCATGGGACTACTTGTGTCCTTGTTATTCCCCTCACATGTATCCTTTCTTGGGGCACCATTTTTAACCCTTTTCATTTACAAACACGAACATTCGGGAACTGAAGCTTGATAACAAAAACATTGGTGCAATTATCTTGAATGTTGTTTGTTTGAGTATGTGTGATTGTACTTGTTTCTCTATTAGGTTAGTTGGTTTACTTTCTCATATTGCATTGCATTATGTATGTTGCATGGAGTTAAGCATCATTTTACTTTCTCGTATTGCATTGCATTATGTATGTTGCATGGAGTTACGTATTTTTAGCAATGAACAAATGTTAGTAATTTAGCTTTTCATGTTATTTACACTTTTGTTTATTTTAATAAAGGTGATGATGTAGATCATAGGGGAAAAATGATAAACAAAGTTGCTTATTGAAGATTGGATGCAAAGAAAGAGCTATTCCCATATTCTCCATTATCATTTCTTATCACTATTAATTTTTCTTCCAAATCACTAGGGCAATAAACAACCATGTTTATCCCTATCCTATTTCTTCTATCCATTTGATCATATTTTTGATCGTCGATTGACTTCTTCTATCACCCCATCGACACTCGAGGGGCATCCTTCATTCTACTAATTTTTCTTCAAAAATTTACTTGTTTTATGCTTGTCTACTATATTTGAAGTGAAGTTACTTACTTCACCTCAAACAGGGAAAATGTAGACACCTAAATTCCACTTTTGCAATCTTATTGCCAAAAGCACACAAATCACTCTCATTCTTACCATTTCCATTATAATTAGTGATTTTCACTAATTAACTAATGTTTCTTACCATTTTGGTCAATTAACAACACTTTTTTGATTACCTATCCTCTTTCGCATTTAGGATGCCTTTATGACAAATCGTAAGTCAAAATCCTCTTCCAAATAGACAATTAGTGATTATTAGCTAATTAAGCCTATTTTACCCTTGTTTTGGTCAATATACCCTATTATTGGCTCAAACCCCTCTTCCAACCACTCAAAATCACCCCACTTCCTCCACAACATCTCAAGCAAGCTTCAAAAGCTTATCCTAGCCTCTAATTGACCCTAAGTGGTTGATTAAGGCTCCTCACATCTTAATCACTTGTTAATTCACTAATTGTGATTAAAAAACCTTAATCATGATTAAAATTCTTAATCTAATTTTTGTGCTTTTAGTCCCACATGCACTAAGATGCTAGTTTTCCTCAAAGGAAAAACTATAAAAAGGACTAACCACATACCTTTAAACTTTACACCATGCTTTGATTTGCATATCATATAAGAAATATGATTAATAGCCAAGCTCAATCCTTGCCTCAAGTCTTCAATGGGGTTAGTAGATGGGTATCCAATATGATCTTGTCATTGTTGGAGAGACCATCTCACCTTCCTTAGAGAGTAGCAAGAACAAACTAAAACCCCAATTTGATTGCTCTAGATCTATTTAGGTCTATGTTGTAAGATGTGTAATACATGATGTATATGATGTAATACAAGGAGTGTAGATGCGTTATGTAGTATGAAATTTAAGATGTGTGGAGATATGTGAGGCGTAGTGTCTAGTGTGTGGTGTGTGGGGTTCATGTGTAGTATGCCCTCAGCGCAAGTCAAGCGTGAACCGAAGCATAAGAGTGTGTCATCAGGTAATGGTGACACCTATGATGAGTATGCACATGTAGGAGATTGATGTATGATAATGCAAAGATGAGAGATATTTTGATGCTAAGATGGGGGAGATTGTGTGAATGTTATGCCCCCAAGCATGTAAGATGAAGAATACAATCATGTAATGTCATCTAGAAGATATTTAGTGTCCTGGATCAAAGCCATATAGTGTTGCATAGAGAAACCTGGTAGGATATAAGTGTCGGGTTGGTCGTGTAATGAACCATTAAGGCATAGACGGTGCATGCCCAAGTGTATTCCTCATCAGTGAACGGAGGAAGTGAACATCCATGTGCATACCATCGAGTGAGATTATATGTATAACCCAAACAATAATTGTTGTAAATGAATATACATGAAAGGCATAAGAAATGAGATATCAATATGATCGGAGGGTCCAATGTGCCTCTATATAAGTAAGTCAAGACTCCCCTAATGTGAGTGGATAAGAGTGAGGAGTGCGTGGTAGATGTATTATAAGATGGAAGACATGTAAACCATAAGCAACAGTAATAGTGATGAAGCCATAATATAGATGAGGATCATGAGTAGGAGGATAGAGGTCCTCAAAAGTGAAACCGAGTCGAGCTAGACCATCATGTGAGCATATAGTGACATCACAAGTAGGATCAAATGGAATATGTTCGCAATATAAATCATTCATGAAAAGCATTCATGTTAATGGTGAAAATGCTAAGGAGAGTGGTGCATGTGAAGGTGTGGTAGATAGAGAGACGTCCGTAGAATGGACATGCCCCTGATAAAGAATCATAACATTAGTAGTAGCAAGTGGAGGTGATGGATTAGAAAAAACAACATATATGACACAAATAACACCTTCAAGCGTGGACAATTGAGGTGGTTCATCCATAGGTTGAGGATCATCTATAGTATCAGTGTGTGGAATAGGAAGACTAGTATTAGGAGCTTGGTCACAATATTGGAATGGGTTCGGTCACAAAAATAGTATATTCAATGCCTTCATGTAATAATTTAACACAATGATGTACAATAGAGGTGACAACTTGCATGGCATGGAGCCATGGCCTACCAAGAAAATAATTATAGGAGATTGGGAATTTAATCGGAAAGAACACAATGTTGAAATTTTCCCAGGTGAGTGGGTAATGTAATGTGACCAACACATGGATGAAAAACCCATCATATGCACATAGTGAAAGACAAGATGGACTAACATTACAAGTGGAAAGACCTAGCTTCTAAAGAAATGACATGGGACATAAATTGAGTTCAAATCCATTATCAATTAAGGTGCGCTTAATACCCATATTGTGAATGCGACACATGATATGCAAAGGTGGGTCATTTTGAAAGTGTTAAGATCAGTAGGAGGATTAGATTTTAATGCTATATGTTGAGAAAATGCATCAACACATTTTGATAGACCAAGTCAGGATGCATATCAACACGAATGCGAGTAGTGGAAAGATGTTGGACTCTATGCCTTAAATAAGGATTTTCAAGCAAGTAATCATTTATTGAGATACTCATGATGACTAGACTCTAGGATGATAAGCAATGAATGAGAAGTCTATAAGCGTGAAGGAGTAGGATTCCACCAAAATGATTAAACTAAAATGGAAAATAATGATCTATATTAGTTTAATATAATGTTATGCAAAGCAATAAATAACAACTAAATAAATAAAGGAAATGACCCAAGAAACTAAGTAAATGGAAATGTAAAACCCTAATGAGAAAAGAGGGTTAGAAAGGCCTTTGTTGATTCGCGAGACTCTTTCGGACTGTGTGTCAAGTGAATACCAAATGAACATAATGAAGAAAAATGCACACGAGCTATAAAAAGTGCATATATGAGGTGTCTAAGTAGATTGGGGCGCACTGGGCACCCTGTCTGCGATCCGGCACCATGTCAGTCTGTAGAAATGACAAGGGAACCTCCTCCGAGGTTTCGTTGATTGACTTCCTACCTTCGTTTCTATCGCATTAATGTCGTTGAATTCGCACTAGATGTCGCTACAATCAGATATGAAGAAAGTACCCAAAACCCCAAGCCAAGCATTAAAACCTAAAAATAAAGATGCATATAAAGGGGTTGGACTATCCTCAACTTCCAAATGGATGGACTTATCACTGAGAAGTGTTTCACTACATCTCAAACCCAATGTAGTTCTAGGTGTGTGTGTGTGTGTGTGTGTGTGTGTGTGTGTGTGTGTGTGTGTGAATCATGCCCTAGGTGCTCTTGTGTCAGTCACACTTTGTGAGTAGCGAGAAATAACTAGATGTAGAATGTAAATAGATGGTGCATGGAATAGAATAAAATCCCCTCCTATGAAGTGTGATGCAGATGAACCAGCCTTGTCCCTTATGATGGAACTAGATGGATGCAAATGGAGCTCTATATACCTTGGATGGATGCAACCTTAGGTGGTGATATTAAGTGCTTAGTACTTGGTCCCTCATTATGGTCTCATAAATTTATATTTATATGGTTCTCTTGTTCTAATTTCAGTAATTAACCCCAAAAGGTCAACCACTAAAAATATGGAAAGCTCAAATGGCTAGAAAGTGCCCAAAAGATGAGTGTAAAGTGCAAAGAGGATCAGGGCGCCCCAATCCTGTTGGACACCCTGAGTCATGAATACAAATAACGTAGAATGAAAAATAGAGTGGGAAAGTATGGTTGGAGGATTGGAAGTGATGAGAAAGCAAAGTAAAATGGCCAAATGACATGGGTTAATTAGTACTTTCTTCACTCAAAAATCATATGAATAGTGGTATGAGACCTAGACTAAATAATACCCAAAGTACGTGATGTAGTGTCTACACTTATAGCACCTTTAGTACCTTGTAATCACCTTATAACATTTGCAAATGTGAATGTTCCTTATTGAAGGAGTGCTTCAATGTTTTAGAGCATTCATTCACTTGACGCAGTGGTCATATGCCTTAATTATTGAAGATACAACATCAATCCTTTGAAAGCTGTCACCCCTAATCTATTCACGGTCCTTCAAAAACCACTCGGTTTTCATAAGAGCTACCACTTTTGGCACCAAAGAAATATCCATTGTAAGTGTTAAATGATACTACATCTTCTAACAATGACATTTCACCATTTGAGTGCAATGAAACAATGAAAAAGTCTACAAAACTTCTCAGAAAAAATAGTCAACCAATCAAGATGCATTCAACACGCTTTTAAGAAATATGACAACATGATCCATGTGACATTTTACCAAGAAGAATGAAGGATTCAAAACTCATTTTAGATCTATGCTAGACTCTCCCATCCATCCATAGCTCTAGGTGACATGACTAAGCATTTTGACTTCATTTTCACACCTTGAATGCACATCCTTCTAGCGATAGAGGAAATAACTTCACTTATATTTTCAAATTTCTCCACACACCTTGTTCAATAGATTCCAATTTTTTTGGTAGATTTCTTAAACTCTCTAAGAAGATACAAATTTCACGGTGGAGCTTCGAGAACTAGTTTGTACCTACAAATTTGTCTAAAACTATCATTTTACTCTTGTGCAGTTAGCCTTACGGCTGCATACCCGGGTTTCCATGACCCCTGGAGGATCCTGAGCATGTAAAAACCACCAAATACTATTTCCCATCACATTTCATGACAATACCTTCAAGAATTATCCTATCGCTCAAATCATGCTCGAGAAATACCTGGAACTACCTTAGAAAAATGAATAGAACTTTTCAAGTTCACCATGTTTTGATTTCAAACCTTTTGCACTTGATTTCTATTCCAATTCCCTAAAAAAAATTTCTATGACTTATTTTAAGAATACTTTAGAATTTAGCACAAATGCTAAGAAGTTGGGGTGCTCAAATCATCCTTCACAAGAGCCCGATTTTGGAAAAAAATTCTCTACAAACTCAAACTTAACTTTCTGCCTTTGGAATTTCACACACACCATCAAGACTCATTCCTATACGATCTCTCACAATTGGTTTTTTCATCATGCCCTCTTCCTAACCCATCTCATTTGCTTATGTGTACTTGGCATGTCTTCATTGCTAGATCCCCTTCAAGCACTAAGAAGCCTAATTTATGACATTTGGGCCTTCAAATGTCTTGAACATTGCTTCTCCATTTTGTATAAACTTGGAGAAACCACATTATACTTAAAAACATTTTACACTATGGCCAACTGGAGATAGACCTTTGTACTTGGCCCATTTTGACTAGTTTTTACTTTTGAACACATGATTGTCAATTTGAGAGCACTAGGAGTCTAGGACATACAATTAACACCTCGAGACACTCATATGCATACTTTGAACTCATTTTGCAATCATACCAGACACCACAACACTATGGACTCATCTTGATACACTGAATCAATTTCACACCTTGAGTCACACCTAGACCTATTTGGATTATGGACACATGTGTTGAGACTAAGACATGCATTTATGGAATCCTATAGACACAATTTGATTTCCTTTGAATGACACCATTCAACATGCACTCATGATAGTAGAATCATACATGTTGACCTTAATGAGACACTACAATGCAAGTATACACAAGACTAAAAGATATGACAAATAAAAAAATCATACATGCTAAAGCTCAAGCCCATTCTCAAGATTTATTGCTTGAATTAAATGACAAATTTTCAACACCCAAATCATCCCAAATGACCTCATTAGCAAAAAGAAATAAAAATTAGGTGAGCAATGAAGTAAAATAAATTTTACCATGGTGCTCAAGGTTAGGAAAAATAACAATATGAATAAATCAAATTCACATGCAAGAGTCAACCAAATTCCCCAATTACAAACAATGGCCAAAATGAAACAAGGTGAGAGAAAAGGGTTTGGCAAGATGACTTAGGCATCTTTGGTAGTGCTACCACTGAGTCCCACGTTTGCCAAGTGGTGTAACTTGCAAATCCTACACACTCAAGGAAAACCTCAAATCTGCATTCGACATGATAAAATATCCATATAAATCATAATGAAATATGACTATACAATATTAGCTAAATAAAATTTCACCACATCTATTCTACCAATGATACATATAAGCATGATCCAATATCCATAATATATAACTCAAAATCACGATCATCAGTGAATACCATATAGCAACATAGTCCATCAAATCTAAAACATCAAAATATCATCATCTCTAATCAGAATGAAATAACCAATGTCATGAATATCATATAATGTCTTTTCAAATAAGAATGACATATACCATAGGATAATAATCATAGCAAATGCAAATCAAAATCTATCATAATTAAAAATGTCTCATATGCAATAATCAAACTACTCAGATGAGTCAACAGGTCCTAGGAAGAGATAGAAATATGGTGGGCACTACACAACCACCTACCTTTAAACAATTTTTCATTGAAAACATATTTCACTATTTCCCTTCGAATTATACACAATATTCAAGTAAATTTTAGTGCAACGGTGAGAATGGTGGTATAAAAGGTGATGTCCGGCCACCTAGTGAGGTATAAATCTCATGAGATACAAATATAGATGGATGAGGTTGGGATCACATGTTAAGAGAATTTGGTAGAATAAAATACCCCTCATTCTTTAACACTAAGTTCAAAAATGTAATATAACAACTAACCTATGCAATGTTAATATTTCAATCAAAATTGCACACAAGTGTAGTATTATTATGATACTAATAAAAATTTTAAAAGACATGCTTCGTTTATTGTAATCGGTTTTAATATATTCATACATGTATCGATAAAATGTATATGGATCTATTAAAAATGAAATCACTATTTTAAATCTCCAAGTTGGAAAATATAAGATGTCAAAAATGTGCAAGTATTTTATGGCTAAAAGAATAACAAACAAGTAACAAAACATGACTTTAAACCAAGGGTATAATTTGTATAGTAATATATAAATTTTAGGACTACTTTTCATTTTAGTTTGTTGAGTATTGGGTATTCCCTTCTCATGTACTATCACAAGTATTCATCCTCTTTTTACGCCGAAAGGCGTTTCCAAATGGATCAAAACCTCATCTCGCTGATATGCAAGACGGTTGATCGACAATATGGGAGGCATCATACATCATCGTTATCTTCCCAAGATTCGAGTTGTTGATCCGCATGTTGGGAACTAATCAATTTTTACTGAGCCCTTTCTGCTGGCATAATTTATTTCTTCAATGGTTGACTCCTTGTTCCGTTATTACACTCCTGACATCTTCATCTGCATGAGTACAAGTTAACTTACAGATTTATCTCCATGTGTAATTCTAATTTGAGGATGACTATTAGCGAGAGAGCACGGTTAGCACAACTCCCCGTAACATTCTACTTTTTTATCTAATCTATTTATTATTGCGTCTATCCAATTATTGCTAAATTTATGAAGTTAACGTGAGGTTCAACGTGGTTAACACCTCTGGATCTCAAATAAAGTTCTTGTATTATTATACAAGGAAAATGACAGTGTGAAAGGCCATTTAGGATGTGTCGGTCTCCATGTTTTGCTTTGGGTTTTGAAGAGCGGTTAACCCGGTTGGTGGGTTTGAAATTGGCATGGGTCTATTTTTCCCACTCAACTTTATTTTTTTTAAATACATGGAGAAACAAATACTTTTGAAGCTATACGATTCATATCATATCTTTTCAACACCAAGCTTATCAATCTAAGGAATATCAATATTGAAAGCCCATAAAAAAAAATTAAAAATGTGCCCTAACTCTCCAAACCCTAAAAAAAACTTGCATAAGGAACCTAAGTTATCATAGGTAATTAAAAAATAAATAAGTGTTATGTTTTAATTTTCCTTTGTGTGGTTACGCATGCGGGACCTTAGGTCTAAATAAGTTGGTTGTTTTTTGCATTTACAAACAAAAAAACGTTTGAATAGACATCAAATTTAATCCCCGGGTGTGTGTGGAGCCAAACCAGACCAAATCGAAGGGGCACAATCCTCTGGAAAATGTGAACCAGGGTGGAGACTTTATTTACTTTTTGTTTTCTCTTTTAGACACTACTTTTTCTTGTTTGACCGTCTGTGAGGATCCGTGGATACTATCATGTATGTACATTGAAGCATTGATGAAATATATCTGGCAGTGATCGATGCCCCGAGTACAAATTGATGGCACTTTCCTTCCTCTGTTGGGTTGTTGTCGCTATCTCCTTTGCATATAGTTCATCTTATCTAGTCAAGTGGCGTCCATGCCTTCACAAGCCACATTAATTTAGAAGATCTACAAATACTATCATGTACGTACATTGAAGTGGTGATGAGATATATTTGGTAGTATGTTCTACCCCTGGTACACTTTGATGGCGCTTCCTTGCCTCCACTTGAGTGTCATCGCTATCTCCTTCACAGGTTGTTCATCTTATCTAGTCAAGTGGCATCCAGGCCTTCACAAGCCACATTAATTTAGAAAGCATGCATGTGTCCTGTAGCTAATGCCACGACTAGTTGGTTGTCCATAGGCATTAAATAAGGTATCTCATTCGATGCAAGAACAATATATACAAAGTTTTAAAACATGGTCGATGACAAAATATTCATACGAAGGGAAATTACAAAACTCTCTATACAAACAATATAAGTATCTAACGAAATAATTTTAGATATTTACGTCGAATGGCGTGTTTACAGGTAAAAATATTAGGGCTTTGAAAATATATTACAATTACCACCATCATATGATAGACCATATAAACGAACTTGTCTCGTAATATTATATGTGTACTAGAATTCTTTTTATCCACTCATGTCTTTCAAGTACGAGATCGATTCGTTAAAGGACATTGCATGATCACACATTACGGTCATCAATGTTCAGTGCGAATGTTTTTCTATATTTTTGCTTTCATTCTATTCTTTTCAATAGAAGAATCAAAATCATTTAGACCTGGAAGAAACTATTCACAAATAAATAACACTTACGAGGAAATACATGCAATCGTAAGCTTTATTAGAGTTTGACCCCTTATGGAAATTATACAAGAAGCTCCGATTTTTTCTATAATTACTTGTAGAATTGTCATGTATGAGATAGTTGTCACAAAGGACATTCGGTCATCGATAGTGGCATGACACATATGTTTTGTTTGTCTTTTTTATTTTATTTTGTTTTGTTCAATAAAATAACCATAGTTGACTATACTTAAAAGGGGACGATTCAATAGAAATAAATAAATAACACTCACATGCAGAGCCATGTGATTGTAACATTTATTTCAGTTTATCCCCTATTTCTTGCCCCCTCCTTGGAATTTCTACAAGAAGCCTTGATTTTCCTCTACAATTTCTCGCAACAAGATGGATAAGCCTTTGCAATATTTATCCGAAGCTCTTCAAGCCCCGGATGTGTGTGGATCAAAACCAGACCAAATCAAAGGGGGCACAATCATCCCTCCCTGCACTGTATTATTTAAAAAAACAAATTATATCTTCTTCTCCTTCTTGCGTCAACTTTTTAACACTTGTCAATTTATTAATGGTGCAGGTGCAATATGGAGAATATTTATTTATTGGTTTTTCTACCTAATCGTATAACACGGTGCTTTTTAAATCACAAACCATGTGAAGTAGCTAACAAATATTGAGGAAATTCGTAAACAACAAGCACACATATAACACAAGAGTTGAAAACGTAAACAACTATTGCCATTAGCAATTTTGATCGACCACTCTTTGCGTTCTTAGATATCTGCATGTACCATAAGTAACATTTTTTTTAACATATTTGAGCTCTAATTTGAATTTGAATATTATTAGTAAATTGTATATTTTTAGTAATAAAATATTTCATGACTATAATTTGCAAGGCATGAACTTCTTAAATTTAGACAAAACACATCGTATCTTAAATTAGGAAAATAAGAAACCTCTTTCCACCTATACTTTGCACTTTTATGGTTTTATTAGTTCAAATCCTTCTTTTGAATGAAAAACATAATCCACATTTCTCTCATTTGGCAAACCGCCTAAAGAACCTAATTATCAATGATTTTTTTGCGTTCTCTTTTCTCATCTGCTTACTTGAGCTTGAAACTGGAAAGGGAAGTGGATCACCATGACTTATATTGTTCCCACCTAAACAATATATGTTATGTGCTCCACTTTTCCGAATGCTTAAATTTTTTGAGTTTCCCAAAATTTAATTTGTCCTCTTTGTGAGCTTGAAGTGCTTAAGTGGAGCACAAATAACATATATTACTTGGGTAGGAACAATATGATATGTGGAAAATGTGTGGGCATGCAAGCCACACCCTTAATCTAGCTTTGGCTCATATGACCAATCATTGGAATGTGTTAATTATCGATACATGGACGTGCATCTGCTCCCTAGAATTGCTTGACCTTACTGACTAGATACAGAGGCTAGAAAGTTCATCAACAACTGCTCATTGCGGTAAGGTTCCAAAGTTGAAACATTTCTTTTTCTTTATTTATTTTCCCCTCTACATGCAAAATTGCACTTGCATGAATACTTTGGTACCCTCTTCACTAACGTAACTACTATGCGTATTCTTGTCCCTAACATCTCTCGTACACCATGCATTCAAATTCCCCTTAGTTTTACAATTTCTCTAAGTACCAGATGGAGTCAACATATGCATATTCACCTCGACAACATTTTTCATCTGCTTCTTGCATTTTCTTGTATCTCCCTCTACATGTTTTTGACATCTACCGAAAGACTACTTTTATCTTGTTCACAATTACCAAATATGTCATGATTTTTGTATTTCATTTTCACATTATCCCCTTGATTATTCTTTCCTTTCCCTTCCCCTTCTCCACCCTCGAACGCACATTTTCTACACCCCTCTTCCTTCCCCTTCATTTCTCTTCATCTGCTTTCACTTCCTCGCTATATCCCTTTCAAAGGCGTTCACATCGTACATTCCACATACAATTACTAGTTCATATGCCATTTCCCTTCTCATATAGGGGAAATGAGCCAATGATTGTGCATGGGCCAATGACCGTGAGTAGATATGTGAAATAAAGTACCAATAGTTGTTTGAATTAAAGTTAAAAATGAAATAAAAACTAGCCAATAAAGTAAGTCACATCAAGTCACATCAATAAATTAACCAATGAAATGGTGACACATACACAACCCATAAAAGGTGATTTTATTCTCAATTAATGGGTTGCCTTAAATTCCTTTGTATTCAAAAGTACTTATTTTAAATCCCTTAAAAATATATTCTCCACATAATTTAATTTTTGAAAGAAAATCTGCATATTAAAAAAATCATTATCTACTAAAGGGTTTTTTTTTTTTAAATTTTTATGATTGTTAAGTGGCACTAACAACCTCTAACATTTTGATTCATGATAACTGGCTCATTTCAATATATGTCCCATCTTTTTCTTATCCTCGAGGATGGCCATTGATGAATAATACATGGGCATATGTGCATTTTATTGGGAAAATAGAAGTTTCCCTCTTTTCCCTATGATACTTACCTTTGGTGGACCCCCTTTTTCTATCATAATTGCATGTGGGAAAGTTAGTGTCACATCTTATAGTACATATATTATTTAAATAAAAATTAGGAAGCTCTACCTAATCATGCTATGAAAGGAGTCTCAATTTATTTCCCTTCTTATGTACCAACACAAGTATATGTTCCATATTTTCCCTTCCTAAATGATGGCTATTGATGTATAATGCATGGTCATAGGTGCAATTTATTGAGAGAAGAAGATTCCCTCTTCCCTACTTACTTTCTTTTCAGTACATAAATAAGTATTGGTCCCCTCTTTTCACTATCCTCAAACATGTGGAAACATTAGTGTCACATCCAATGAGAATGTCCATTTAAAAATATATATGAATCTCTACCTAATCATGATATCATGGGAAATCCCCATTTACTTAAATATAGAAATGGATATCTAAATATTTTACACATTTTTAAAAATATTGGAAATCGATGACGTATAGGTAAGGAGGTAATGAAATGGAAGGAATGTTTCGGCAATGGGTGGAGACAACTTCATGGGCTCCTCCTCGACAACTTTACTCTTTTCTCATATAAATCACTAGGCCTAGAAATTCCAACTTGATGACAAGTAATAATCCCCACTTATTGCCAACGACATCTTGGCTGATTGGTAAGACCGAGAACTTACTAAGAGGAGGTCCAAGGTTCAAACCCCATTGGCATGTCCGAGCGTGAGGAGTAATCGACCGAGTAGTTCGACCAACATCCCTAAATGTGTGCCCATTGTACGAAGGTAGTATGAAACCTAGGCTCCAACTGTACGAAGGCAGTATGAAACTTGTGCACTTGGGGTCCCTTCTTTAGTTCAAGCAAACAATTACTGACGCTAGGAGGTTGTGCTTAAGAATGTAAAATGTAATGATTCCTCATATAAAAAAAGAAAGAAAAAACCCACTTATTCTTACCCTCATGTTTGATGATTGATGTGTATTAAATGAGTATATATGATTGTAACCAACATGGGTAGACATAGGTACATTTTCTTGGGAGAATAGGCGTTTCCCTATTACTTCCCTTCTCATGTTGCATAAACTAGTACACGTCCTCCAATATTTTGTATCTTTGAAAGCATGTGCAATTAAAAGCAATTTTACGAGAAGGTATAGGGGAGAGGGGCCAATAGGTGAACAAGGTCCAATAGTTGATATGACTATTGGTCACACAATACCCAATAGTTGTCATAGTACTATGTAGTAGTTTTTTTTTTTTTTTTTGACATAATAATTATGTAGAGTAGTAAATCACATCATGACATGTAAGACCTCTCACCCATGTACAAGTACAAAAAAGTCAATGTTCAACCAATTTCACCCATATTCAAGTATTGGTTTCCACCATGGTTGTAGTGTAACTCAAGTTTAGTATTTTAAATCAATTCAAAATATGGGTTTCCCTCCAATTAAACATTCCAAAGAAAAAATATAAGCTAATACAAATTTAAATTACATATTAGAGAAAAAATTACAATCTCATATGATAAACAATTTATTTTATGGACCCCTTAACTTAGGGTGTACCACTACTAGCCCCTCTCCCCTACCGTATCGGACCTCTCATCGGGCACTCCCCATTTACTAGAAATCCACATATGCCATGCGAGAAATTTACACATTTTATAATTAAAAACAATGAAAATTAGTGACTCCCGAGATAAGTAGGTAGGGGGATGGAAGGAACATTTTGCGAGGTGGGTGGACACGGACTCATCTGTTTTTCTCGTCATTTAACTATTTTTCCATGTAACTATTTTTCCTACGCACTTTGGTGCATCCATGGAATTACTAGTCCTTTAATTTTCTATATTTAATTGTGATTTAGACAACTCAAACATTAGTAACATTTTTCATAGGATCGAGTTGAATTTGATCCACTATCTCTATAAACTCTAACTGGTGCACATGAAAGGCTTTATTTTTTCAATGCAAATTAGCCGATGGATTTGAAGATTTTAAAATATAAAACTTCTTCAAAATCAAATAACTTACAAAGTTACAACTATAATCAACTTGTCATAAACAACTCAAGAAAATATTAGAGCAACACAAACTTTCCAACTCATCTAATTATTAAAATTATTCACTTATTACATGTATTTATGGATTTGCATAGGCACTTGCACAACATTTGATTTATTCTATTTTAAAAGTATCCTCACAAATCTAATTTTAACTCTAGCCATTGTATGGATTTTCCTATTTTTATCAAAAATTATTGCATAATCTTATATTAATAAAAAAATCAACTACACTAAATATACTCACCAATAGTTAAGTGACATTCTCCCCATTGATCGTTGAGTGGACTAACAACTTCATCTCGAGTTTAAAAAATTAAAATTTTGTAATAACTTTAGTGAAGATATTTGCAACTTGTTCTTTAGTGTTCATATACTTCAACCATATCTTTTTCTTCTAAACCAATCTCGAATGAAGTGGTACTTCAAATCAAAATTATTTGACCTACTTTGATGGATTAGATTCTTGGCTAATTTGATAGCACTCATATTATCACAAAAAATTATTATAGGTTGATTTTATTTCTAACCAATTTCTTCTAAAACTTTCTTGAGCCATAATGCTTGTGTACTTGTCGAAGGCACTGTAATATATTCTTCTTTATTACATGAAAGAGCAACCAAGTTTTTCTTCTTTGAACTCCATGTAACCAAACCCGAACCAAGTGAAAAACAATTTCCGGATGTTGACTTCCAGTCATCCAAACTACCTCCCCAATCAGAATCACTAAAACTAGCAAGTTCAAGATTTTGATTAACATAATAATGAATACCAAAATTGATAGTGCCTTTCACATACCTTAATATCCGTTTGGCTACCTTCATATGAATCTCAAATGGCCCAGACATATACCTTGAAACAAGAGAAATTGAATAAGCAATATCTTGTCTTGTGTGAGTTAGAAACATTAAGCTTCCAACAATATTTATGTAAAAATCACGTCAATTTTTCTAGCACCATCTTCTCTACAAGAAATTAGAGTAGACATTGGTTTACAATCAACCATACTAAATTTTTTCAACATATCCTTTGCATACTTTGTTTGACAAATGAAAATCTCATCCTTACTTTGATGAACTTCCATTCCAAGGAAGTATTGCATGAGACCTAAATATTTCATTTCAAATTCATTCATCATAGCAATTTTGAATTCATCCTTTATCTTAGAGTTGTTGCCCATATATAAAAAATCATCAACATACAAACTTACAATGAGAATATCATTACCTTTTTTCTTGTAGTAAAGAGTAGGCTCACTTTTGCTTCTCTTGAAACCATTTTTCTAAAAATATCCATCAATTTAGGCATACCATGCTCTTGGTTCTTGCTTGAGGCCATACAAAGCCTTCTTCAACTTGTATACTTGGTCTTCTTTACCTTGTACTTTAAAACCTTGTGGCTTTCATACATATACTTCTTCTTAAGTACTCATTCAAAAGGAAAATTTAAAATCCATGTGATGTATGCTCCATTTATCGTAGTTGCTAGTGAAATCATCATTCTAATGGTCTCTTGTCTTTCCACTGGTGCAAATGTATCTTCATAATCTATGACATATCTTTGAGTGAAGAATTTTGCAACTAAACGTGCCTTGTGTCTTTCAACACTACCATCACTATTGTACTTAGTCTTGTAGGCCCATTTAGCACCAATACACTTCTTGTCATGTGGAACTTTTGTAAGCTCCCAATTATCATTCTTATAAATGGAATCCATGTCTTCTTACGTTGCTTGGACCCGGATATCACTAATACATGAATCTTCAAAACATGATGGTTCAAAATTAACTAGTGTAATTAAAGCATAGTTTACCATTTCACATATTGGACATTCTTACCTTCCTTGAAGAACTTAGAATTGAAACATAAAATACAAGAATTTCATGAGAGGCTACTAGGTGTACTTGCTACACTTGGAATCAAAACACTAGTGACTTGTTCATCAACAATATCATCATTACGGGAGGCACACACTGAGAGCTCCACAAAAATTTGGAAGCCTTAGAAACAGACATGTTGCTGTTGAAAGAAGAAGTTAAAAACTTGGCTAAGCAAAAAGGTAAGAGGAAGGAGGAGGAGGTTGATCTTGACAATAAACAGGTTGAGGATATCTACAAAAAACTGAACTCCCTAGACAACCGTCTAGGGAAAGCCAAGACTCACCATGACCATAATATGGCTATTTTTAGTGCAATCGAAGAATTTATTGAGCAACATGTCCGCAACATCTCTACTCTCAGTGGAATACCAGCAACTCTTTGGGGCATGGAAAAGGAAAGCAAACAGACCATTCAACAGCTGGATATTTCTGACCCTACTCATATGACGACATTGGCTATGTTCACCTCTTGGAAAACTATTAAATCTAGAATCGCAAAGCCGCCAAGAAGTAATTGTGGATCTGCCTTTGCAGATTGCTTCCTTCCTTCATTTTTGCTATTTTTTGGCTGCTTTTCTGCAGTGTTCGAATTGGTTTGATGTTTTGGGGTAACTTCTCTTTGGTTACCTTGGGTTCTTATGTCTTATCTGGATCTTGATCCTTTTTGTGATGCTTTTCATTCCTATTTTGGCTTCTAGGCCCTCTTTGTATACAAGGGTATAGTCCCTTTCAAAAAACTATTTACCAATAATAAAAAAAAAAAAAACAATATCATCATTAAAAAAATATTTATACTTCTCAATATGCCCTTTTTCTATTTTATGACCATACACTCCCCCTTCATCAAAAATAACATCTCTTGACACACCAATTTTGTTAATGATACGATAATAAAGCCTATAGGATTTTCTTTGTTCACTATACCCAACAAATATACAAGTCTCACTCTTTGGATACAACTTCTTTATTTTCTAATCAGGTACATGAGCATATGCTAAACAACCAAAAAAATTGAAATAATTGACATTAGATTTATTTTCATATCATGCTCGGTATGGAGTCATCCTATCAAATGCACTAGTGGGACTCTGATTGAGACTATATATTGTTGTAGAAAATAAATCACCCCAAAAAGATAATCCATTTTTTTGTAACATGTTCATTACCATTTCAACCATTGTATTGTCCATCCTTTCTTCTATGCCATTTTGTTAGGGAGTGTAGGTTGTTGTGAGATGTGTTTTGATGTAATTGAAATCACAATAGTTCATAAAATATTTTGAACAAAATTCACCTCCACAATCAATCCTTAAGCACTTTATTTTATAACCACTTTCATTCTCCACAAGGGCTTTAAACCTTTTAAATGTATCAAACATTTCACTGTTCTAATTCAAAAATGAACGAACACTTTCATGAAAATCATCAATAAATGTAATGAAATATGATGACTTACCCAAAAATTTTGTTTGCATAGGACCACAAATATCAGAGTGAACCAATTGTAGTGGATAATAAGCTCTCCATGCACTTCCTTTTGGAAACTTTTCTCTTGCATATTTTTCTTTAGCACAACCTTCACAAACATCTTTTTGCTCTTCAACCTTTGGAAAACCATAGACTAATTCTTGTGATGTTAGTAACTTAAAACTTTGAAAATTCAAATGTCCATATCTAAGATGCCACAACCAACTCTTATCTTCATATGCCATATTGGAAAGACTATTGTTATGTTCTCCAAACTTCAATGGGAACATCCTATTCTTAGACACATATGAACAATTGTAACAACAAGTTATTTCTTTGAAAATTTCATAGATTACACATTTCTTATCATCAAAAACCACCTTATAGTTATTTTCACATAGTTGTCCAACACTCAAAAAATTATGTTTTAACTTTGGAGTATAATAAATATCATTAAAACATTTATTACCTTCTCTAGTACTCACCTCCATGGTTCTTTTTGTTGCAACCTCCAAATATTTTCATCACCAAGTTTGATCTTAGTCTTGAAACTTCTATCCAATGTAGAAAACAAGTCATTATTCCATGTCATGTGATTGGAACAACCTGAATCTAGGTACCAAACCTCTTTAGGACTGATTTCAACTTTATCATATGAAAGAAACAAATTGCATGGAGAATCTTCATCATCCTCATTGGCATAATTAGCACCTCTTCCTTCTTTACTTTTTTTTATTCTACATTCCCATTCAAAGTGACCATACCTATGGAAATAATAACATTGAATATTTCTCTTATCAAATCTGCCTCTACCTCTTCCTCTTGTAGTTGAACCACCTCTTCTTCCTCTTCCTCTTGAATAATTTTGATTTCTATCTTTTCCTTGCCCTTGGTTTCTTCTAATGATGTATTTTCCTTGTAATTGATGATTTGGTATGAGATTCACACAAAATAATAAGTCTTTTTAGTTAATATTTTCATATCAATGTGTTTACATATATATAGGTAAAGTTGTTTTCTAAAATATAGGAAACAACTCACTAACAATACACCAGTTGTTTTAACAACTCGTTCAATATTTAAACTATTTATGTAGGTTGTTTACAACAACCTAACTTACACACATAATAATATTTACCACTACGTAAATATTATTAAACCATATAATGTTCACAATATTAATTTCCTAACATTCCCCCTTAGTGTGAACATGGTAGAAAAATGATCGCACTTCTTTTTGCAGCTTTTTGCCTCTGCGTTCTCACGATCTCGATGGTTTTAATAACAACCAAAAACCTTACATGATGGTTTTACTAGACAACCACTAACCAATAAAGATGGTTTTTAAGGATAGCCAATAACCTCAACAAAGATGGTTTTCCAAGGATACCCAACAACATGCACATACAAATTATTTTACAAGACACCAAATATCATGATGCTACATTTCACTTGCTCTCATGCTTTCTCGCTATATTTTTCCCTCGAGAGGATTACATAGGAATCTACTCATGGGAATAGTTTCACATTACATCTTATTGATTGTAGTTGATCTAGTGTAGAATGGAAATGGAACATTGGTGTTATGTTCCCCCACAATGTGAAATTTTCATTTATTCATCAAACTACAACTCTAAAAAGAAACACATTTTACACAAGCTGGAAACATGAACTCTAACAATAAAGCACACAACTAATTCTTTGTGTGGCCTCATCGGGATTGTGATTGATGAGAGGTCAGCGACCAACCTCTAATCTCAATGCCTCCGTTCTCAAGTGTATGACTACTTAGTGAGATAAAATTTGAAGCTCAAAAAATTACACCATCTTCTATTGACGTGGCTCCCGCCCATTATCATTTTGGCTCACGAAATTCCAAAGCGAGAGGTTTGGGGCAGCATCCCAGTGCGGTAAAGGGGCAACACCCCTTGCATGGTCCCGGGAAGTGCCTTGGGCATGCTCCGACGTAGTAAAGGGTAGGATCGAGGGTGGAGCCCCAAATCAGTACATTTTCCTTCTATGCAACCATCAAAAAAACTTTAGATATACAATATTTGTCATTTTATCCCACCATAAAAATAACACTTGTTGTACATCGGGTTACACCAAAAATGCATCCGTAATGTAATTTTTTTAATTTTTTTGGACATTTATAATGACTTCAAT
Organism: Taxus wallichiana var. yunnanensis; assembly: GCA_018340775.1. NCBI lineage: Eukaryota > Viridiplantae > Streptophyta > Pinopsida > Cupressales > Taxaceae > Taxus > Taxus wallichiana. The sequence goes on from CM031242.1 coordinate 878,597,623, forward strand.
AAGACTCTTGATGACAACTACATGACATGATAATTTAACTAGAATTTTTGACACGATACATATTTTAATAAAATGACAAAACTATGGATTATGACTCATATAACAACAATTATTACTTTTATAACATAAACTAAAAGAATGACCTAAATATAAGTATTGATTACTATTAATAAAATCCAATTAACAAACTTTAAACAAAACTTGATTGAAAGAGTTAACCCAACCATAAAATTTCCTAAACGAATCTAATTAACTTTTCAAACAACATGTTTAGCAAAAGGAGAAGGAAGACCGGTGATCAAATTTGAAGCACTCCCCATATTTTAATTTGGCATGCTAGGTTAAGCTTTACCCTTAGTACATGACATGATTAAACTACACATTACCCTTGATAGAAAAATGAAAAGGTTAATTTCCTTTCAATACATATATGATTAATTCAAATAAAATAAATATGAAAAAAATCAAAATTATTAAGTATATAACATGTAATAATAATTTTGAAATTTATTTAAATTAAATAATCAAGATAAATAATTTAAATGACCAGTTTACAAAATAAATAAGGGAATTCCAAACATGATTTACAAGCTAACAAAAGCTAAAGCAGAATATCACTATTTTGAAAATAGAAAGAGGGAATTCCAAACATGATTTACAAGCTAGCAAAAGCTAAAACAAAATATCGCTATTTTGAAAATAGAAAGAACAAGGTAATTACTTATATTGTAGAGATTTATCATTTTTACTAGTGATTTTGTGAATGTTTTGTTTGAAGTGAGTGAAAAAAATTTAATATAAAAAATAAAAGCTAGCAAGCATGAAGTTTGTTGCTCTAATTATTATTTAATATTTTATTTATAAAAATCAATTTAACAAATTACAAAAAATAATTTAGTAAATAAATTACATGAAAAGTTATTTTTTTAACTAGCCCTTCTAATGAAAATTTATAATATTAACCGGGGCTTTGATAATGAGCAGGCTATGAAAATCCAGCCCTTGCCAAGTTTTACGCCCCGTGGGGAGCCTTGACAAATACAGTTGTGAATCAACACTTTCCAAGCTTCGTTGCCAGTACAAGCTCGAATAATCCACTTGGCTGCAAGAGCAGACCCTTGGCGGCCAATGTCAGTCAGACCAAGACCTCCAGAATCCTTAGGGAGACAACAATACTCCTAGGCAACTCTGTGAAAGCCTTTGCCAAGGTCCGAGCTAGCCCAAAGGAAATCTCTGAGAAGTTTCTCCAGTTTCTTATAAGAGGCTTTAGCCGACACCCAACAAGAAGAATAATAAACATGTGTGGCTGCCAATATCTTGGAGAAAATCTGAAATTTTCCTACAAGCAAAAGGGTTTAGTAATTCATTATTCTAATTTGCAGGAAACCCTGTCAATAACATATTGCCATAGTTATGAGAGAAGCATATGGAAAGTTTGGGAGCTTCTCAAACCCTTTTTAATCTGGGAAGGGGATGGATTCAGAAATGGGCTATCCATTAATGACCATAGCATTTGGTGGTCTCCTATCATCAATTTTCATGATGTGTCGCTTGCCCAAGTGCCCTGGGTTCATGCTCTTAAGTTGTTTCATCGAGGCTTGCGCACTCTCAAAGACATCTTTGCAGAAGGCAGACAGTTACTTCTCACTTGGCCTCAAGCTAAAGTCAAGTTTTGACTTGCTTCTGCTGACAGAGAGTCTTATCAGGAAGTTCTTGATTCCATTCCTACAGAGATGCTTCACAAAGTTGGTGTCATCTCTCTCAGGCCTTGGTGGAAGGATTGGAAATGGTTTCCAGATACCCATTTTTAAAATTACTCCCAAGCAAAGGTTATGCATTGCTCACCCCCAGGTTGCCGATGGTGGCCTTGCTTAACTCCAAATGGTCCATCAATTCTGGATGGTCATCCTGGGAAGCTAGATTTCATACTGCGTGGAAAGCCATTATTGACCCAAGTTAGCCTGTTTTGCTTGGTGTTTGCTTTATCAAGGCCTTCCTCTTGGGCGTAGATTAGCTCATTACGGGATAGCTCCTCGGCTATGCCCTTTTTGTGGTCACATTGAGACGCTCATGCATCTGTTCTAGTACTGCCCAAAAGCTCAAGCTATTTGGGCTTGGATCCACGATTTCTTTCGGCCGTTTAGACCAACTCAATTTCATTGGCAACATATTTTGTTGGGGGATTCTACTTCCATTCCCCATGCTTTTGCACAAGTGTGGCATACTTTCAGAGTGGAGATCCTTTTTTATATGGAAAGAATGCAATTATGTTGTTTTTGCTAATTCTACAGTATCTTGTATTCTTTCGCATTATGATAAGGCCATGCTTATCTCGAATGTGTTCTTATAGATCTAGGACTAGGCCCGTAAGGTGGAGCTGGAGGTGCGGCACCTACAGACCCTTCTAGATCATTAGGCCAACGCTCCTTGCACTGTGGTGCGGGAACCTCCTACCTCCCCTTCTGGGAGTGTTCGTCAAGAGGGTGTCGTGGCCGTGGCCGGTGGTTGGTAGACCAAGCGCATTGTCATCTCTCTCCGGGGGCGGCAACTCAAGCAACAAGCGCAGCCACGTTAATCATGGTGGTTGGGGTCCCCTCACCGTTCTGTGCAACACGGTGGTTGGGGTTCCCACCACCACTCCCCACCTCCTGCGCAGAGAGATGGGTGGGACTCTGGCAAAGTTCCCAGGTTGGCTCTTGCTATTTCTCTGCTAGATAGAATGAAGAAAAAGATGAAGAAGTTGCTTCAGGCGGACCGCCCCTTCCGGATGGCAAAGATCTTCCTGGTAGTAACTTGGAGGACAAGGGGCCACCACCACCCCCTACCCCTATGTTTTTTGCTGCGGTGCCTAGTTTTATATGGTTTTCTAGTTGCCTTTGTGGCATTTGTTGTTAAGTTTGTTGTTGCCCTTTGGGCTTGATACTTTATTCTCCTAGCCGTCACGACTAGTTTGATCGTGGGGTGTGCCCTTTACCACCCATATTTTTTTGTGGATAGGCTGTAATATTTTATATTAAGTAATATAGACTATTTCATCAAAAAAAAAAAAAAATTATAATATTTTAGTGCCTTTTTAGTATTGAAAGATGTTTGAAGGGCATTCACGACTTCAAATTTGATCCTTGAGGACGACGATTACAAGGACTAGTTTGAGCACTAAGATTCCAAAGACTTGATACCATACAGAGTATAACCTGACCAAGTTGGATGATTCAAATGCCAATCCAAACTATTGAACCCAATCTTGATGCATGGATTTTAAAAAACATGGATAAAAAAAAATGATGGATAGCTCTACAGGACCAAAGAATTAGCCGGTGGTAGACGACCGGAAGGAGGGTAAGTGCAATCCGGTACGAAAATCCGTGTGTCGTCAATAAAGAATGGAACTAAATCTCTTGCATTTGAAATATATCTCAACGATGCATGTGAAAACAACTTCGTAGTTTTAGCGAACGATTATAAACAGATATGTGGACACTTCAATTTGAATCACACTATTGATACTTGCAGGTCATCAATGGAGGTCTCTGTAATTGAAATAGAGAAGGAAGGCACATAACCTGTAGGAGCACCTTTACGCCAAATCAGAAACTGTCATCTCTACTGACTCGAGAAGTTGTGATCATGCTTGGAAGACGTCGACTGAGCAAGAAACCATCGACTGTGTAGGATTTTACTTAGAAGCACAGAACGTGGATGTCTAAAGGGACTGACAAAAGTGAATAACACACCTTGATGCGGCCAAACCTTAAAATGTAAATCCAAGATCCTTGACATTAATGCAACAAATGCAATGATAGTCAATGTCAAATCAAATTCGATTTGAACCAAGATAGAACACTTTATAGGCAAATGAATCAAATACAGAATCTGATTCAATGACAAAATGTAATATGCCACATAGATTTACAATTGAAATTTGAAACTGCTCACATCACGAATATCTATTCACCGCACACTTAATTTGATCTAGTAACAATAGATAGAGAGAGATTCATGTTATATTTTGAACCATAAACCAGGGACATATACAAATTGAATATGCCCCTCATAGAATCTCATAGATATTCCATTCCTACTCTAATACCAAATGATGATTTGGTACGAGCTTTACACAAAATAATAAGACTTTGTGGTTAATATTTTCATATCAATGTGTTTATATATATAGGTGAAGTTGTTTCAATCTAGGAAACAACTCAGTAACAATACAAGAGTTATTTTAATAGCTTGTTTAATATTTAAATTATTTATGTAGGTTGTTTATAACAACCTAACTTACACAATTAATAATATTTACCACTACGTAAATATTATTAAATCACATAATGTTCACAATATTAATTTTCTAACAACAATCGGTTGTTTTTTGCTACGAGTGTTTGTACCATCACTCTTTATGATCATCAATTTTGAGGAAAAAGTCTTCTCTTCACTTTCTCCAATCGTGTCTCCTAATCTTTCTTCGTGAGACACAAGAGATCCAACTAGATGATCAAACTCAAGAGTAGTCAAGTCTTTGCTTTCTTCAATGATGATGGAAACATGATTCCACCTTGGTGTTAGAGAAGTTACCACATTTTTCACCATAACCTCTTTATTCAATGTTTCTTTAAGAGTAGCCATTTTATTGACCACATCCTTTACTCTTACACTTTCAACTTCTTGTATCCTTTATAGACAACCTAAAATACCCATTACACATCGCAATAGTCACAAAGAATATTTAGACATTATTACACGCATATCCCATTCCTAGGATTAATTAATTAATCATATCACTCTCATTATATATCCCTTACCCCATTAGCTAATTTTATTAGCTAATTTCATATCAAAATAATTAAATAAATCATCCACTTATCCATTTCCACCTCATCTCCAACTCATTTCCATGTCATTAGTTGATGGCTCAAGTTGACTAAAGCAAGATAAATCATGACTAAGGCTAAAAATCATTAATTATATTCAAGATGAAAAGTTTAAATTAAATCAAAACATAGATTTGAGTTAACTAAAACATATCCCTTGAATTGTGTCTTTCCAAAATAAAGAAAAAATCTCTCCAAGCTAAAACTCACGTCACTTTTTGGGTGATTAAAACAAAAGACATAAAATATTAATTCAAAGCAAAAGAGGCCACAAAATACATGGAGATGATCTCCCATGGCTGGGAAGCAAGTCTAGTAATGGCATATATAAAACCAACTTTCGGTTTGGACTTGCTTGTACTACATAAAACACAAACACCAGTAAATTTGGCAACTTTTTCTTGCATGTTTAGCCAATAAACATACCTATATAAATGTGCAATATTCTTTGTCACACCAAAGTGACCAGCCACTTTATAAGTATTTTATTCCCTCATTAACTGAACACTTTCACCCTTAGGCACACAAAGTTTCTCATTCTTATAGAGTAGACAATCCATGAAGTATTATTCTCCACTAAGTGAAAAGCCCTCACTTGGAGGTTTTTGTTGAAAGATTTCTCCAAAATCTAGATTCTTCTCATAACCTTCTTAATATGTTTCACATACAAAAGGTTTAAGAAGAGTTAAAGTTCCCATGGTTAAAAGTAAAGGAGGTCTAGACAACATATCAGCTAATTGGTTAGTCACACATTTCTTATATTTTATAATCAAATGAAACTATTGTAAGAAACCCATCCACTTATAGTGTCTAGCTTGTTGAAGTTTATTTTGAGCTTACAAATATTGAAGAGGTTGGTGATCCATGTGTATGATAGTTTCTTTACCCATCAAATAATGTTTCCATTTCTTGACCTCTTGCACAAGAGCATACAATTCCTTATCATATGTACAATAATTCAAAATTTCTCCCTGAAACAATTTAGAATGATAACATATGGGCCTACCTCCTTGAAGTAGGAAAACTCCCATAGCATAGTCACTAGCATCGGTTTCTACTTCGAAAGGAATTTGTAAGTTAGGTAATGCCAAAACTAGAGCATGAATAATCTTGAATTTGAATGACTCAAAATACTCTTATTTTTTACCCCAATTAAAAACCTTACCACTTGTTATCACTTAATGTAGTGGCGTTGTTATGGAAGCGAAGTTCTGACTGAACTTTCTTAAATACTAAGTTACACCAATAAAACTCTTGGTCTCGGTCCAACTAGATGGTGCAAGCCAATTAGAATGGACTCTATCTTACCCAGATTAATCCTTAACTTTCCACCTCTAACCACATGCCCCAAAAAGACAAGCGATTATTGAGAAAACTCACACTTCTTTCATTCAGACACTAATCGACTTCTTTTTTAGAACTTGCAAAACTTGATGCGAGATGGTTAATATGATCCTCAAAAGGTTTTCTAAAAATCAAAATGTCATCCAATTACACAATGAAAAAGGAATCAAAAAATGGCCTCATTACCTCATTCATCAAACTCATGAAAGTAGCTAGTGCATTGCATATTCCAAACATTAATACCAACCATTCATATAACCCTTGCCTAGTCTTGAATGTTTTTTCTAGATGTCCTCTTCCTTAATCTGAAATTGGTGATACCCAGATTTCAAATCAAGCTTAGAAAAATATTAGTATGTTGTAATTGATCCAACAAATCATCAATTCAAGGAAGAGGGTGCCTATTTTTATGGTTATTTTATTTAATGCTCTATACTCAACACACATCCTCCATGAACCATCTTTCTTAGGTATTAAAATAATCGGAGAACCGCATGGAGAAGTAATATGACGTATTATAACTTTCTTAATCAAATATTTTAACTGTTGTTTTACCTCATTGGCATCCTTTAAGGACTACCTATACAATCCCAAGTTTGGAAGCGGACTATTGGGCAGTAATGCTTGTATCTCATGCTCAATCGGCTGACCGGAGGAGGTAGCCCATAGGATCTTGGAAATTTTCCCTAAACTACTAAAATAAATCTTTCATTTTTTTCTTCTCTTTATTAGTAAACATGTTGGAAGTGGTTTTAGATGCAATAACTTCCTCTTCTTGTATATCCCTCGGAATAAGTAATGCAAATTTCCCACTAGCATAAATAAGCTTCTTAGCTTTAGAGGAACTTACCAAAGAGATCTTTGAGTCTCTTGTAAAGGATGAAATGAGGTAGTTCTTACCATCCTTCACCAAGAAGTATGGTTGGATTTTCTCATGAAGATGGCATCCCTGGTATACAAGTATGGGCTACCAAACATTACACCATACAAATTAAGAGGAGCATTATCCAAAGCAGTTTCATCAATAAACTTCTTATCAATACCAAACGTAATTTTCATTGCTTGGTAACCTTGATGTCTATGCCTTTCTTCACCCAACCCAATGAGTACATATTTAGATGATTGTAAGTCTCTAACTTCAGCTTATCAACTAACTCCTTACTTATCAAATTAGCTTGAGAGCAAGTATAAAAAAGAGCATCCACTTTGGTTTTTTTCACTTAGATTTTTATATGAAAAATATTAGTAAGTTCATTTTCTTGAACAAAATTATTATTACCCAAACATACCTCTCTACGGACGTAGGTACAACACACTATCTCATTCATCTCTTCACTCTGAAAATATCTCCCCCCTTGGAGGCGCAAACCATGGCATTATTTTTATTATTCTTATTCTTGGAGGGATATAATTACGAGTGGAGCTTCCACCATTTTCCTTGAAATGAGTGTCAACATCACAAGAACCACAATGAACTTTAGTATCCTTCACAAAAAAAGAAGTAATATTCTTATTACCTTTCCCTTTTCCTTTCTCCTTTTTGCTTATTGTCACTTTGTTTGTTTGAAGCATGCAGAGAGGTAGATGAATTCTTCTTGTTGTCCATCTATAGATTTAGGGATTGAGAACAAGCCTCATCTACATTCATCGGCTTGGCTAAGAGGACTAGTCTCCTCAAGTGGCTATGGAGTCCACTAATTTAATTGATCAAAATGTCTCGGTTTGCTACATCTTTTCCCATTTGGACAACTTTCTTCTGGAACTCATTGGTATACTCTTACACATTATGGCCTTGCTTTTGCCTAAGATATTGTCGATACATGGACCTCCCTTCCTCATATAAAATAGGATATAGTTTGTTTTTTATTAGTCTCTTAAATTCATCCCACTTAGAAACGAAGGAAGTTTCTTAACAACCAAAGTATGAACATAGCTTTCAAACTAAGTTAAAGCATGATTGGTTAATTTTAACTTTTTAAATGAAATATGTTGACTCTCATTGATTTGATGCAGATTGAAATATACCTCAAGTTGAATTAGCCAATGGTCTAGATTATCCAAATTCACATAACCTAAGGTTGGATTTCTATCTTCGCCTCTTCTTTAAATGAAGGAGTAAGGTTGGCATAGTGATGCTCTTCCTCATACACATGAGTGTCTTATTTATGGTATCCTAGTTCCTATTTTGAAATACCAAGCTTCTCCATGAGCAATCTTGTGATGGAATCCAAAATCCCCATAGAAAAGGAAATATTGTGCACATCTTTGGACAGACTTACCACATCCACTTGTAGAAATGTTCTTCTTTAGTCTCACATGCACCTCTTTTATGAGCCATGTTTTGGATTCCTTACTTCCAATTCTTAGTGGAAATATTTTCTTCAAAAGGAATGAGGGTACCTTCACCACTTTCACTACCCTTCTGGGTGAGGGGCATCTAACTGAAAATGTCAACACAAGTTAAACCACACAAAAATAATTGATCTTATCTGCTCGATCCATAAACTACCTCTTTGAACATACACATATCCTATCTTAATGATAATGAATGAATAACTAGTTAAGGTTCTTATTATCTAGTATGTTACATGCTAGAATCATTCAACCATACTAAAATTCAGAGATGAAAGACAAATAAGACAAGAATTTCATCTTGGAGAAACCCAATGTGGGAAAAAATCTAGTTGGGTAAGCAACCGTTTTCCTTCACTCTATAAATCTCCAATACACTACAAGTTCACTGCCAATAGATGACCTTTAAGAAGGATTCAAGATCCTTCTACTTGCATTACTTGCTTACAATCCTCAACAACAACGAACTCGGTCATCTATGAACAAAAAAGAACAATTCAAAATTTCTCTCTTTGCTTACACTTGAATTCACTCCAAATGAATTTCTTGAATGAGTAAAGCGTCGTTGTATTTATATTTGTGTTACCCAAGGACAAATAGAAATATGAAATGAACTGATTTGAGAAGCCAAAATATTTGCAACTATTTGGATTCCTCATATTGGTGTGGTCGGGAAGACGCTGTCGTCGTGTTTGTAAGGGGCATGTTGCACACCCACCACAAGCGGTTACATGACCTCCGGTACCTATAGGCAGTGATCATGACACTACCGCAATGGTTGTGCAACAACTACTTTGTGAAGAGTGGTGGTTCCACAACCGTCATGGTAGTTTCGTGACCGTTGCACACTTATCACATGGAACATAACAACAATGGACTTTTTTGTCATTGAAGGTGTGCGGATCACCGTCGGCTGACTTAACCATTTCTAGAAAAATGAACATGTTGAGGGTATGTATTGTAAGTTTCAAATAAGAGAATACATAGAAATGGGTACTTCTAGATCCATTTTAGATGAAGGGTTATTAAGTGTTTAACATTGTTTCAAATATGTATTATATTATCTAACACTATCTAAGTTGATAAATCTAGATTGAAAGTGTAGCTTATCTAGTCCCTATTGGACCACTACATAATTTTTTGTGTGTTGTTAGTTGTGTCCCACAAACATCCCCCATCTCAAGGTTGTGGCCTTAAGGTTTGTGACTATTTATTTTCCTTACATCTAGAGTGGGATTTACTTGTCACATTATTTTAAAGATTCTCCTAGTTTTATTTCTTGAGTATATTGGGTGGGTGATGTTGTTGTAATGCACATTTCCCTTATAAGATTCATGAAACAAGAAGACAACAAGGAAAAAAGATAATTATGAATGGAAGCCAATCCTTGATATGAAAAACTTCTTATTGGTGACGATTGGGAGGACAATTTAGATGATCCTTAACTACCTCCAATTAGTTTGATAGGAAAAATATTGATTATGATACATGCCTCATTATTTTTCATTTTTTTGTTATGCATACCACTTTATTACATGCATAATTAATAGGAAAACAATTTCAAATATATAAAAAAATGTTCCATTGTGCACATTTTTTGAAATCTATATGTGGCACATTTTTTTAAATTTATCCCTTAGTTATTCAACATATGTTTTAAATATTTCTTGTTTTGTGTGTCTAATTAGAGGAAAGTCATATTTTGAATTGATTAAAAATATTAAATTTGAAAAGCACACAAAAATGATGGGGAACATATGCATTGGGTATCTAATAGTTGTAAATATGATATGTCATGATTTTATTGGCCATATTACATCTTTGGTGGGTACAAGCCCAGGATTTAACTTTTCGACCAAGTACAACCTCAAACAATTTTTTATTGAACAAATATTTATTTATTTTCCTTGAATAATACGTAAAAATCAAGTAGATTTTTAATCCAATTGTGAGGGTGGTGGTATAAAAATTAATGCCTAGCCACTTAGCGAGGTACAAATCTCAATAGATACCGAAGAAATATGTATGAGGCCGAGATCATGCCCGAGAGAATTTGGGGGCTAAAAACCCTCAATCATTGACAATAAGTTGAAGAAATATAATATAGAAATGTAATATAGCGCTTAACTTATGCAATGTTAAGATTTCAATCAAAATTGTACACAATTCTTATATTATTACGATATTAATAATTTTTTTAAAAAGTGCATTTCATTTATTTTAATTTGTTTCAATATATGCTTACATGTACTAATAAACTGACATACGGATCTATTAAAAATGAAGTTAATATTTAAGTCACCAAGTTGGAAAAGATGACATGTCAAAAATGTGCAAGTATTTTATAGCAAATAACATAAAAAAACAAGTGACACAATATGGATTTAAACTCAAAGGGTATAAGTTGTATAATAATATGTAAATTGTAAGACTAATTTTCATTTTAGTTTGTTCAAAGTATAGTGTCTTCTCATGTGCCATCACAAGTATTCATCCTCTTATCTCTATGTCACTTCCCTTCTCATGTACTACCATAAATATATGTCCCATCTTTTTCTATATGTGAGAATGGTTGTTAATGTGTAATGGATGGGCATAGGTGCATTTTATTGGGAGAATAGAATATTTCCTCTTTCCCCTATGTTACTTACCTTCTCATGTACCATAAACAAGTAACGGTCCCATCTTTTCTCTATCCTCAAGCTTGTGGGGACGGTTAATGTCACATCTTATATAATGCATATGTACATATTGAAAATAAAAATTAGGAAGCTCTACCTAATCATGCTATGACTAGTAGTCTCAATTTACTTCCCTTCTCATGTACCAACACAAGTATAGTACCCTCTTTTCCCTATTCTCAAGGATGGCTATTAATGTATAATCCGAGGGCATAGGTGCATTTTATTGGGAGAATAGAATATTTCTTCATCCCTATGTTACCTTCATTCTCTGTACTAAGATATTTTACTCATTTTTAAATAGCATTGACAACAAATGACTTATAGATAAGGAGAGTAAGGAAATAGAAAGAATGTTTGTATCATGGGTGGAGAATCAACTCCTTGCTCAATAAGTCAACATTTTTCTCATATAAAATCACTAGTAGGCCTAGAAATTGATTATTTGTAGACCATTTCTTTAATCTTTGAGCATATATGAGCGGAAAAATTTAAACATCCCTAGACAATTATAGGTTTAACAAATAGTGAAACACATAAATTTATAAATATTCTTTGATAAATATATATGTGATTTGTGAACATAATTTTTGTATACATATTTATATGAAGAAACTATAAATTTTTGTATATTCTTTAATAAATATATATGGATTTGTGAATATAAAATTTTTATACATATTTATATTAAGAAAGTATTAAAAATTTGTATATTAAAAATTAGAAGTTATAGCCACACAAAATTGCTAACCACTCTTGGTACAAGTCAATGAGACAGATTAGGAAGACCACCAAGAGACCTTATGCTCGACTCTGTCAAGCACATATTACCATAAAGTACCCCATATGTTCTAATTATGTTCTCGTAGCTTCGAGGTCGCCCCTACTCTTGTAAGCCAACGACTACCCATCACCGAAAATGCACCTATGCATGGTGAATGGAGAGCTCCCACATGACCTATCCCCTATTACCCATCCACCATCGCCGTCCACCGAGAAAGGTGATGTCATCGCGATCCCCGGGAAGCCATCTCCCACGTGGCTCCAAGCAGTGTGACGTGGAGGGTCTCGTGAATTTTAAATGCATTATAACACATTCCCCCGCCCTAATGTGTCCAAGATTTGAATTATTGGGAAATGTGACACCGCTTCCTCCTCCTAATGCGTCCACCTGGTAATCATAACACCATCCCTGTATAATGTCCCATTTCTCTGCATCATTGTGGTAGTCATGCCAATTTTGTTTTTCATCCCCATTGCATGCCATCTCAAGTATATTTTTATTTTTATTACATACCCATCGGGAATAACACATATTACTTGCATTTTTTGAGGAAGAAGCACAGTATATAGGAAAAGAATAAGGGAGACCCTTGTTTTTGAAGAAGAAGCTGAAGTTCAAATAGAGGAGAACCATTAGAGGACGTGGTTAGCTACGAGAGGATGTGGTTCATTGCGCAGAGGACGTGGTTCGTTGCGGGAGGAAATCTCCATTATACAGTAAGTTTGAAATCCATTGATTCCACTAGTTTGTAACACAGGATGCGGTTTTTTCTTTCCCATTGAGTCCCCATAGGCCCGCTAGTCACTTTGTTTCTTCCAAATTGTCTAAGAGAGAAACTCCCAAACCAATAATAAAAACCCCAAATCCATATAAACATAGCTTGATAAATTATGATGTTAAAATATGATGTTTTCTAGTACTACTATTATGTATCGAGGCAAATACTAGTTATAACTTATATAGTAGCCAAATATGGATATATGTTAGACATGGTTGGATTGGTTAATGCTTTATAATGTGTTGTGAACAGATCATTTGAGATCTCTCTAGTGTATTTTTGTGTTTCAGAAGATTGATCAAAATACATATAGTAAACTACTATAAAGCGAGAAAATTGTGGAGTTAATTGTGCGTGCGAGTCTCTTTAAACTATACTTCTTTCATGGGTATTAGGCATTTTGTTTCTGCAGATCCTTATATATGAAGATGATAATGGGTAGCCTATGTATTAGGTATTATATAATGTGTATTAAGCATTTTGTTTATTGCTTTAAGTGAGCGTGTTTTGTTACCATGCAAATTAGGTAGAATGATATTGTGCTGAAAAAAAAGGTTGTGAAGGTATAGAAGTAATGGATTCTCGAGTGAAGAGCAAGCCTTAAGTAAACATAAGTCCTTTGTTCCTTCGTAGGGTAGTTTAGGGGTTTCATACCACGACTTAATAGCCATTTTGAAGACCTGCATGAGCTCGTGATAGTTAAATAAAATGGAGCGAATGCTCCTCACCTTTGTTAAACCAATCATGAAGATAGGTCAACAATAGACCCTCACAAGAAATTTGAGACTTTGAAATCAAAAAGAAAGAAATATGCAGAGTTACGTAACCTCGTGGATTCACACAATCTGTAGCATTAATCATTTTTAAAAAAACTTTGCAAAGATAAAAATTCCCACACAAATAAATTTGACAAATAAGAAGAATTTTATATGGATAATACAATACCTATAATAATGTCAATAGTGCACTTATTGGTATCATTCCCTATCAACAATTTTCTATATGGAGGAAATAATTTTGAAAACACACTGTAATTTTTGGTTTAAAAGTAATTACAGTGTGTTTTTCATCATTGTTGAAAACACACTGTGTTTTTCAACAATGAAATTTTAAACTAATTTCTTACTATAATTACTATAATTGAAAAACTACTTTTAAATTTCATGACATCCCATATTATACCTTTATAAACCATCAGTTATAGTTACTTTAAAACTTTAACATTGAAGAATTGAGTTCTATTTTAATGTCCACAAGTTTTCCTCCTCCCTTAAAACGTATACAATGTAACTCCATGCAGAGTTTTCCTATTTTAATATTTTTGAATAAAGGAAAGAAAAAAACACATGGCTTTGAGATTCGAAAAGTATTATGTTAATTTATGTTTGATAAGATTATGAAACTTAGGGATTGCAATATTTAAGGTAATTCTCATAACCAACCAATTCATAAACTCTTTTGTTCAAGCGTACTCCTTATTATGGTGTTGATCAAAATTAGTTGTGTGTTGTTGAATCACAATTTAATTATTGGTTTGTGTAAAAACTATTTTGGTGTTGTTGATTATAATTTTAAAAATCCACACAAACCTCTTAAAAATCCTAACTAAGTATGACTAAATAAATATGTGATAATCGGGATATGTACAAATGGGAATGTGTGCAACATGAACTATTTCAACCTTTAGAGTTGTGAGGAGTGCAATTGGGACTATGTGGAGAAGTTTGAAGAAAGTCAACCTTTAGAGTTATGTAGGGCGTAAATAAAATTGAATTTGTGTGCCTTAAAACAATATACACCCAAACCCCACATGTAAATAATATATAATATCGTATCTACATAAAAAAGTACATTTGGTAGATTTATAAACTTTAGTAAGTGATTGGGAAAGTTGGCCTTTTTCCTAGCTTGTCAAATTTCGATCTTTAGTAAGTCCAAGTCCTTTTTCCTAGCTTAATAGGGTGTCTAAGTCCAATTTCTAATCATTCATATTTTATTCAAATAGTAGGAATGCATTTGTTAGGTTTCCTAACTCCACAACATTTTCTATATAACGTTTCTTATTATGATCAATTATTTCATTTCAATATTTATATTTCAACTTTTATACCCTAAACCCCAAACCCTAAACCCTAAGCCCTAAACCTTGAACCTTAAATTTTAGAAAATAATTATAGTTTTAGAAAATAATTAATATATTCGAAACTGTAAGAAAAGGAAGCAATTTGATGTCATATCTATTACCTAATACTTTGTAAATAGGAACAAATGTATGTGCTTGATATACACAAGGACAAATATATCGAACAATTGTTTGGAAGCATGTTTTCAAAACGAATGACGTGTTCAAATATTTTGTTTAGTATATAGACACTAAATAATAGTGTGAACTAGTTTATTATTGTGATATTATTGTATTCACGTGTTTGTTATTAAATGATAGAGGATTCGGTAATTTCTACAATTTGCATTTATTAATCTTTGGTATGAGACTAGTTAATTATGTTGATATCATAAATTGGTATTAGTTAAATATGCATGCGATCTTTGAGTGTTAGTTGTGATTTCATTGCTCTTAGATGTTATATATATATATATATATATTTGTTATTAGTTGTTAAATATTGGTAATTGTAATGTTGTGAATGTTTAATGAAAGTTGAAGCTATAAAAATTAGGTGATATCATACTCACGAATCTCAATTTGGCATATGGGGGCAAGTGCCTCTGCAAAGCGAGGAATCGATGCATCTTGAAGGGGCTTGCCCTTAGGATGCCACATCGATACGCCCAACTATCATTGTGTGATTAAGGGGCTTGCCCCTTAGGATTTTGCATCGATAGATGGGAGGTACCTTTGTCTAAGCGAGAGGTTTTTAAAGTCACCCGCTGACCTTCCACTCAAAAATGCACCCTCGCGTAATATCACAATCGTCCCTTTACAATGGACGGTTGTGATATTATGGGAGGTGCATCTTGGGTGAAGGATAGTCGGGCTTCATCACGCAACGATAGTTGGGCGTATCAATGTGGCATCCTAAGGGGAAAGCCCTTTAGCATGCACCGATTCTTGTCTTTGCAGAGGCACTTGCTCCCATATGCCAAATTGAGACTCAGTATGATATCACATAATTTTTATAGCTTCAACTTTCATTAAATAAATCACATCATTACAATTACCAATATTTAACAACTAATAAAAAATATATATATATATATATATATATATATATATACATATACATATATATACATACAAATGAGTTACAACATCATGTCCACCAACAATTACAAAAGAGTAACTATTACAAACAAAAATATACAATTAACACTAGTACGATACATGTCAAATCAAATATATGTCATCAATATGATAAAATAATCACAATAACCATGAAAAATTCAAGTATCGATAAATGCTAACATGGCTATCCTTCACTAAGATGCACCCTCCCATAATATCACAACCTGTCCATTGTAAAAGGCATGGTTGTGATATTACGAAGAGTGCATTTTTGAGTGGAAGGTCAGTGGGTGACTTTAAATACCTCTGCTTGACAGTCTACCACCAAACTATCGATGCGGAATCCTAAGGGCAAGCCCCTTCATCACCCAACGATAGTTGGGCATATCGATGTGGCATCCTGAGGGCAAGCCCCATCGGCCACACACCGATTCTGTCTTTGCGAGAGGCACTTGCCCCATATGCCAAATTGAGAGTCGAGTATGATATCACATAGTTTTTATAGCTTTAACTTTCATTAAACATTCACAACATTACTGATTACCAATATTTAACAACTAATAACAAATATATATATATACAAATGAGTTACAACATCATGTCCACCAACAATTACAAAAGAGTAACTATTACAAACAAAAATATATAATTAACGTTAGTATGATACATGTCAAATCAAATATATGTCATCCGATATGATAAAATAATCACAATAACCATGAAAAATTCAAGTATCGATAAATGCCAACGGCTATCCTTCCCCATAGTATGATAGTGGGGATGTTAGGTTTTTCGAGTTGCATAGACTAAATAGACATCGCTAAGTAGAACAAAATCTTCCCTCCATTGAACCTCGTAAGCATGGCCATAAGCATACAAGGAAATGAACACCTATCTCTTAAGATAGAAGCAGGGCATATGTGCAAAAGAGGGAGGAGGATGTGAACTACGTCCTAAGGCAACGATTCTACTTGCGGCGGAGGAGGGTTATTGATTGTGTTTGCAGGAGAAAGAATGAAAATATCAATTTGAGGAGTTGAGCCGAGAAAGAAAAAGAGGGAGGTGGATGATGCAATGCGTGCCTATGATTTAGTGGAGATGAGAAAGGTTAGAGAGGAGCATTGGTTGAGAGTGAGATGAGATAAAAACTCAAATATCGCAGCAAAGGTAAATTTAAGATTGGTATAGAAATTTAAATATAATGTTAGGTTGGAAATCAAAAACTTGATATTTTTTCATGCACACGAAGCTAGAGAAGAGGGTGGAACAAGTAGCAAAAATGTTGATGCCCCTACGAATGATAACATAAGTAATTATTGGTCTTTCGTAAGTAAAGATACAATGTAGTTTTTGTGTATTTTTGTATATACTAGCGTATGTGTGCGTAGGATTATGACATTCCCTTGTGTCGACTCTTATGCCAACAGAGAAACATGATTCATAGTGTGAAAGCAGAGAGAGGTAAAAAATCACTTAACACGCTCTCAAAAATGTATGTTGCCTTATGTTGTTGATACTTTGATTGTCATGATGGCTCGATTGTTATAGGTGGACGTTTGCAATAAGACGCCCCCTTCTCAATCAACCTGTGGTCTTAATCTTATTGGAGAGATAGCTTCACTTGAGGTAAAAAAGGTGGAGATGAAAAATCCTGGAGTTGAAACTTCTTTTCCAGTTGAGGAGAGAGAGGGTTATGACGGGAGGCACGAGGAGAGGGACACAAACACCGTTGTTGGTAGTATGAGTGAGGGTGGAACTAGGTAGTAAGTTATTGAATGTTCTCATTTGTTTTTCTATATTCTTTTTTGGTGAAATTAAGAAAAAGTTATTAATGCAATTGAGATTGTCGTTATTATAGGCTTTTCTTGGCGGGACCAAAGTCAGGTTAATGTCAGATAATATGGTTGTCACGATAGGAGTGGTTTGTGAAAGTACCCCACACATGAAGTGTCATGGCATCACACTCCCCAAATTCTTGTCAAAGTGATTATTTTTGAGGCCATTGTTCCCCCTTTGCTCCATTTCCCTACCCTAATATATTTGTAAAGACTTTGACATAGTGTGTCAAAGGGTTTGCTATTTGGGATCTCGGTGATATCGAGACTTGACACTCTGAAGAGGCAAGTACTTAGACATTTTGGATTAATGATATAATTTAATTATGTGTTTAACCGAGAGATTCATCTACGTTCACTTATTTACTACATGGTTGGTTCTCGGGATGATGCGGTACACGGCTGAGGCAATGCACCATACTCGGATAAAGAAATTAGATGTGCCACCCATTCTTGGTATCACGCCAAATTACATTCATAGAAATGAGAAGAAACATATTAGATTTTATGATGGACTATTGTTTGTCACTAATACTAGGCAACGAAGGAGATGAAAACCTTTATGTATAACATTATTGTGAGGATTGATTAGTATATATGTGTTTATGATGATGATGTTACTTTAATGTGTTTGAGGTTTACGACTTAGTCTTTGCATTATTGATATATTGAATATGGTTTGTGGTTATGGGTTATATAGAGTTATCCATTTATGATCTGTTTATAATGCATTAGATTGTTTTTATTCTTGTTATGTGACATTTAATTCTTGTATAAATGATGATGTTGTCACTATGTATCATTTGACGTATTAATGTGACTATGGATTGTGGATTACATTTTTTGGTATGTGGTTACATAGTTGAGTTCTTATTCCTTGTATGCCTATTTGGGTTTGATGTGTTTGGTAATTATCGTTACATAGTTGTGTTCTACATCCATGTATGCGTACTTGGGTTTGATGTGGTTATGAAACTTTCATATATATTTCATCGATGATAATATTTTGTTACGTATAAGTTAAGTGCATTATTTCCTTTCTAATTATGTTTGAATGGCAACAAATAATAATCGATTGTTATAATACATGTTTATTTAGATGGCAGGACTAAAGAAATTTTGGAAAGCACAAGGCTGCCGAGTGTAAGAACCAATTGACCATGAATCATTCGATAGTGACACTTATCCATACAAAAGAAAGCAAATAACTCTACAAACAAAGATGTCGGATTGCTACACAAGAAGACATGCCTTCCTCGTCGATTCGTATGGAGTTAGAAATGAAACTTGTAACAAAGAAGACAAAGATATGTCAAAACCAGTGTGAAAGCTTTGCATTGGAAAATTTATATTTTACGAAAAAAAACAAGGAAATATTTGATGAAATAGGAGATATTGCCTCAAGGTAGATGGAGTTGGAGGTCAAGGTTCAAGAGTTAGAACTGGAAATTAAGAATTGGGAGACAATGCGTGAAGCGGAAAAAAAAGTGATCACAAATCATGTAGCCAACTTTAATAACTTCTTAAAACACATGAAGATCATAAGGAAGTATGGAAGAAGATGTACATGTAGGCCAAGGCAACATTTGATGAAAAAACAACACGCACTGGTGGCTTAGACAATAATAACAAATGAATATTCCAGTCATAGAATTTTTATATTTCACTTACATATTTTTCAAGTTTTACTTATATATTAGACATATATGTATAGATATTGATTATGTGGTATGCAACAAATTAGTTATCTTTAATGAATCTTGCCTTTGTAGCTAATATATGATATGGATAGACGTACGTGATTTTACACTAATATGGTTGTTTTTCGGTTGATGTTATGATGTGCACGTTAATTAGTATTTAGAGCATGTATTTGAATTGTTATATCTGGTATGCGATGTGATGAATGAGGAAGAGTAATACACCGTGTGATTAGAAGACAATTGTATATATATGTGATGAGGTTATTACTTTATTTTGTTTGACGTTTACGATTTAATATTGCATTCTTGTTAAATTGAATATGGTTTGTGCTTCGTTTTATAGCACATTAGATGGTTTTTATTCTTGTTGTGACATTTCATTTATTGCATAAATAATGATGTTGTATTTGTGTATATGGTTAATGTATTAATGTGACTATGAATGTGGATTAAGGTAAATGGTATATGGTTACTTTGTTGGGTTCTACTTCCGTAGTACGGTATATGGTGACAATTACGTTTGAATGTTAACAAATAATAATTGGTTGTTTAAATACGAGTTTAATTAGATGACGAGAAAAAATAAGGTTGGAAAGCGCAAGGCCTCACCGGTCTTAGGAACCAAAAGACTATGCGAAATTCAATAGTCCCAGTACTAATGTTTTAGGAAAGACTGAAGAGAGCACCTCAAACAAAAATTTTGAAGTTGGACATGAAGATGAGTCCTCCCCGTCGGTTCGTATGGAATAGAACTGAAACTTGCAAAGAGCAAGGCAAAGTTTTATAAAACCGAGCGTGAAAGACTTAGACTACAATATGTAAAATTGTCAAAGATAAATAAGGAATTATTGGACCAATTATTAGTTGCTTCCTCGAAGAAGATGGAGATGGAGCTTGATGTTCTAGAGTTGGAATTAGAAATTAGGAATTGGGAGACAACGTACGAATCCAACAAAAAGTGTTCAAAAACCAAGAAGCAAGTTTTAATTCAGTTGTTAAAATTCACGAACATCACAAAGAATCATGGAAGAAGATGTACATCCTGGCCAAGGCGTCTACTGAGGAAAAAGTACCAGTCGCTCACATTGAAGATTGTCCAAGTGACCTTTGACATAAAATATGACTTTGTAATAAAATGACACTTTCCATGTGACCTTTGACATCAACAGGGGTTGGTTAAACGTATATTCTAGTTTTTGAAAGAGTTAATAATATTTATACCATCAAATCATAATAAAAAATAAGAAGGTTTTAAAGTCTAATAAAAAGATTTAAATTGGAATAAGATTTAAAATGTGCGAGTATTGTGAATGTTACTTTTAGTTAATGTACATTTTATAGAGAATTCAAATTTCAAGTTCTCATTGAAGCATGTAATTTTCATACTGCGTATACATTACAATGGAATGATCTTAGTTTAAATGTGTGTTACCATTCATTAAGACTACAAAATAGTTTTCATTGGTTCAAGTGTAACTTCTCATCTTCTCATACTTTATTTGCGATGTTATCTGATTCAATGTAAATGTTATGGTGTAAATGTATAAATGGTTTTCAAAGCTATTTGAACAACACCGTGCATTTTTCAACATGGTGGAAAATGCACCCCACTTTCCATTGCATTGGAAAAAGCTCAACCCTTCTCCACGACAAGTTGTTGATGTGGAGTTGATGTTTCATGACAAGGAGGAAAAGCGCGGTGGGTTGCGCCTTTTGGAGAACGCGTCGTTGGGGTTTTCAAACTACTAAAAACACTATGTGTTTTTCAACGTGGCAGAAAACACACCCCACTTTCCATCACATTGGAAAAAATCAACATTTCTCCACCGACAAGTTATTGATGTGGATTCAATGTTCTGCAACAAGGAGGAAGAGCACGGCGAGGTTGCACCTTTTGGAGAACGTGGTGGGGGTTTTCAAACTGTTGAAAAACACCATGCATTTTTCAACGTGGCAGAAAATGCACCCCACTTTTGTCACATTGGAAAAAATCAACCCTTCTCCACCAGAAAAGTTGTTGATGTGGATTCAATGTTTGTGACAAGGAGGAAGAGCACGATGGGTTGCACCTTTTGGAGAACGTGGTCGGGGTTTTCAAACTGCTGAAAAACACTGTGTATTTTTCAATGTGGCGGAAAACGCACCCCACTTTCCGTCGCATTTGAAAAAACTCAACCCTTCTCCACCAGACAAGTTGTTGATGTGGAGTCGATGTTTGCGACAAGGAGGAAGAGCATGACGGGTTGCGCCTTTTGGAGAACGTGGTGGAGGTTTTCAAACTGCTGAAAAACACCGTGTGTTTTTCAACGTGGCGAAAAATGCACCCCAATTTCCGTCGCATTGGAAAAAACTCAACCCTTCTTCACCAGACAAGTTTTTGATGTGGATTTGATGTTTGCGACAAGGAGGAAGAGCACCGTGGGTTGCGCCTTTTGGAGAATGTGGTGGGGGTTTTGAAGCTATGGCTGAAAAACACCGTGCGTTTTCAACGTGGCAGAAAACGCACCCCACTTTCCATCGCATTGGAAAAAACTCAACCCTTCTCCACCTGACAAGTTGTTGATGTGGAGTCGATGTTTGCGATAAGGAGGAAGAGCGTGGCGGGTTGCGCCTTTTGGAGAACGTGGTCGGGGTTTTGAACTGCTGAAAAACACTGTGCATTTTTCAACGTGGCAGAAAACGCACCCCACTTTCTGTCGCATTGGAAAAAACTCAACCCTTCTCCACCAGACAAGTTATTGATGTGGATTCAATGTTTGCGACAAGGAGGAAGAGCACCGCAGGTTGTGCCTTTTGGAAAATGTGGTGGGGGTTTTCAAACTGCTAAAAAACATCATGTATTTTTCAACGTGGTGGAAATCGCACCCTACTTTCTATCGCATTGGAAAAAACTCAACCCTTCTCCACCTGACAAGTAGTTGATGTGGATTCGATGTTTATGACAAAGAGGAAGAGCACCATAGGTTGTGCCTTTTGGATAACATGGTGGGGTTTTGAAGCTGTTGAAAAACACCGTGTGTTTTTCAACGTGGCGGAAAACGCACCCCACTTTCTGTTACATTGGAAAAAACTCAACCCTTCTCCACCTGACAAGTTGTTGATGTGGATTTGATGTTTATGACAAGGAGGAAGAGCACGATGGGTTGTGCCTTTTGGAGAATGTGGTGGGGGTTTTCAATTGCTGAAAAACACCATGCTTTTTCAACGTGGTGGAAAACACACCCATTTTTTCATCACTTTGGAAAAATTGAACCCTTCTCCACTTGAAAAGTAGTTGATGTGGAGTTAATCTTTACAACAAGAAGGAAGTGCACCGTGGAGTTGCGCCTTTTAGTGAATGGGGTCAAGTATTTCAAATTGCTGAAAAACACGTGCATTTTTCAACATGATGGAAAATGCACCCATTTTTCCATCGCTTTGAAAAAATTGAACCCTTCTCCATCTGACAAGTAGTTGATGTGGATTTAATGTTTACAACAAGAAGGAAGAGCACCGTGGGTTATGCCTTTTGGTGAATGGGGTCGCATTTTTCAAAGTGCTGAAAAACACCATGTGTCTTTCAATGTGGTGGAAAACGCACCACACTTTCCATCGCATTGGAAAAACTCAGCCCTTTTACACCCGAAAAGTAGTTGATGTGGATTCAATGTTTACAATGAGAAGGAAGAGCACCGCATGATTAGTGCCTTTCGGCGACGTGATCGCCATTTTCAAAGTGTTGAAAAACATCGTGTGTTTTTTAACGTGGAAAAAAACACACCCATTTTTCCATTGCTTTGGAAAAATTGAACTCTTCTCTACTTGAAAAACAATTAACGTGGAGTCAATCTTTACAACGAGAAGGAAGTGCTCGCTGGGTTGCGCCTTTTGGTGAACGGGGTCGGGTTTTCAAAGTGCTGAAAAACATCGTGTGTTTTTCAACATGGCGGAAAATGCACCCATTTTTCCATCGCTTTGAAAAAATTGAACCCTTCTCCACCTGACAAGTAGTTGATGTGGATTCAATGTTTACAATAAGAAGGAAGAGTGCCGTGGGTTGCACCTTTTGGTGAATGGGGTCACATTTTTTAAAGTGCTAAAAAACACTGTGTGTTTTTCAATGTGGCGGAAAACGCACCCCACTTTCCATTGCATTGGAAAAAATCAACCCTTATGCACCTGAAAATTAGTTGACGTGGATTCAATGTTTACAATGAGAAGGAAGAGCACCGCAGTTTGCGCCTTTTGGCGAACGTGATCACGATTTTCAAAGTGCTGAAAAACACCATGCGTTTTTCAACATGGTGGAAATCGCACCCATTTTTCCATCACTTTGGAAAAATTGAACCCTTCTCCACTTGAAAAGTAGTTGATGTGGATTCAATCTTTACAATGAGAAGGAAGAACACCACGGGTTGCGCCTTTTGGTGAATGGGGTCACGATTTTCAAAGTGCTGAAAAACACCGTGTTTTTCAATGTGGCAGAAATCGTACCCCGCTTTTTATCGCTTTAAAAAAATTGAACCCTTCTCCACCTAATAAGAAGTTGATGTGGAGTCAACGTTTACAACAAGAAGGAAGAGCACGCGGGTTACACCTTTTGGTGAAGCAGGTCACGTTTTAAAGTCTTTGAAAAACACTGTGTGTTTTTCAATGTGGCGGAAAATGCACCACACTTTCCATCGCATTGGAAAAACTCAACCCTTCTGCACCTGAAAAGTAGTTGATGTGGATTCAATGTTTACAACGAGAAGGAAGAGCACCACGGTTTGTGCCTTTTGGCGAACGTGATCGTGATTTTCAATGTGCTGAAAAACACCGTGCATTTTTCAACATGGCAGAAAACGCACCCATTTTTGAATCGCTTTGGAAAAATTGAACCCTTCTCCACTTGAAAAGCAATTGATGTGGAGTCAATCTTTACAACGAGAAGGAAGTGCACCACAGGTTGCGCCTTTTGGTGAATGGGGTCGGGTTTTTCAAAGTGCTGAAAAACACCGTGTGTTTTTCAACATGGTGGAAAACGCACCCATTTTTCCATCACTTTGAAAAAATTGAACCCTTCTCCACCTGACAAGTAGTTGATGTGGAGTCAATGTTTACAACAAGAAGGAAGAGCACTATGGGTTGCACCTTTTGGTGAACGGGGTCACGTTTTTCAAAGTGCTGAAAAACACCGTGTGTTTTTCAATGTGGCAGAAAATGCACCACACTTTCCATCGCATTGGAAAAAATCAACCCTTCTCCACCTAAAAAGTAGTTGATGTGGATTCAATGTTTACAACGAGAAGGAAGAGCACCACGGTTTGCACCTTTTGGAGAACGTGATCACGATTTTCAAAGTGCTAAAAACACCGTGCGATTTTTCAACGTGGCGGAAAACGCACCCATTTTTCCATCGCTTTGGAAAAATTGAACCCTTCTCCACTTGAAAATTAGTTGATGTGGATTCAATGTTTACAATGAGAAGGAAGAACACGCGGGTTGCTCCTTTTGGTGAATGTGGTCACAATTTTCAAAGTGTTGAAAAACACCGTGTGTTTTTCAATGTGCGAAAAGTGCACCCCACTTTCTATCGCTTTGAAAAAATTGAACCCTTCTCCACCTGACAAGTAGTTGATGTGGAGTCAATGTTTACAACAAGAAGGAAGAGCACTGTGGGTTGCACCTTTTGGTGAACGGGGTCACGTTTTCCAAAGTGCTAAAAAACACCATGTTTTTCAATGTGGTGGAAAACACACCACACTTTCTATCACATTGGAAAAATTGAACCCTTCTCCACCTGAAAAGCATTTGATGTGGATTCAATGTCTACAACGAGAAGCAAGTGCACCACGGGTTGCACCTTTTGGTGAACGGGGTCACGTTTTTCAAAGTCTTTGAAAAACACCATGTGTTTTTCAACGTGGCGGAAAACACACCCCTTTTTCCATCGCTTTGGAAAAATTGAACCCTTCTCCACCTGACAAGTAGTTGATGTGGATTCAATGTTTACAACGAGAAGGAAGAACACCGCGGGTTGCTCCTTTTGGTGAACATGGTCACGATTTTCAAAGTGCTAAAAAACATCGTGCGTTTTTCAACATGGTGGAAATCGCACCCCACTTTCCATCGCATTGGAAAAAACTCAACCCTTCTCCACCTGACAAGTAGTTGATGTGGATTCAATGTTTACAACAAGAAGGAAAATCACTGTGGGTTACGCCTTTTGGAGAATGGGATCATGTTTTTCAAAGTGCTTAAAAACACCGTGCGTTTTTCAACGTGTTGAAATATTTTATATAGTGTTGAAAAAGGTTTATTTTTCAGCACTTTGATAGTAGCAATTAAATTTCGACATGATAATTTTGTACTGTTGATTACATATTTTCATCATAATTACATCAACTTTCTATTTGTTAAAATATTGTATACTATCCATATATTACGTGAGTGGTTCTACGTTGGCTAACACCACCAAGCACTTTTTTAAAACACTCTAAAAATAGTCAAAGAGTAGGTCAGTTGTACACGTTCCATATTTATGTATTTTAAATATACGCAATGTACAATCTCCTATACATGAATTGGAAATGTTTACAATTATAATTTAGGCCCACTAAACATGCCATACATTTACTTTCCAAAGCTCAACCTACTCATTCTGTAAGATACACCATTTGCATATCTGTTGCATCTGCAACACAGTGAATTAAATATTAGACAAGGTATCAAAGGATTTTTACCTTACATACAGTAAAAAAATGTTATGATATTAAGGACATTCAATACACACCTTGCGCAGATGCTAAATTGCTGAAAGATAAGCGGTGGCGGGGAGATGTTTCAGCTGCATTTGAACCACCTGCAAAATAAATGATCAATATGTTAGTCTTCACCTCCACAATTAAAATTTCTTGTGAATAGTTCACACTAATAGTTCAATGTTTTAACCTGTATGATCCATTTGTGTGGTTTGTCTCCTCTTTGCACGATTTCCGTTGGGAAATTGGAAGCATTCAGTAGTCTTCGGCGTGATTGTTCAAATCTTCTACAATGACTGGCCTCTTACTCACACTGCGGTGGCATTTTTTACTCGCACTAAACCATGGACGCATGCAGTGGTGGCAATCTCATTGACATCTCCTTTGAAAGCAACATCCAACATATTTGATGCTTCTAGGTCTCTCCTAAACCTTTGAACACATTCAAAGAATTTTTTTTTCTGTTCATTTGTACTCAGTCATGTATCAAAGATTGACTTCAAGAATTCTTTGGATGTGTGTTCCATAAAATCTAGTTCACTTTCTATCATCAAACCACCAGCCCCAACTATTTTAGGAGTTCCTGTGACGTATAAGACATTATAGAAAATTATTTATTTATACACAACTAACCATCAACTGTCAGTGAGTGTCAAGGTGGTGAGGAGGGGCCATCCCATAACATGCCATCATTTACAGTGCTTGTCTCTGTATAGGTATTGGTTGTTGCACGAGCAATGAAAAGAAATTCAACACGATGCTTATTTCGTTACAACTTATTCTTAGCAATCTATATGACTACTTGCCACATACGATGACATTAAATTACCTTCAACTTCTGATGTTGGATGACAACAAAGGGGTCGTGTCGAAAGCGTGTCTTCATTTACCCCTTTCGTATCCCCATAAGTATTACGTCCCGCATGTGAAATGAAAAGAAATTTAACACGATGCTTATTTCATTACAACTTATTCTTAGCAATCTATATGACTACTTGCCACATGACAATGACATTAAATTACCTTTAACTTCGATGTTGGATATGATGAAGATGGGTCGGGTGTCGGAACGTGTCTTCATTTACCTTGTCGGAAAGTGATTGCTAATGCAACAGAAGAATATACCAGGTTGCTAGCAGAAGAAGAAAAAGAGAAGAAAGATTCTGAAGAAAACCTCGAAGATACATATCAGCATATAGCATCTCAAGGAAAAGAGCATTCAGAGGTATGTACAATAAGTTGTACACAGAATCCATTTATTGCTATCACCATTTGCATACCCAATATTAAGCCATATATATTAGATGCAATGGTTGATACTGGAGCTGAAATAAGCTTGCTCAGACAACATGCTATCCCTTCTGATTGTTGGGTTAAAACCCACACCAAAATAAGATTTGATAAAAGGGAAGTTGTCTGTAATTTTATGGCAAAAGTTTTGATTAATATTGAAGGAATTTCCATGGAAATAGAATTTTATCAGCATAACATGGAAAACTATGATTGCTTGCTAGGAGTAGATTTTTTTGAAAGAATGCCATACTTTCAAGATATCCAAAGAGTATATACTTACTGTTTAACCCTCTATCGAAATTCCCTGTAAGGTACTCCTTTCAGTCTATAGTACCTTTACCAGAGAAAAGCAAGGCAGTAAACAATGTTTGGATTCATAAATCCATAGCCAACTGCCAGGTAAGCATTGAGGAAATAGTTTCAAAAATAAAAAAGAATATTTGCAAAGTGATAATCCTCATGCTTTTGTGCATAGGAAAAAGCATAGTTGTTCACTAGATCTGCAGCTCATAAAAGATGCTGAAGGAAAAGAGATTGTTCAAAATTCAAAGCACACCACAGAGGTATGCCTCCTTCAGAACGAAAAGAGTGCCATGAGGAAATCCAGAAGCTTCTTAAAGGTGGATTCATTCAAGAATCAAATTCCCATGGTCTTGTACAGCCTTTTATGTAAATAAAAGGAGTGAACAACTCAGGAATAAGAAGAGATTAGTGGTTGATTATAAACCACTAAATAAGTATATTGTCTGTTTCAATTGCCTCTTGCACGTGAAATGAAAATAAATTTAGCACGATGCTTATTTCGTTACGACTTATTCTTAGCAATCTATATGACTACTTGCCACATACAATGACATTAAATTACCTTCAACTTCTAATGTTGGATATGACGAAGAGGGGCCGTGTCGAAACATGTCTTCATTTACCCTGCTTGTCTCCCCATAAGTATTGCCTCCTGCACGTGAAATGAAAAGAAATTCAACACGATGCTTATTTCGTTACGACTTATTCTTAGCAATCTATATGACTACTTGCCACATACGATGACATTAAATTACCTTCAACTTTGATGTTGGATACGACGAAGAGGGCCGTGTTTTGAAACAAAATCCATGTTTGCCCCCATTTGTGCCCTATTTTCTTCTTTTTTTTTGTCAAGTTGTGTCATTTTTTGCCAAATCATGAAAAAAACTTGAATTTGATCGAATCCGAGTTCGTGCAAGTGTTTTCCCAATCCCATGCTTGAAAACAATGTCAAAAATGATTCATTTGGTTCAAGATCAAGAAATCTACCTTCCTTGTCAAAAAATTCAATTTCTAGGGCATCTTCTGCATTTTTGACGTATTGATGGTCATACGGGCGTATTCTACCCATCAAATTCATCATCACAACATTATTGCAATGTGGTGGGTTCCTATTGGCCAGGGTGGTCGGGAAATATTTCTAACTTGTTAATTTTTCAAATTTTGGCTTAAGGAAAAATTTGGTCCATGGCTCCACTTGCTATAATAAAGTGCCTACGTGGCACATTGTGATTGGTTGGAGGATCGGTGGGTGGTGGCATATACTTAGAAATTTTGCTTTCCTTTTGCCTTAGAAATTTTGCTTCCATTTTGTAAAATTTCTAAGTTAAATTTTTTTCCCAAAGGCCCACAATCGAATGGAGGTGGACACGTGTCTGGAGAAGAAGCGGCATGGAAGGGCGGAGGTTTTAAGAAATTTGAAGTTTTCAACTTCAAAACTTTAAAGTTAAAATTTGAAGCCGAAGCTCCGCCACAAATCGCGAGGTGACACGTAAAGAAGAAGAATTCAATAAGAAAGAAAGGGTTGAAGGGGTTTTGTAATGGTTTTGAAGTTTTAACTTCAAAGTTTAAACTTTGTCAAAAAAGTTTCAAAGAAAAAGGTCCCGACCAATGAAAAGAGGACACGTGTCAAAAAAAAGAAAGGGGAAAGTGTGGGAATGAATTTTTTTGCCTTTGGAGGCAAAAAAACTTAAAATCAAAAATTTGGGAGGGAAATTTTGTGGATTTTGCCTTTGTTTTACAAATTTGGCTAATGTTTCAAGGTAAAAAATGAAAAGTGGTCATGTGACCAATGAGGAGTCAACATGTGGCATGTCCTAGGCAAATGGGGGATTGTGGGCCCGGGGAAAAGTTTGAAATTTTGCAAAATTGGTAGGGAGGTTTGATGGCAAGGTGGGAGGCTTGGACCCATGGTGAATGGGAGAGTGCCACGTGGCGAGGAAGAGAATGGGTGTTCGGGCCCATGGAGAATTTTTGAAAAATTTTCCTTTTTTCAAAAAGTGCCAAAATTCATAAAATGAGCCCGTGGTTTTCTAGTGGGGCCCACATGTGGACACGTGGCGGGTCCAGGGAGAAGCGGAGATTTTTGTAAAATTTTCCAAAATTAAAAAAAGGTCGCAAATGCATTTTTAAGGATGGGGACCCGATCCAATCATGTTTTGACACGTGTCCCACATTATCCTAAGAAAAAAAGGGAATATTCAGGGATCTCACTGGCATTATCCACGTGGAGGGCTGGCATTAAAAGTTGATCAAAATCGACGGTTACTGTGCAATTTCATTTTTGGTGCCATGGGAGCTCCAAGGAGCTTGGAAATCACATTTCTTCATCAAAATTCATCGAACCTTATATGATTTTGGGTCCCCGGCCTTCTGAGAACAATGGCACCATTTTCATGAGCTAATTTGATGATCTATGATGTTTTTAATGCATTTTGGCTCGGGCCCGATGTAAAAAATGTGAAAAATGAAAATCAAAAAGTTGCAGAGGTAAAAATTGAAAGGGTAAAAGGTGAA
The DNA here is from genome assembly GCA_018340775.1 of Taxus wallichiana var. yunnanensis. Taxonomy (NCBI): domain Eukaryota; kingdom Viridiplantae; phylum Streptophyta; class Pinopsida; order Cupressales; family Taxaceae; genus Taxus; species Taxus wallichiana. Next base: position 878,628,053 of record CM031242.1, read on the forward strand.
AAATGATTGCTAAAGCATGTTGGCATGCTGAATGCCAAAAACATGACCCTGGGATGGATAAGGATCAAACTCATGTAATATTTTAAATTTTTTGTGCATCCTGGCAATATGCGACCTGTTTTATAGTTTGATGTCATTTTCATGAAATGATGAAGGGTTTTGTAACAAATTTGATCCCTTAGGCATATTCTTTGCTTGGGAAGCAAGGTTCCAAGCTGGCATGAGGTATAAAATGTATTTTTGAAGCATTTGTAAAGAGAGGAGATAGAAGAGAGAAAAAACTTAGAATTTTCAAGAAAAAAGGTGGAAGAAATCCATTTCTCTAGAGAAAACCACCTGAGAGCCATTTTCAATTCCATTTTGTATCAGATTTCATCATGTTGAGTTGGTTTTAGTTGTAAAGCCATCAAAAGCTCGAGATTGTTCTTATAGCATTCCCCTGCTGATGTATTTGATCAAATTTTGGATTATGTGGTGTTATCTCTTGGCAAAATTTGCATATGCTTATGTCTCAGAATATTTTCAATTTGTGTTTCTTGCTCATGTTGCAATCTTGTGTTTAGGATCTCTTTGATCATATAGGGTCTCATTTCTTGTTGATGGTTTAATGGCATTTTGCAATCTTATATTCAGAAGAGCCTTCATCTGATAGAAGATAAACAGATTTAAAATCATTTTATTGTCCTTGAATATTGAGATTGTTTGTAAACCTTTGGGTGCACCTTAGGTCATGATTAAATAGGGATTCCTGGATACTTTGTTGGTATTTTGCTTCAAGATTTTGTGGCAGGTTATCAAAGGTTGTGTGGAAGAGTGCAGATCTGGGCCTCCATTTGTGCACATATCCTAGTTGAAGGAGCATTTAAAACCTCTGGAAGTATTCTTGTTGTGTAGGTGTTACAAATTTCTTGCAAAGGTTCTCAAAGAAGTTGGTAATTCCTAGCTAGTCTTGTCTAAACATCTCCCAACAAAATTTCATTCAAACTAACTCATCCTACCCATACTACCCCTGCATTGCATTGTGTGTTAACAAAAGAATACAACCCATTCACAAAAATGCACAAAGCATATCAGGATTTTATTATGTCTCTAGTAGCCTTAGCCTTGTCTTGAAAGCATTTCCATCATTTAGTAGTGACAACTCCTTTGAGTTTGAATAATGGATAATTGATCATGTTTTCCCAAGGCCATCTCCACACAATGTGCAAAAATACAAGGATATCTCAATCTCCTTTACCATACAAGGGCTGCAATATAGGTTCTCTTGCCTTGGTTGATAGGCACAACCTAAAATAGTGAGGATCAGATCAAGATCCTTTTGAAGGTGCTATCCACTCCCTCAAATCTTGAGTGCCAACAAGCCAGATAGATGTGCTCCCCGGCTACAAATGACATACAAATCATCTATCTACCCTTGAGTGTCTTGTGCAAATGCATGATGTTGTTCAAGTTGTGAAGGAGATTAAATCTGGATACCAACACCCAAGTGGCACCATTGCTTTGAGGACTTCTTGGAATTTCTTGGTGTTTTTGAAGTGTTTGAAGGGTTTGAGCATTTGCATATTCAAGTATTTGAGCTATTGCATTCTTGAAATATTATTTTGTACTTCAGATCTGCAAGTTTTAGGAAAAAATTTCAAGCTCGGCTACCTACTTTTGCATTTACCAACAGTTTATATAGTCTGGTTTTTTTGTCTGTGATTGATTTAAGAAGAGGAAGATCTGATTTATGAGCCTTGCAAAGTTATCAGTATTAGCAAGCATTTGAAAAATTATTTTAGTGCATTCTTGCACAACTGAGGTGAAAATCCTTAGTGGTGACTCCATGCTGATTTGATCTTGAAAGTACCAGTGTCTTGAGCTTTCTGTCATTTATTTTTGTGTTGTTGATCTCTGTAAAAATGGAGGGAAGAAGATCTCTCTTCCTTAAAGACTCTACTAAAAATTGTTTCTCAGACTTAAGAAAACTTAGAGTTGGAAGGAGAAGAGTTTGGAAAGTGGTTGGTGATTTGGACATCAAGACAAAGAAATAGTTGATCATTGGTGAGAGAGATCAGCCTTTGGTAGAAGACTATCATTCTTTTCAAGTGAGTCTCGATTAGGAAATCTCTCATAAACTTGTTTTGCATTCTCCATTGGTGAAGGTCCTTCTTGTGTATTTGAAAAAAGTTCTCTTCTCCAAATCTACACCTCTATGTTTTAATTCAAATAAAACTTCCCAAGGAAATCAAGCACTTAGAAGATACCAATCTTGTGAATCACATTCTTGAGCCCCAAGGATATTGTACTCCTCACCAATTTGTTTCACCTCCAAGATCACCCCCACCAAACAATATGGCTCAGCCTAGACCTCCATTTGTTGTTAACACTTTTGGTCCTATAAATTTTGGAGGAATGGATGGTTACCCAAATGTTGTCCCACAAGATGTCAGAAATAGGTTGCCAAAATTCCAAGGTAACAATGCCATTACTGGTGATCAACATCTCAAACTGTTTGATAATATGATGGAAGATTTTGAGATAGAATTTGAGGATGTATATCAAGTTGTTTATCCATACACTTGAAGAAGATGCTAGGGATTGGTACAAAGCTCTACCTGATAACTCTATTGATTCATGGACTGAGATGAAAAATGCATTTAGGTTGCAATATGGTGACAGGACTGATCCTAGATTTCTTTTGTCTGAATTTGAAAATATCAAAAAGAACCCGAATGAGATAGTCCATGACTTCAATACAAGATTTAACAAAACATTGAGAAGGTTGCCTGTCATTTGAGGCCTTGTGATGAATCTTGTTTGATCAAATATGCAGATGCATTTGATAAAAAGGCAGCCTATTACTTGAGAGACAAAAATCCTACAAACTTGAGGCAAGCTTTTACCATGGCACTTCAAATTGAAAATAATATTAAAGCTATTGGTAAACCACTTAAGAGGGATGGTGTGAAGTTGATAAACCCTGAGAAGCCTCAAGCTAGCAAGGGTGCTGATTTAGAAGATGTTGTCAAGACTTTGGTAGGGGTTGTCAAAGAAATTTCTTACAAATTAGCCCGGGATGAGAAAGGAATTGGGAAAAGTTCACAAGGACAAAAAGAACTCAAAACCATGATAGATTTGGCAATCATCCTAGGGGTGATCAAAGACAAGATGATAGAGGTAAAGGGCTTATTGGTGGAGGGAAATAGACAACCCCAAGCACGTGAAAATAGAGTGGTGCCTGACCCTCTAACTGCAAGAGTTGTTGTTCAAGAAATTGCTGATATGGATTGGTGTGATAGATGTTTTCTTCCTCATCCTCCATGTGAAATGGACCAGAAAGTTATTGAAGATGATAATGAAGATGAAATGGATGATGACATTTGTATGATGGGCAGCTCTTCAAGCTCACAACAAGCAACAACATCAACAGATGTGATAAGTGCAAGGACTGTTGCAACCTTTTGGGATTGCATAAAGAGGGTACCATTTCTTTCTCTTCCTCAAACTCATGAGGTAGATGTTGTTCAAGATTTTGAAATTCCTAATAATGACTTTGAATATCTAAGGGCTTTAATGATCAAGAAGTATGATGGTGGTATTCCTTCGGAGGAAGATAGACAATTGTTAATGAATGTTGTGGTTGGTCAAGAGAAAGAGTATAATACTAGAAGTAAAGTTGTTAGAGGAGCTGGTCCTCAAGCCAAGCCAAAGACACCCTTGCTCACAAGCATCCCAAAGATAATCCTAGAAAAGAAACAATTGCCAAGAACCCTGTTGTCCCATGCAAAAATATCAGTCCTCTTCATGCCCAAGCTGCCAAGAATACTTCTCCATCTGATGAACCTTCTTGTTTCCCTTCCAATGTTGTTTACCAAAGAGTGTTCCATATGATATAGCCCAAGTATTGAGCCAAATTAAAGTGAGTGTTCCCATCATTGAGTTGCTTAGAATACCTGAGCATAAGAAGAGAGCATTTGAGTACTTGGGATTGAAAGAAGAGAAGATTACCCCAAAGCAGAAATGTAAATGTTGTTGAGACTCCTCTTCAAATCATTGCTGGCCTTGAAACACCACCAGTGGTGGAAGATCTTGGAGAGGCACCTGAAGTATATTTGGGGACATCCTTGGTTGATTCCCAATTGAATGTTGATCCATTTTTCACAACTTTTCTCATAAAAGATAGGTTGCTTCACAATTGCATGTTTGATTCTAGTGCATCATGTAATGTCATGCCTCTAGAAGTCATGAATGAGTTGGATATCAAAGTGACAACAGCATATGGGAAATGTACAGCCATGGATTCAAGGGAAGTGCTGGTTGTTGGTTGTGTGAAGGGTTTAGTAGTGCAACTTGCAGCCTATCCGGTAAAAACTTAAAACTTGATGTTGTAATTGTTGATTGCCCTGCCAAATGGGGTATGCTTTTGTCAAGAAAATGGGCTGCAAGTGTTGGTGGTAGTGTTCAAATGGACATGTCCTTTGCCACCATTCCCATTGAGGCAGCCTTGTCAAACTCTATGGTGAAAAGAAGATGTTGCACTTGATTGAAGATCCCAACAATGCTTCTTATGAAGTGTTGTTTGCTGATGTAGATGTTGAGAATTTCATTGGTTTTGCTGATGGAAAAGAGAACAAGATGGATAAATCAGAATGCCTTGATATGATAGGTTCTCCTTGGAATTTTTTGTTTGATGGAGCTTGCTCCAAATTTGGAAATGGTGCTGGTATAGTTTTGCTTTCTCCTAGTTTGGAAGAATTTCCTTTTTCCTTCAAACTTAATTTTGAATGCACTAACAATATTGCTGAGTATGAGGCATTGTTGTTGGGATTAAGGATTGCATGGAAGTATGGAGTGAAGGATATTGTTGCAAAAGGAGACTCAGAGCTGGTTGTCAAACAAATAAGAAGTTATATGCCACAAAAAATCAGCGTATGAAACAATATAAGCATGTTGTTTGGGACTTGATTGAAATGTTTGATTCCTTTAACATTGTTTACCATGATAGAAGTCTTAATGCTGCTGCTGATAAGTTGGTTGTACTTGGCTCTAGATTTGACAATTGTACCATTTCACCTTTTTGTGAATATAATGTTGAAGTGCTAACAAGGCCAGCTATCCCGGATAATGTGAAACATTGGCAGATTTTTGATGATGATGCACAAGTGTTGAGATTCTTACAATGCCAAGGTGAGTTTTCTGGTTAGAACATTGATTGGGAGCCAATGGTATGCATGAATGAAGGGAGAGAAACTTTATTTGACAAGGATATTATCCAATTGAAAACAAATACCATTCCTAAAGGTCTTATTGCACTTGAGGCAAATTTTAACAATGTTGATTGCATCATAAATAGAAAGATGTCTACTTCAAGGGATGTGGAAGAGCACAACTTGGGAACCAAGGATAAACCAAGGAAGATTTGGTTGGGTAGCAATTTAAGTAAAGAGGAAAAATAGTCCTATGCCCAACTCTTAAAGAAATATCAAGACTGCCTTGCTTGGTCTTATTCAGAGCTAAAGGCATATAGAGAAGATTTGTTCCAACATGAGATTCCTCTTGAGGCCAAAGACTAAGCCATTTAGATAGAGACAAAGGCCTATTAATCCACTTCTCTCCATGAAAATGCAAGAAGAGTTGAAGAAATTGAGAGATGGAGGTATTATTCAGCCCACTAGGTATTCATCTTGGGTTGCAAACCTTGTGCTAGTTAGAAAGAAGAATGGAGATATCAGACTTTGTGTGGATTTTAGAAATTTAAATAAAGCTCCATGAAGGACAACTATCCCTTGCCAAATATGGAAAATATGTTGCAGCTTGTGACAGGGTCAGAAATGCTTTCTACTTTGGATGGTTTCTCTGGATACAATCAGGTGGTTGTTAAAGAATCAGAAAGACTTAAGACAACCTTCACTACGCCTTGGGGAACTTATGTTTTTGTAAGGATGCCCTTTGGATTGATGAATGTTGGTGCCACTTTTCAAAGAGCAATGGATGTTTTTGCCTTTTTGGTTACATCAATGAATTTATTGTAGTTTACCAAGATGATGTGACTGTATTTTCAAGGCAGTGAGGAGACCATTTGCAACACCTAGAGAAAATGTTGATCAGATGTAGAGAGTATGGCATTTCTCTTAATCCAAAGAAGTGTCATTTTGGCATGCAAAAGGCCAAGTTGTTGGGACATATTGTGTCTAAGGATGGTGTCATGATAGACCCTGAGAGAGTGGAAGCAATCAACAAAGTACCTATCCCAAGAACCAAGAAAGGTATCCAATCTTTCTTTGGCCAAATCAATTTTATTAGAAGGTTTATTTCCAATTTTGCTGAGCTAACTCTTCCAATCACAAGCATGTTAAGAAAGGATCAAGTCATCAGGTGGGAGGAGGCTGCCATTCAAGATTTTGAAGGAATAAAGGATGCACTTAAGCATGCCCCTATTTTGGCAGCCCCAAACTATAAGAGGCCTTTCCAAATCTTTTCTTTTGCCTCTGAATTCACTATTGCTTCAGTTTTGTTACAAAAGGATGAGAATGGAGCTGAGAGGCCTATTGCCTTCTTTAGCAAGGCTTTACAAGTAGCTGAGTTGAAGTATACAATCATGGAAAAACAAGCATTTTCCTTGGTAAAAGCAACAAAGATTTTCAGGCCCTATATATTGAGTTCAAAAGTTGTTGCTTATGTTCCCCACACCATGGTTAAAGACATCTTATTAGACATGGAGATATCAAGCAAGAGATGTAGATGGGTCAACAAATTACAAGAATATGATATGGATATCCAAACAACAAAGCTAGTAAGAGGTTTGGGTCTTGCAAGCTCATGGCTGAGAGCAATTTGCAAAATGTAGAAGTGAATCAGCTAGAGGAAGAAAGGGTAGATATTCTTGACAAATTGATGAGGTTTGAGTGGTACAAAGATGTGATTTTCTACCTCAGACACCTATGTTGTCCTAGTCACTTGAATAAAAATTAGAAAAGAGCCCTCAAGTTGGCTTCTCAAAATATATCATAACAGACCTTGGGCTGGCTTGGAAGAACCCTGAAGGTGTCCTCTTGAAATGCATAACTGAAGATGAAGCTCCCAAGTTGATTGTTGATTTCCATGGGGGAGTTTGTGGAGGACATTTTTTGGGAGAGTGACAACACATAAGATTTTAAGAGTTGGTTATTGGTGGCCTACTCTTTTTAAAGATGCAACCCAGTTGGTTAGAAAGTGTGATAGTTGCCAACATTTCTCTGGAAGACTGAAAGCTTTAGGCTCCCTTCCTTTGCAGCCTATATCAATTGAAGCTCCTTTCAAACAATGGGGAATGGATTTCATTGGTGAGATTTCAGATCCTTCTAGTGTTGGTCATAAATGGATCCTTGTAGCAACTGATTATTTTACAAAATGGGTTGAGGCAATTCCATCTAGAAAGGCAACACACCAAGTGGTAATGGATTTCTTATTGAATCATATCATATGCAGATTTGGAGTTCAGTTAAGATTGTATCTGATAATGCCATGTGTTTTAGAGCCAAACCTTTGATGGCAATGTGTAATGAATATGGGATAAATCTGACTTATTCTTCAAACTACAATCCACAAGGCAATGGACAAGCTGAGTCCAAGTAATAAGAACTTGCTCAAGATCATTAGAAGGACCTTGGAAATCAACAAGAAGAAGTGGGGAGAGCAATTGAAATTTGTAGTTTGGGATGATAGAATAACTCCTAAAAGAGCAACTGGTAAGAGCCCATTTGAATTGGTGTATGGAACTCAAGCTTTTGCTGCCCTTACACCTACAATTATCCACTTTTCAGTTTTCCCAATAGTTGGAAGATCAAGAACATGGCCCATATGAATCAAGAATCAATCAGATCATTGAGTTAGATGAAGAGAGAAGAGTTTCCCATCAAAGACATGTCAGATTTAGAGAGAAATTGAAGAGGTTGTTTGATAAGAAGGTCACTCCTAGAGCCTTCAATGTTGGAGATCTGGTTTTGCTATGGGATAGTAGGCATGAAGACAAGGGAAAGCATGGAAAGTTTGATGCATTATGGATGGGCCCTTATGCCATTGACATCAGAATTGGTGAGCATAACACCTTTTTTCTTAAAGATCTAGATGGGGATTTGCTGGAGCTGCCTGTTAATGGCAGACATTTAAAACATTTCTTGGATTAAATCCCCTAGTGAGGTATGCACAAGTTGTATATTTGTATAGTTTTTTTTTTTTTTTTTTTTTTGTTGTTGGTTGGTGTGTGGTTTTCCCTTTTGTCCTTGGCAACCATTTTTGGGTGGTTTTCTCGGTCCTTTTTTTGTGGTAATTTAGTTTTTGGGCTGCCTTTGTGTTTTGACTCCTTTGCCCAATGGATTTTTGGCACTTGGTCTACGTTTTGATCTTGTGGCACTCACTGGGAGTGCCCATCCCCAAGAAAGAGCCAATGTTGGTCCCATTATTGAGTTTTCATAATGTGCCCTAATTTTTCATGTCCAAATTTGCTCACAAACGTTTCATTTTTTGATTTGGTGGTCTACAGTTCGTATTCCCCAATTGAATACCTTTGAAAATGCCTAAGTTGTTATTATTTTCCCTAATTTGAAACAAAATCCATGTTTGCCCCCATTTGTGCCCTAATTTCTTCATTTTTTTTTGGGTTGTGTCATTTTCCTTTGCCAAATCGTGCAAAAACTTGAATTTGATCAAATCCCAAGTTTGCAAGTGTTTTCCCAATCCCATGCTCGAAAACAACGTCAAAAATGATTCATTTGGTTCAAGATCAAGAAATCTACCTTCCTTGTCAAAAAAATTGATTTCTAGGGCATCCTCTGCATTTTTTGACGTATTGACGGTCATACGGGTGTATTCTACCCATCAAATTCATCATCGCAACATTATTGCAATGTGGCGGGTTCCTATTGGCCGGGGGGTGGGAAATATTTCTAACTTGTTAATTTTTCAAATTTTGGCTTAAGGAAAAATTTGGTCCATGGCTCCGCTTGCTACAGTAAAGTGCCTACGTGGCACATTGTGATTGGCTAGAGGAATGGTGGGTGGTGGCGGGTTTGCCTTAGAAATTTTTTGCTTCCATTTTGTAAAATTTCCTAAGTTAAATTTTTATCCCGAAGGCCCGCATCTGAATGGCAGGTGGACACGTGTCCGGGAGAAGTCAAGCATGGAAGGGTGGAGGTTTTAAGAAATTTGAAGTTTTTAACTTCAAAACTTTAAAGTAAAAATTTGAGCCAAAAGCTCCCACACAAATGAGAGGTGACGTGTGTAGAAGAAGTCAATATGAGGGGTTGGAGGGTTTTGTAATGGTTTTGAATTTTTTAACTTCAAATGTTATAAAGTCAAGTTTCAAAAACTTTGAAGTTTTTCCCAAAAGGTAAAAGTAAAGAAGTCCTACATGACACAATGAAAAAGAGGACATGTCAAAGGGAAAAAAGGGAAGCGGTAGGGAAAGTTTTTGGATTTTTTTTTAAAAATTTTTGCAAGGCAAAAAAAAAATGAAAAGTGGTTGAGTTACTATTTGGAAATTTTACAAATTGACCAATGAGGAGTCAAACATGTGGACATGTCATTAAAGGAAAATGGGAGTGAAGGAAATGGGCCGGGAAAAGTTTTGAAATTTTCAAAATTTGGGAGGAGGTTTGATGAAAAGGTGGAGGCTTGGACCCATGGCGAATGGGAGGTGCCACGTGGCGAGGAAGATGGGTGTTCGGGCCCATGAGAAATTTTTTAGAAAATTTTCCTTTTTCAAAAAAGTGCCAAAATTCATAAAATGAGCCCATAGTTTTTAGTGGGGCCCACATGTGGACACGTGGTGGGTCCAGGGGAGAAGCGGAGAATTTTTGTAAAATTTTCCAAAATTAAAAAAGGGTCACAAATGCATTTTAAAGGATGGTCCCGATCCAATGGTTTTGACACATGTGTCCCACCTTATCCAAAAGGGAAAAAAAGGGAATATTGAGAGATCTCAAATGGCCACGTGGAGGGTGGATATTAAAAGTTGATCAAAATCGATGGATACTGTGCAATTTCATTTTTGGGACGCCATGGGAGCTCCAAGGAGCTTGGAAATCACATTTCTTCATCAAAATTCATCGAACCTTATATGATTTTGGGTCCCCTCGGCCTTTTGAGAACAATGGCACCATTTTCATGAGCTAATTTGATGATCTATGATGTTTTTGATGCATTTTTGCTCGGGCCCAATGTAAAAAATGTGAAAGGTGAAAATCAAAAATTGCAGAGGTAAAAATTGAAAGGGTAAAAGGTGAAAAATGATTGCTAAAGCATGTTGGCATGCCTGAATGCCAAAAATGTGACCCTGGGATGGATAAGGATCCAAACTCATGCAATATTTTAAAATTTTGTGCATCCCTGGCAATATGCGAGTTGTTTTATAGTTTGATGTCATTTTCATGAAATGATGAAGGGTTTTGTAACAAATTTGATCCCTTAAGCATATTCTTTTCTTGGGAAGCAAGGTTCCAAGTTGGCATGAGATATAAAATGTATTTTTGAAGCATTTGTAAAGAGAGGAGAGAGAGAGAGAGAAAAGAACTTAGAATTTTCAAGCAAAAAAGGCTGGAAGAAATCCATTTCTCTGGAGAAAAACCACCGAGAGCCATTTTCAATTCCATTTTGTATCAGATTTCATCATGTTGAGTTGGTTTCAGTTGTAAATCCATCAACAAGCTCTGAGATTGTTCTTATAACATTCCCCTGTTGATGTATTTGATCAAATTTTGGATTATGTGGTGTTATCTCTTGGCAAAATTTACATATGCTTATGTCTTAGAATATTTTCAATTTGTGTTTCTTGCTCATGTTGCAATCTTGTGTTTAGGATCTCTTTGATCATACAGGGTCTCATTTCTTGTTGATGGTTTAATGGCATTTGCAATCTTATATTCAGAAGAGCCTTCATCTGATAGAAGATAAACAGATTTAAAATCATTTTACTGTCCTTGAATATTGAGATTGTTTGTAAACCTTTGGGTGCACCTTAGGTCATGATTAAATAGGGATTCTGGATACTTTGTTGGTATTTTGCTTCAAGATTTTGTGGTAGGTTATCAAAGGTTGTGTGGAAGAGTGCAGATCTGGGCCTCCATTTGTGCACATATCTGGTTGAAGGAGCATTTAAAACCTCTGGAAGTATTCTTGTTGTGTAGGTGTTACAAATTTCTTGCAAAGGTTCTCAAAGAAGTTGGTAATTCCTAGCTAGTCTTGTCTAAACATCTCCCAAAAAAATTTCATTCAAACTAACTCATCCTACCCATACTACCCCTGCATTGCATTGTGTGTTAACAAAAGAATACAACCCATTCACAAAAATGCACAAAGCATATCAGGATTTTATTATGTCTCTAGCAGCCTTAGCCTTGTCTTGAAAGCATTTCCATCATTTAGTAGTGACAACTCCTTTGAGTTTGAATAATGGATAATTGATCATGTTTTCCCAAGGCCATCTCCACACAATGTGCAAAATACAAGGATATCTCAATCTCCTTTACCATACAAGGGCTGCAATATAGGTTCTCTTGCCTTGGTTGATAGGCACAACCTAAAATAGTGAGGATCAGATCAAGATCCTTTTGAAGGTGCTATCCACTCCCTCAAATCTTGAGTGCCAACAAGCTAGATAGATGTGCTCCCGGCTACAAATGACATACAAATCATCTATCTACCCTTGAGTGTCTTGTGCAAAAGTACTGCAAGAAATATGACATCAAATGGTAACACGAAGTTTTATATAACGTAAAAGATTAATATTAATGATACGTAAATTACACATCATTTCAAAATTCATTCCAATTACTTACGCCATATTTGTTAGTAGCAAGAAATGTCAATTCCATGGAGATCATGGAATTGTGCGAATGTTGAACCATTCTCTCACACATCCACGGTGTTTACAACCCCATGATGAATGGAACGGTGGTTCCATTTGGGTGTTGATAGTAGAAAAATATGTCTCTTTCCTCTGCATGCCATAAGTTCACACTCATGGCATCATCAAAATGCTTTTGAGACCTTCTGCAACGAACTCTTTTCCACGCGTTCACCACGTCCTTTCTTGTCATGTATTTGTCTCTCTTACTCGATATACCCACGTTTGATGGATCCTCTATATATTTATCGTACACCATGTCCACGGTGACTCCCATTAACAAAAGACTCTCAATATAAGTTTTGCATTCATCAGATAAGTACAGGCAAACATTCAGACGAGGATCATTAATGGTATTTTCATTCTTCCCATGAAAAAACTCACCATTTACATCACAATGAAACGGATGGTTGTATAAAATTATCGCCGTTGTCGGTCTCCCATAAAAAACCTTCACATTGAAATGACATTGGTAACCCCTTTTAATTATACACCTACTCACTTTGTCACTTGTTACTAACTTATTTCTATTGTCGCTTGGACCATACGAACACCAATAGCTGCATTAAAAATGGTAACATCAAATGTTATACAATTGTTTACGAAAAGAACGTACAAAAAAATATTTTGTTAGCGAATTTCCAAACCTAGAATATGACTTGGTTGTTTGTGGTTTTGGATTTTCTATATTTGTTGACATGTGATGTGTGCGGGTGAAGGTAGTCTCAAAACTTTTGTTACAACCTCCCTTTGAAAATACATGTAGTGTGCGACGGCGGTATGTGGCGGCACAAATGTCGATGCTCGGCTCATCCCCTATTGGTGTCCATTCTAGGTCATCATATGAAAACTGACTCTTTTCCTCTGTAATCTCTTGGATAGGAAGATTGATCATGCTCTGCCATTTGGGCCTCCTTCCCATCCTAAAAATTATTACATGTAGTTTTGTATCGTTAATGAAATACTTATTTCATACTTACCAAAATAAATTTTTACTTGTGATTCATCATCAACATGAATACCATCTCAAAACATTGGAAGCATTCTAATTTTTGTCTAATTCAAAAGCCACGTGTATAAAAGATAGTATTGAAAAGCAAGGAAAATAACTATTTATATGGCTGCCTACTGCTTCTAGTGCACAACTATATCACAATATGGTCATCTATAATTCATGACAAAGAATGCGACATTTAGCTAAAAACTATCATACTTTTTATGTGAACACCCTTCATCTTGATTTACGCTGAAACTCGTATTTTCGTATCTCATGTTTTACAAACATGATCGCGATATATTAGGCTCATGGTATTCATATTCACTACACAAAAGAGTAACTAGTACAAAATAAAAATATACAATTAACGTTAGTATGGTACATGTCAAATCAAATATATGTCATCCAATATGATAAAATAATCACAATAACCATGAAAAATTCAAGTATTGATAAATGCCAATGGACTATCCTTCACCCAAAATGCACCCTCCCATAATATCACAATCGTCCATTGCAAAGGGACGGTTGTGATATTACGAGGAGTGCATTTCGAGTGGAAGGTCGGTGGGCGACTTTAAAACCTCTTCTCGAATAGTCTATCATGCATCTATTGATGCAGAATCCTAAGGCAAGCCCTTCAAGACACACCGATTCTTGTCTTTGCAGAGGCACTTGCCCTCATATGCCAAATTGAGAGTCAGAGTATGATATCACATAATTTTTATAGCTTCAACTTTCATTAAACATTCACAACATTACAATTACCAATATTTAACAACTAATAACAAATACACACACACACACACACACACACACACACACACACACACACAAATGAGTTCCACATTCGCAATATTTACAACTATAATGCATCCAAGAAATCAAACTTTTCCTAATGTATTTAATTTAAAACAGCTAAGAGCAATGAAATCACAACTAACAACTCGAAGATCGCATGCATATTTAACCAATACCAACATAATATCAACATAGTTAACTAGTCTCATACCAATGATTAATAAACACAAATTGTAGAAATTATCGAATCCTCTATCATTTATTAACAAATGGGTTGAATACAATAATACCATAATAATAAACTAGTTCACACTATTATTTAGTGTCTATATACTAAACAAAATATTACAATAATAAAATAGTTCACAATATTATTTAGCGTTTATGTAGTTGTTTTTTGCAATGTCACTCCTAGTGTTTTGCAGTTACTTGGAACACAATAATTTACCGAGATTTCACATGCGCATGTCACATGACACTATAGAGTTCAAGACATGTGGAGCAGAATATATCGACATCACATGTTGAGCTGATATAACTTATTTAAATCTACTAACCATAGAACATAGCCTCACAGTTTGTTTGTGCCATCTTTCTAGAACATTATCTAGGGCCATCCTCCACGCATTCCCAAGCAACTATGTAAAAATTTTCCACAAGTGTTTTCTTAAGCCATCCATGTGTATATCGAGAACATAAATTTGTTCCTATTTTCATTGTATTAGGTAATAGATATTTTTCATCGATCCCACTTATTAACATACAAGTGTAATTCCTACTTATTCTTGGAAAGATTATATGATCACTAACTTCATTTAGATAATATTGTAGATTTGATTTGTATTCCTTCCACATAACAAAACATTTAATTTTTTTGCATGTTTGTTTATATAAAACGAACAATAAATTTACAAATTGTTTATAACATTAACATAACATCTCTAGAAGTATTAGCTAAAAGAATTCTAATTCTAATGATGAATGGAAACATAATATTAGCTATAATTATTCTAATTCTCTCACCATAAATAATATTAAGTCACCCACATTAAATTAATTTAGGACACTTTAAACACTTATACGACACCTTTGACACTAACTAGTCACCCCACATAAATAATTGGGATACACTAAACATTAATTTAACACCCTAAATACTATATACAATACCCTAAAGATTGATGTGGTGTATCTTGTTTTGAAATTGTAAGATAGTTTATATTATATGAAATTAATATATACTTTCAAAGTGTCAAGGTTTATAAGGTCATTAAGAGTATATGAGACTATTTCTTATTTTTAGTATTTAAGTCTATATTTTGTATTTTCGGTATATATAAGAGTCTATATTTTGTTTTTTGGTATATAGAAGATATTTTATATTACATGTGACCACTTTGTATAAAGTGTCTTTCGTGGTGATTCAAATTTGTAAGAAAACGTGTAGAAGGGAATATCAAAAGTATCTAGATAAGTGGAAAGGAAGGTAAGTTGAAGGTGTAACATGGTTAAGTGTATGCAAACCTGCTAAACATAAAGGATCTATTGAAGACCTCGTGGAATACATGAGGAAGATTTCATGGTTCATTTCTCTTACCTAAGTTGTATGATGTATGAGCATAAGAATGTGCAAGCAATGCACATCACACAACAAACTTAGGGACAAGTGTTTTATGTAATATAGTGCATGCACAATGTAGTGTCATAGAATAAAGACTTTTGATCCTATAAGTAGTAGTCATCTTGCATAAAGGTTGGAGTTGCACCCTAGGTGCAGAAGTGTTGAAGCATGGCACAAAGGTCCAACATGTGCATCATAATGGGAGTATTATACACTTGCAACATCTTACAAAATGGGGCATGAAATGGGTTAGAAAGCCTTAAGTGCAACTTTGGTTACTTTGCACAAACTTGAGCGAGATATGAGATGAAGTGACATGTAAGTGTCATATTTTTGTTGGTTAAGTGTCATATGTCACACATGGAAGATCATGATGGTTGAGAACACATAACGATCAAATTGTGATGATTCACAACCAAATAGTTAAGAGGATTATGAAGGTGACCCACTTCAACTGTTGTAGTTACTTCTTGTGCCTATATATATGATGGTTGGAGTTACTTCTTGTGCCTATAAATATGTGCCTATAATACATAAAATTCAATTTCAGTAATTGAAATTGTGTGGAAAACTATCATGTTTTTCAATGTGTTGAAAACACAGCAGTGTTTTTCAAAGCATGTTAAAAATACACTATGATCGTGTGTTTTTCAACATGTTAAAAACACAACATGTTAAAAATACATTGTGTTTTTCATCAATATGGAGAATGTGTGATTTCCTCATGTTAATCATCGACCTAATCAATCATGACAAATCTACTCTCCTTGTATGTAATATTCTTAACATTTATATTAAAATAACATGCCTTGATTCAAATGTGTCTCTTCCCAAAAGTGGTAAAATAGTCGTAAAGGTGGTATTGTTGTCTTTTGTCTTTCCTTTTACCATCACTCTCTCACCCTCTCGACTTGTTGAATGTAATTACACCATTACTTACATGTCACTTCATCCCAAATAATATCAATTTTGGAGCTCTCTTTCCCTTGTTTTAGTGATGGTCTTTCTTATTTTCTTTCATGTTCATGTCTTCACAATGGCTAAAAGTGATAATAGTTTCAAGATGAGAAATGAGGATTCTTGGTTAGTTTGTAGAAAAGAAGATAAATTAGGTGAGGACAAGGGATCTCAAAAACCTAAGGTTCATTCAAACACACAACCTGAAAAGGTAAAGTGTAAGAATGATTATATATTGGTTTTCTTCTGACCCTTATCCCTCTTTGCTGGGAACTCATCAATAATATTGACTTGTGAAGAAAACCAGAATGTTGGTTAGAAACATTTTAAGATAAGGACAATACATTAGTAATAGAAAGTATTAGTATTTTCTGGTGTGTTTATTTATCTATGCCCGAATATAATAGAGATATTAGGGTGAAATTGGGGGAATAGTAAAAATGTACATAATTTTTTTTTTTTGAAAGAATATTTTGATTTACATTTTGATTCACAACTGCATATTTGGTGATGAATTACATTAACCAAATTTAACAATCGATTGAATAATGAAAAATATTTCCGTTTGCCATGGTTGTATATACAGAAAATTAATGAAAAAAAAACCAAAATGTATATTCCTTAAGATCCTATGATTTTCGGTGTCAAATTACCTGTGACTAAGGTCGAGTGGGTGTTGTGGAACGTCTATATAATATGCTAAAATGTGAAACAGAATAATGGACGTCTACCCAATTTTGATTCACATTCTGAAACAGAATAATGGACGTGTACAGAGTAGCTTTGGCTTTTACATTTTGATTCACAACTGCATATTTGGTGATGAATTACATTAACCAAATTTAACAATCGATTGAATAATGAAAAATATTTTTGTTTGCCATGGTTGTATATACAAAAAAAAAAAAAAAAAAAAAAAACCAAAATGTATATTCCTTAAGATCCTATGATTTTCGGTGTCAAATTACCATTGTGACTAAGGTCGAGTGGGTGTTGTGGAACATCCTGTGGCTACAAATGTGAAAGAATAATGGGCGTCACCAATTTCGATTCACATTTAAAACAGAATAATGGACGCGATGTCTGAGTAGCTTTGGCTTTTACATTTTGATTCACAATCGCATATTTGGTGATGAATTACATTAACCAAATTTAACAATCGATTGAATAATGAAAAATATTTCCATTTTCCATGGTTGTATATACATAAAAATAATGAAAAAAACTAAAATGTATATTCCTTAAGATCCTATGATTTTCGGTGTCAAATTACATGTGACTATTAGAGTAGGTATTTACCTTAGATCATGTTCACCTAGGTACTTTATTTATCTTTATTGTATTTATCCTCACCCACTTATGTGTGTGGATATTTCTTTTATGTTATTTAGATATTATGATATATTATCTAGTTGTTAGGTATAGTTATTTCCTTGATCCATGGTATTGACTAGTTCTTTCCTTAATATATGGTATTGATTAGATCCTTGATGTCTAGTTCTCTCCTAAATCTATGATCTTGACTAGTTCTTTGATGACTAGTTATTTCTTTGATTTATGGCTTGATCTAAAACCTTGATCGTTTTTAGATGTTATTCCTTTCCTATTTAAGCAAGGCCCATTCTCAATGTATTGTATTGAGTTCCATAATAATATATGATATTGTTGCTCATTTGTTTGCAAAGGTTTTATGTAAAGCTATTCTAGCAAATTGCTTTCATCTTATTGATCGTGGTGTTTGATTAACATCTGTGTTCTTGGCTTGATACGATCTAGTTATCGTTCCTTTCATGGTATTAGAGCGAGAGATTGTTGTTGGCATCCATGTAAGTTTTATTTTGCAAATATATTATTTGTGTCATCATGCATTTGGGATTTGGTCATATTTGTTTTGCCTACATTTTTATGCAAAAGCAGAGGCTTCCATTGGATCAAGGTGTGAAAATCCTAAGATTGATTGTAAACTTGGCCATTCTTTTAGGGGGTCAGTTTTTGTGTTTTAGTGAAATACATAGGTTTGCCTCGGGATTCATGCCACATAATCGAAACCGAGGAAATGGTTTAACTCGGGTTTTTGGATTTTGTGAGATCTACATTGGGTTGTTTTCAAGTACGACGGATCATTTTGCGTGCAAAAGAAAAATTTCGATTCTTTCCTTTTTTGGGAGGGTTCTATGGATGTTGTGCACGTTTTTTCTATTTCGGGGAAAATCCACAGCTGTTATTTTAGAAAAAATAAAGGTCAAGGTCATTGTTTACTAGAAGAGATGGTTGGATGTGACTTTTCGAAAACTCGACAAACACCGACACGACACAAACACCCATTAAAATCCTTAGCCCTTAGTCATTGGTATGGTCATATGAGGGCTTAAAGCTTGTGATTCCTACTAGTAGGTGCTTAGTTTTCAGCCCCTTTAATTTTAATTGTGTGGTGAAGGAAACAACAATTTATTTATTTTAGTGGCAACTAAAATAAATAATGAAACAAAATATTAAAAACTTGTAACTTTTGATCGGTAACTCGGTTTTGAAATGTCGTTTTTTTGAAAAGTGCTTGTTTTTTCATGCTCTTTCCATTGGAGTTATTTATTTTTAGACTTGCACTATAATTATAAAGTGCCAAATATGGAGGAGTGTTGTAATCAATTGTGGATGCAATTTCAATTTGAGCCCGACGTCCTAAATTTTTGGGAGTTACATTTTGTACCTATCATGGATTCTGAGAATGATATGCTTTTCTTTGAAGTATGTGGACTTCAAGAGGATATTGTAAAATTTGTGGAAGAAAATAGATCACTCAAGAAGTGAAATTCTCTTCTACAATCACTCATTCACGATAAGGATACAACAATACACTCCCTGCAAAAAAAACTTGCTAGCCTACAACATCACCATCATATTGTGGACAACCATATCCATGCTCCTAGTCCACTTGCAATTGTTGGTACCCATGTACATTGATCTACCATTCTTTGAGCCTGAATCCACTTTTGATGCTTCTAAACCTATGAGGCTTGTTCTTGCATGCTCTTCCACATCTCGTGCCTATTACAAGCGGTACCACATGTGTGTATCCTATTTCTCGCTCAATTGCATGAATTTTTGGGAAGCATACCACTGCATTCAGTTCTTGCATGCTCCGTTCTATGGGTCTCACTAGCGGAGTCATTGGTAGACATTCACAGGGTATTATTTCCTCTATTCCACATGTGAAGTGGAATTCTCATCATGACATTGGTTTTCAAGCGATACTTCATTGGGATCACACATTGACAGAGCTCTTTTTTTTGTTCGCTCGACTCTTTCTGAGGATCATGAGCAACACATGAGTTTTACATCTTCACTCAGGCTTGAGAAACTTGAGATTTCAGTTGTCAGACATGATCAACCTAACACACATTCTGATGTTCTTTTGCATGCACCCATTATGCATTTTGCACCAAGTCATATGCATGCATCTTCTTCATCCATTCGTGTTGATTTGGGGTGGATATCTGATCACTCGTGGAGGTGACATAGGCATTCGTTGAGAGGACTCTATAGGCGTGGCTCCTCCACCATTCGGCCTCTTGCTCCACTTTCTATACCTTATGCATTGTGATGCTTCTTGTTTTGAGCATTTTTCTTTAGTAGGTGTAGTGTATCTCTCTTGTTTGTTGAGAGATTTTGTATCTGTATTTTCGACACTTTTGGCATGTTGACAGTCTCTCTCTTGGGGAGCTATTTTGGTGGAGCCCAGTGTTAGTTTGTTAGTGTTCGAGTAGTTGTTTTGACAACTCATACAGATTTGTAGCGCCACTCCACCCATTCAGCAGTATGGGAGGGTGTGGTGTTGATCTCGCCTTCTTGAGTTTCACATCCTTGCCTTGTTACCTTAGCTTTTTTCTGGATAGTGACACTCTGGAGTTTGTGTCCTTGCCTTGTTGCTTTGGTTATTGTTCTTAGATCGTGGCACACCTATTTGCAGCAGTTGATCGAATTATGTTTGGTGTTTTTTTGCACTTTCGACATCACTCCGTTGATAGTCTCCTTGTATGGAGCTATTATGGTGAAACCCAGTGTCAGTTGTTTTTGAGTTTTGTGATTGAGCAGTGGATTCGACACGTACACGCTAAAATTCTTTAGCATTGTATGAGTTTTTGAGCCTTGAGCTTCTTGGGATGCCTTAGAGCGGGTCTTTACTCTCTCTACTTTGTTGTTATTGGTTTTGGGTACCTCATGGTCTCCTTTTTTTCTTTTCTGGGCGTTATTGTACATGAGTACCTCATCAGACCTAGTTGTCGGGACTCATACTGTGGACATGCCACTTCTATTTTGGCCCCTAGATTCACTTGAGGGGGTGTTAGAGTAGGTATTTACCTTAGCTCATGTTCACCTAGGTACTTTATTTACTTTTATTTTATTTATCCTCACCCACTTATGTGTGTGGATATTTCTTTTATCTTATTTAGATATTAGGAGATATTATCTAGTTGTTAGGTATAGTTTTCCTTGATCCATGATATTGACTAGTTCTTTCCTTAATATATGGTATCGATTAGATCCTTGATGTCTAGTTCTCTCTTAAATCTATGGTCTTGACTAGTTCTTTGATGACTAGTTATTTCCTTGATTTATGGCTTGATCTATGACCTTGATCGGTTCTTAGATTGTTATTCCTTGCCTATTTAAGCAAGGCCCATTCTCAATGTATTGACCATTGAGTTCCATAATAATATATGATATTATTGCTCATTTGTTTGCAAAGGTTTTATGTAAAGCTATTCGCGAATTGCTTTCATCTTATTGATCGTGGTGTTTGATTAGCATCCGTGTTCTTGGCTTAATACGATCTCGGTTATCGTTCCTTTCGATTGACTAAGATCGAGTGGGTGTTGTGGAGAACGTCCTTGTGATATGCAAATGTGAAATAGAATAATGGATGTCTACCAATTCGATTCACATTCTGAAACAAAATAATGGACATGTACAGAGTAGCTTTGGCTTTTACATTTTGATTCACAACTGCATATTTGGTTATGAATTACATCAACCAAATTTAATAATCGATTGAATAATGAAAAATATTTTCGTTTGCCATGGTTGTATATACAGAAAATTAATGAAAAAAAAAACCAAAATGTATATTCCTTAAGATCCTATGATTTTCGGTGTCAAATTACCTGTGACTAAGGTCGAGTGGGTGCTGTGGAACGTCCCTGTGGCCGCAAATGTGAAACAAAATAATGGACGTCTACCCAATTCGGCCTTCCTTCTGATGCCTTCGGAGACTACTCTGTATACGTTCTGCAAAAGCCAAAGCTACTTGTACACGTTTACATTTACATGTCTACGGCATTTTGTATATGTTCCATTTCAACTTTGGTAAGTGGTTAACGTTAAACGTTTGCTCTGTGAATGTTTATATGTTTGTGTTTGTTTGTTAAGTGGTTTGGTTCGGTGCTCACCTGCCTCCTTAAATGCTCCCCTCATGAGCGGCGGCGACACACTGAACAAAGCAACAAAATTGACCACATTATCCTCCGTGCATTTATGCGCAGTCCCGGACTCCGTGATTTGATTGCTTTCGGTCGGGTTTCTTTCCAGTGTGGCATGGGAAGCCCCATGGGAAGCATGGTAGTTTTTATGCCACGCGCACATACATGGTTGCATTTTCAGTGATGGGTAGCCGTCTCCCTCTTGTAACTCTCATATATTTAATATATTTGCTAACCAGTCAATAAATTTTGATTTGAGAACCCATCATCATATTCTCAAGCTTAATGATTGATGTCATTGATAGATGCCACATTAATGATTGATGTGATGTCGGGAAAAGCCCTAGTCTCTCTTCTCCCGACATTACTGAGTTTGGTATGTCCAAAAGGCACTGTCACAGCCGATCATTGGTAAGTGTGTAATAAATGCAAAAGTAGATGATTTCTTAAATACAGAAATTGCTACGCAGAGATTACACATTATAAAAAAGAAAACATTGGAAATCAGTGACTCGCAATCTGCAGAGAAGGAGGTAAGGAAGGAATGGAAGGAACGTTTTGCGTAGTGGGTGGAGACGGCTTCATCGGTTCTTCGCTCGTTAAGTCCCTTCTCGACAGAGGCTGTTCCGTCCATGCAACTATTTTTCCTACACCTGGTGCACCCATGGAATTACTACTCCTTTGAATTTCTATAGGTTAATGGTGATTTAGACATTTTTGTTAAGATCGAATTGATTTTGTTTTACAGGGAAGGAGGACTTCCACTATCTGCAACTGCTGCCTGGTGCCCATGAAAGGCTTAAGCTTTTCAATGCAGATCTGCGGATGGAGGGCTGTTTCGATTCACCAATTCAGGGCTGCCAAGGAGTGTTTCTTGTCGCATCTCCTATGGATATTGTATACAATGATCCTGAGGTAAACATTTACTCACAGTTAATTATCACTTCTTAATCCATGATGACATAAATGTATATGGCTGTTGTATGTAAAACAAAAAATGATTGACACGTTTCCCTGAATGTACTACAGAATGAGGTTGTGGACGTTGCGATTAAGGGCACCCTGAATGTGCTGAAATCGTGTGTGAAAGCAAAGAGTGTGAAGCGAGTGGTTTTAACGTCGTCTTCGTGTGCAATGTCACCACTGAACGAGCAGGGCGAGTTTAACAGCAAACCCTACTCAGTGGAATCCTGTTGGAGCCCCGTGCATTACTTTCGCACCAACACAGAGAAATTTCCGATCTGGGTAATGCATGCTAATTTTTCTTGACTTAAATCTGATTTACAAAGGAAATCAATTTTCAGGGTCTTCCTTTCTAATATCACATCCGTTTTGCATGACAGCCCTACTTTGTGTCCAAAACATTGGCGGAGCAAAAAGCTCTGAACTTTGCTGCGGAAAACAATCTAGATATTGTAACAATCGGTCCATCAGTTGTGGGAGGACCTTTCATTACTCCCTACATCCCAGGCAGCGTCCAGGCAATAGTCTTATCATTTCGACCAGGTCTTTCTTTCTCACCCTTGCTATTCTATTCCATTCATACACAATCTCTTCTCTAACATAAGTGTATACTGTGTTCATAATTTACAGGAAACGAGAAACTTCTTATGAGTGTTGGCAGATCTATCATGTCCGCGTTCGGAACAATAAGCGACGTTTGCAATGCACACATATTTCTGATGGAGCAGCCAACCGCTCAAGGGAGATACCTGTGCTCTGCTCATGCACTCTCAGTTAAGGAGATAGCAGAATTTTTGACAACCCGTTATTCGCACTACCAGATAACAGATAAGTAGGAATCTAAGCCAAATGGGTGTATAACAGATATACTTATTTTTGACAACCCGTTATTAGAAATAAGTTATATGTTGCATTTGTCATGGGTTGAATTCAGGTTGCAGGATGTTGTGGATTCAGCTGTTCCTCCAAATACACAGTTCAAGTCTGGAAAGCTTACGGAGTTGGGATTCAGTTTCAAATATGGGCTTGAAGAAATATTTGATGACTGCATCCAATCTTACAACAAGGGAGGCTTGTTAACAACCGAGTGATATGATTACAGGCTTATAATACCTTAATCTCAGCAATCTATGCTATTGGCGATACATTTTCCATCTAAGTATAATCACTTATATGTCTGTGTACCGTATAAACTTTAGTGCAAACTCCAAGATGGAATTAATCCCACTAATAATAGAGAGTAGCCTTTATTGGTGAATGTAGGTTAAAATTTGTGAGAGTTGGTGTCTTTTTATAAACTAGTATAGATATTTTAAATATATTTATCTAAAATGTTTAATGAGATATTAATCATGAGGTACTTATTTAAACAATTAAAAATTAATATAAAATATAAAATATATTATAATAAATGTATTTATATGAAATATATTAATAGTATGTATATTTTAAATACATCTATCTAAAATGTGTTGAGAGAAATTAATCACAAGGTACATAAAATAATAAGTATATTATATAAATGTATTTATATGAAATACATCAATAGATATCAATTTTAAGGTTCTTATGTGTGACTTTTTACATACCTCTTAAACCATCAACTTCATTAAATTTTCTATCGATTTGTGGCAAATGGAACCATTTAGCTACGCAATTATGTTCGTCTCAAAAATATCTATTCGAGAAAAAAAAAAGACCCGAGACATTACTACATGACCAAGATATACTATTTTTGATTGACTTCTCCAAGGAAAAAGAAATAAAATTAATTTTTAAGTGACAATCTAATATAAGTTAAATTTATGAATTAAGCTGTCACATGATGGTCAAATAAACGTCAAATATAATGTCTAAAATAAAAGAAAACAACTCATTCTTTTATAGTCTTTTCTACCATTGTAGAATGTCTCTTGACGTAATTAATTTTCTTAAAACTAATTGTTATACATACATTGCTTAACCATTTTTACTCGGTGTTTTAAATTTTAATATTTATCTTAAATTTTAAAGATAATTTAGAAGTGTCCACTGAATTAAACCCATCTAAAAATATAGCACGTTAGATAGTTAGAATATGAACTATTCATTCATATTGTGAAGCGATTTCATCGCTCTTCACGCTTTCATATTTTTATATCATTGCAAATAAAATCCACGGTGGTATGCAATGATCATTCATTGATTAAACTCTTAAGATTGAATTGAACGACAAAATTTATTGACTAAGATAGCTACATCGCCAATTGTTGCCTTATATGCAATGCAATGTAGAAAGGGCAGATGCCATATCCATTTAACACCACAACTACACTAGGTGTACGCGCTCGATGATATAGTAGATTATGAATGTAGGAAATCTTTGTATTTTTTTGAGCATTCTTCATAATTTTTTTGAGAGTTCCTAGTGGAAAAGAATGTCAATACAAGGGTGCGATGCAGAATAGTACCTACTACCGATGCTAATTGCCATAAGGAATGGAAATAGCTAAGCTAAAATGGTGGTCAACATCATGGATTTTTATAGCAGAGCCTGTTACATCTTGAGGTTGAGTGCAAGTCCTAAGGTAACTTGGACAGACAAGATACAACTCTGCAGCATATTCCCATCAACAAGGCAAGGTGCATGGTCTGGGTGATCTCAACCGAGAAAACCAGGTTAAATCGGTGGGTAATTTGGACAGACGGGATGCCGCACTGCAACATATTCTTGGGTAACTTTGAATAAAGAGATATTCCTAGCTGGACGCATCTAAGCCAAAGGTTAAGACATGAAGGAAAGTTACCAATAAACAATTGAGAAATTTGACTTCGGGATTCATTTCCAAAATATTATTGGAAAAAAAGATCAACTTTTAAGTAATTAAGGAAAATGGGAGGCCATATGAACTTCCTGGGTAAACTTGGGAGAAGAGATACATGTATCTGGTGGCATCTTTGTTGAACATTACTACGGAAGTAAAATTTACCAATTAACAAATCAGAAAACTGAATTGGGGGTTTATTTCTCAAACATTATAGCAACAAAAGATCAAATCTTTAGTAATGCTAGAAAGAGGTAGAAACAATTAATAATTTCTTATTCCAACACAGGTTTGCAGCAGCTGCATGGTACTGGTTCTTGCATAACATGCAATGCCCATGGGTGTTGTTGGGATTATAAATTGAAACTTCAACACCATTAAAGAAATGGCTCTTTGGAAGACTGCCCTGATATTATAGTTTAGAATCTGTGGAAGAGGAACACCAATATATTTAGGAACAAATTTATGAGCACATAGAGATTCATGGTCAATTTGGTAGTGGCAATTTGGAAATGATGTCATACAAGGTTGGAGATTAGGAGTCTCTCTCTAATCCACCCTTGTTGCCTACTAATTGACGCCATCTTGTCTATATCAAGATGAAATTTGACGAGGCTGCCATGAGGAACCCTACTCAACCAGGTGCAGGAGGGGTAGCAATAATAGTGATGGCAATTTGTTTCAAGCCTATACATGTAGGATTGTGTGTCACAAATAACATGGCCGAGTCACAGATGCTTTTGGGTTGTCCATAGGTTGCCAAGTTGAGGTGGATTGGGTTATAGTTGAAGCTCACTATGATTTTAGTGAATGAACTAAGGAAGCCTGGGACTGACAATTGGTAGTTGCAGGGTAGTATTGAGCAAGCTTACTCTTTCTTCAAGCATTTTTCCACTGGGGGTGTAAGACATTGGTCTCAGGAAGCCATTGAGGAAACAAACCTGATGGTAAACCAAGGAGTAGCCCAACATCCCAGTGCAGTTCTTTGTCTTTATGAGCATATGGAGGTTGAAGGGTATTCCAATGTGTGGGAAGGGAAAACCGACAGCCTAACAGTCTCTTATGTGTTTTGACGGTCATGAAGGTGCCAAGAGTGTGTCTAGTAAAGAAAGGCTGCTAACGAAAATTCTGAGAAAGACAAGTAGTTTTCTAGGGTGTTTCTATGGCATTGAGGAAAGTCGTCTATATGAATTTTCTATCAGAAATTCTGTTTTGGCTTGGCTTCTATACTATGTAATTACACAGAGCACTCATTGTGTTAAACAAAAACTTCAATGAGATGTGGCCACAATAATTGCAATCATGTAAAGACTTTCACATCATGGGGATTTTTTAAATAAAATGCAATTTACAGGCATAAAGCCATACTCAGTTGCCTTTGCCAACATTATTCCAGCACTTGCCAAATTCTAAGATTGTGAGAACCTGCCATTAATTATGTTTGACTCGGTAAATAATATTTTAAGCCTCACTTTCGTCGGAGCATAGATCAACTAGGTTCACACTCTAATTCAAGAACTTCATATGTTTTATATCAAAAACCTGGAAGTTCTGGGGCCCTGAATATCCTCGAATTCAATCTAATGAAATCCAACTGTAATAAGTAAATACAAACTAGTGAATGGAAAAATGCATGCCAACGAAAAAGCTATTCTAATATAATTTTAGGTCTTTTTAGCTGGTACTCTAGCATGCTTTTAGAGATAGCTACTGCCATAAAAATGGGATAACTGATGTCTAACAAATAGGAAAGAAGACGAAAGCATATGGAATAGTTAATTTCGACAGCAACATTGATGACAAGCTCAGACTAAAAAGAACATAGATGAAATTCTCCACAGGTGCTAACAGGAACAGTCTGGTAAATGATATATGAATATAATTAATTTAGCCCCATTTTCAATGAAAGAGTATGAGAGCAAGTAGCTTCATGACTAAGAGCGATTGTAAGTAATTTTCAAAAAGAAAACCAATTCAATAAATCTTTATAATGAGCACTGTAATTTTATGTTAAAACTACAGTTTTAATTTACCTTTTGTTTTATAGCTGAAAAACTATACTTTTACCATAAGGTGACAAACTATACTTTTTTTACCATACCTCTTCAGACTGATGAGGAACATCACATATTTGGGTTTACACTATGGACATATTTGGGTTTATAGATCAAAATTTAACTTCAATTTTCACAAACCAGAGGTCTGGAAGATTCAATTTCCAAAATTAAGAGTTACCTGATTCGATTTGTTGGAGTCTGTCTGCTTTTGTAGGAGGCCCGTCGTAAGCAGTACCAGTGGCGAGCACCAGATAATCATACTTTACATCTTCTCCCGATGCAGTCACCACTGCTTCCTCTGTAACACTTGTTACAATAGATGTTATAAGCTTAGCAGTCTTCAAATACTCGCTGTGCAAAAACACAGATCTTTCCCCAAAACTTGGTTCTACCATGCACCTCAATTTCGCCCATGGAATCTCGAAATACTACTTCCTGTTATATATAAATCAGGGTCAAAAACAGAGACGTATGATCTTGGTAATCAATTATTTTATTTTATTTTTCTCTATGTAAAAAAAATAGTGAGATATGACATACGGATCAATAAGCGTAACATCATCGTAGTTTTCCAGGGCTTTGACGGCGTTGGCGCCTGCAATTCCACGTCCCACAATGACCACGCGTTTCTTCTCTACTGTTGCCATGACAGACATTCAGTGTGTATACTTCCTACACCGATATTCGCCTGTGTATACTGGACTCGAAATCGAATGATTTTCTGATCTCAACATTTGTAATAGGAGAAGAAGAAGTGTGTGTCTCGTTTATTGATATATTGAATTCCTCAGGTTTGTCCGCAGAGATTGAACAGAACCAGTTATTTCTTCAGTATTTGGAGGAATGCAGGCCCTCCATGACCAGACCAAGGGACTTTCAATATGGAATTAAAGAAGAAAAGCAGAAAGAGAGCTCGGAGAAAAAGTCCGTTCCTGCAAGAGCTTCATGCAAGAATCCAAGTGTCAACAGCATCTAAAAAATCCGCTACAAATCCATTTGTGTTTGTTTAACAGGCCCAAAAAACTTTAACAAAATAGGTCTTATCTGCCGAATGTATTTTGGCAATGAAGGAATTACTCAAGACCAATCAAAGGAATGTCAAACGGATTCTAAAAAAATAGTTCCATAGCAAACAAGAAACATTTCATGCAGCAAGACAGCTGTCTCCAGCATGCGGAAGGCAGGCAGAAAATACCTAAACCAGATGTCAAATTATTAGGGGCAAAAAAAACTTTAATGAAAGCGGTCATATCTGCGGCAATGAGCAATTAACATTCCACCAATCATGGGCAACCCAAATAAAATATATGTCCTTAGAGTACCATTAATTGCAAGAAATATTTAAGAAATATTTCGGTCCCACAGATTAATAGCATAATGTGAAAACATTAGCTGCAGTACTAATAATCGCACCAATGCGAAATTAAAACATTTGGGCTCCAAACACCGTAATACTCCATTAACTTCTCCGAAAATTTTCCATTGTTAGATGGCATCAATTTACATCCACCAATGTGTTGGGTTAAAAATCTTAATTAAAGAAAAGGGCTCCGAAACCCACCATAGAATATGCATTTCGAGGTTTGTATGATAAAATTTATGTTGCAAGGATACAATGATAAACTTGTACATAGCGTGACATAAATGTAAGTATAAGATATTGTAATAATGTGAAATCTGGATTATGTAGATGGTGATAAAAATTTATTCACGCTATGGAACGAAGCCATTGACTTGATTGCCTTATGATTTGAAGTGTATATTGTTCTATTATTTTGCATATCATTGGAATAAAAGTCTATATTATATGAAAATATCATTCAAGGACCAAACACTTAAGAATAAAGTGAACAAAAAACTTGTTGACTAAAGTCGAAACTATCTAGCTATAACAAAATAATGCTTCCTCAAACTGGAGCGGTTCCTCATTAAAAAATTAAATTCCTAAGGTATTTTATCCAATAAGCACTTATTTCAAGTTATGAAAAATGTCTCAAAAGGTGGGATATTATATCCTTACCCCCATAAGAAGGTACCATCCCCATACCGAAATAATTAGATGAGGATAGTGGTCTCAAAAGAGTTTCTCATCTTCCCAAGTAGCACTCCTCTTCACTCACTTGGTCCCATCAAACCCAAACTTACCATACATGCCTATTCCACATTCTAATGTTGTGGGTTTCTAAAGACCTACACTAGTTCCAACTACTTTGTCTACCCATCCTCCATGTGAAGATTTGATCAATCTAGAAGATGGGAATGATTAGAGAACTACTTTATAAACAAAGACATATGAAAAACATCATGAATATGATAGAGAGAATGAAGGATAGATGGCCTATAAGACACGTGAATAATCTTTTCTAGTATTTCAAAAGGTCCAAAAACCTAGGATCTAGCTTAGAAGATTTTCCAAACATAATGGAGATCTTTTGAGGATGTACTCTCAAAAATAACCTATCAACTATCTTAAGATATTTTGAGGATTTTCTATATGCGAGGCTTCCTTGAGCCTTTATCTTATGAGATGAGTTTGTTCATCGTAATATTACAACACTTCCTATCCTAGGATTGATCTATTATCGAGCCCATCCCAACCAAGATAATTCCTACACCGCATCCTTTATAATTCTTTGTATGGGGCCATCTTCATAGAATAGTAATAGGTTTTGTAATATCCACTAGATGCATACAATCCTCCCACTTTATTTGTCTCTATCTGATTTGATTACCTTCGAGATATCATGTAACCAAAAAAAAATCCATGAAAACCCTTTCGAGCTTAAACACAGGGCATCATGCTTAAGGTTACCGAGAATAAAATGTGCAACCTTTGTTGGCTTATCTACGTAACAAGAATAGTCTCATGCCTATGATGGCTTAATGGAAATGCAAATATAAAATCCATTAAAATGACGACCCATTGATCTTTAGAGATATCTTAAGGATACATAAGTCCTCCCGAATGGAAATGTTTAGCCTTAATCTACTAACATTCAAAACAATGGGAAATAAATCTACGTTCTTTCTTATGCATTCGAGGCCAAAAATAAATTCTTTTCATCTCATGAGTAATTTTAATAACTCTATGGTGAGAAAAATGAAGAGCTTAATAAAATTCCTTCATGATTTTCTCAAGTAATTTTCCTTAGACTAGAAAATAAATTATTTCTTGGTAGTTTGAATCCCATTTTGGTCCACCGAGTACCCCATAAAATGTTCTTTTATGAGATCGTTCACCAATTTTGTGCAACCTTCATGGTAGAAATCACACTATAGTTACTACTCCAAAACTAAATTTCCAAAAATAGACTTGATTTTGGAAATGAAAGCAAGGTGTGAAAGTTTGTTGAGTGCATCAATGACTTGTTTTTCTTTACCCTTATTGTACGATATGTTGGTACCCGGATTTACTCTTCTTCAAAGGCCAAGCAACATCATGGATTTGACAAGACACTCAGAGGCTAGATAGATGATTATGTGTGTCGTTTTGTAGCTAGGGAAGTAGATCTATCTGGACTTTTTAGCACTCAGGCTTTGAAAGAAGTGGGTAGCACCTTAAAAGGATGTGATCTTATCCTAACTATTTTAGGTTGTGCCTTTCAACCAAGGTAAGAGAACCTATTTTGTAACCTCTGTTATTGAAGGAGATGCAGATACCTTTCTTTTGCACAAATTTTATAGAGAAGACCTTGGGAAAATATGATCAACACACCAAATCTGACTCTCACGAGTTGTCACTTCTAGATTATGGGGATATTTTCAACATAAGGCAAAGGTTACTAAAGACATTTGGAATCTGATTTGTTCGCATACTTTAGCAAATGGATTTTGTTCTTTTGTGGATATACAGAGCAAAATAGGGGTAGTTTAGGGTAGGATTGGTTATTTGAATAATTTTTGGTGGGAGATCAACAAGATAGATTGGAATTTGCCAGATCCTTGAGAAAATTCATGACAAATGGAAAACTCAATAACATAAAGCTTCAAAATAGTTAAAAATTCCTTCAACCAGAAGGTGTGCATCAATGGAGGCCCAAACATGCACTTTTCACACAATATTTGAGATTCTAGCACGAAGGCTTGAGTTAGAAGACCCAATAAAACATCAAAATCTAAGATCAATCATGCTTGAGGTACACCCAGAGGCTTACAAATAATCTCTATCAACAGATGAAAGAAAAGTGATTTTAAATCGTTTATTTCATTCCTAGATGAAAGATCTTTTGAAAAATGAAATTGCAGATGCCACTAAACTATCACAAGGATTGAGATCTGTGTGATTCAAAGAGATTTTGATATAAGATTGCAATAGGAACAAGAAAAAATACTTGCAGACATTCTGAAAGTGAAATAAACACAAAATTTACTAGAGATTTGACACAAATTAACTCAAAATTTATCAGATTCATCAGTAGGGGAGAGTTATTTAAACAATCTTAGAGCTTGTTGATGGCTATACACTTGTAACCAACTCAACATGAATGAAAATCTAACACAAAGGAAGTTAACCTGGTTTCTCAGAGGATGAGCTTTTCTCAAAATTTTCTCATGAAAATGAACTCCCAACCATTTGCAAGAGTAATCTCATTGCATTTATAATACACCCTTTACATCCAATTTTCCCCCAAAAGAGGAATATTTGAAGCACCTTTGTTGCACATATCGGATCATGATTTGTAGAAAGTGACATTCAATGATTCACAAAAAGGTTGCTAGGTGTTTTCAAAAAGGTGAATCATTACAAATATTTGCATCATTGTTCTAACTGGAGGCATATTCTTCATCCTGGTGCCTGCAACACCTTTTCCCCTCAAAAGAGAAGAATATTCGAGGGACCTTTGCTTGTTACCAATTTTTTTCAGACAGAGACATTTAACAAATTCAGATCCAAAATCATCTGGGGTGGACCAACAAAGTGAACAGATCATGTTCCTTGGGCCCTTGAATCGATGACTAGGATGCCATGCCACAACTTTCAAGAGTCCCTTTAATCATTCCGATTTTTTCATGCGAGAAATCCCCCTTTTAATCATTTTTGAGCCTCTGCGCATTTGGACTCGACATGTCATCTCTTTTTGTTCGCGAGGCACGCCTTTTTCACCTTTTGCCTGCACTTTCATCATTTCATCCTTTTTCCCTCTAAAATTTTACTCTACAATTTTGGATCTAGCATTTTCTATTTTTGCACGAGCCCAAGAAAAAATCCACTTCAAAAGTACTTCAGATTTACAAATTGAGATCCCAAATTGATTCAATTAAACTTTGCAGACCAAAACGACACAAATTTTCCAAAACAATGATGAAGAATGATGCAAAAAATGCATCTCCAAACATCCTGGAGCTTCAATGGCGAAAAAATAAATGAAATGCAGCAACATCGTTGATCTTGTGTTTCAACTTTTAATCTGAGCCCTCCGCATGGAAAAATGCGATTGGAAATGGGTCTGGGGCACCTTTTGACATTTTATAATTTTTGGAAAAAGTAAAATGTTAACATTTTTCTCCACCCCTCCACCCTCGAAAAATGGGTTGACACGTGTCCCAATGTGGGTCCCAGTGGACCTACACTTCAACTTACAAATTTTATCCCTATTTTCCAAAAAGGAAAAAGTTCCATATTTTCCCGCGAGCCCGCACCTCCATTTCCCCGCCTACTACGTGTCTCAATGGCACACTTTGAGATGGTCCCGAAAAGTAGAGACCCCAAACAAGCGCGGGCCCAACACATGTCTTAGTTCGACAAAGTCTCCAAGTGTCCTCCTGACGCTTCTTCAAAATAAAACTCAAGGGCCGGTCCCAAAAAATGTGCGATCCCTCCATGTGTCCTAGGCCCCTTTAGGAAGTTGCGTGAAAAGTCTAAGTACGGGAAGGCCCAGTGGAAGCCTCCATGTGTCTTTATGGTGCAACTTCAAGATGGTCCCCAAGAGCAAAGACCCTGAGCAAGCGCGGGCTCACCACATGGACATGTTTTGGGTTGAAGTGAGCCTTAGAATTTTTAAAGTGCCCCATAGAGCCACATCCAACTAGAAAGGGCCACATTTCAACTGATGCCGAGAAGTGATTTTGACCGGAAACTTCACCCGTCAAACCGTAAAATGCAGGAGAACCACCATTTGAGCCCGGGGAGACAAAAACATAACAAAGGCCACAAACTAAAGAATTTCAATGAAAAATGGGGTGAGACAAATTTGAGCACCAACACGATATATGCATATCATAGTCACTTACAAATTCTAGCCATCTACATTGGTAAGCATTCTAATTGTCCTATGTGTATATATGATCTAAAACTTTTGTGATCATTTTTAGTGTAAATGATGTTCCCATTATAAAATGTCTCCACATTTTTAAAAATGCACAAAGGTCCATCTCTAGATCATGACAGGCATAATTCTTATCATAGTATTTCAATTTCTTGGACTCATAGGCCACTACCTATTAATTTTGAGCCAAAACTCCTCCAAGGCTATCTAAGAAAATATCAAACCAAACCTAAAATTCACCATTTGGGTCAAGAAATATCAATATTGGAAACAAAGTTAGAAATACCATGGGTTTTAAAAATATTATCCTTGCACTTCAAGGTCCATTCAAACTTCTTACCCTTTCACTATAGTTAGGTAATCATGTTTGCAATCTGGAAACATTGTTCACAAACTTCGTATAAAAACTTCCGAGTCCCATAAAGTTATGCACTTCATGTACATTTTTAGGACAAGACTAATCTTGAATGTTTTTAATCTTAGTTGGATAAATGGAAATTTCATTCCTTGATATGACATGCTTGAGATAGTGAATTTACTATTGGAACAATGAACTCTTGGAAAACTTACCATATAGCTTATGTTCCTTAACATCTATAAGAATAAATACAAATTATCTGCATGTTATGTTTAGTTACTTGAATAAAATAATATGTCATCCAAGAGCACTAACACAAAATATTCTAAGAAGTCGTAAAACACACTATTTATAATGTTCATGAAATTTTTAGGGAATTAGTTAGCCCAAAATGCATAGTTGTGACCTCGCAATGACCATGATGAGTTCAAAAAGAAGTATTGTGTACATTCTCCTTTATCTATAGTTGGCAATACCTGTTTCAGAACTTAATCGATAATATGATGTGACATATTGCATTTTATAGATAAATCATTTATCATAGAAAAGGATATGAATCTTGATGGTTACATTTTTGAGCTTGAGATAATCAATGCACAATCACAAACTACTATCCTTTTTCTTCCCAAAGACCACTTGAGTACCCTAGGTCTAAACACTTA
Source organism: Taxus wallichiana var. yunnanensis (assembly GCA_018340775.1). Classification (NCBI taxonomy): domain Eukaryota; kingdom Viridiplantae; phylum Streptophyta; class Pinopsida; order Cupressales; family Taxaceae; genus Taxus; species Taxus wallichiana. The sequence goes on from CM031242.1 coordinate 878,662,879, forward strand.
GTTTAATAAAACATTGACTCCATATTTCTTGCAGGAACACCTTCAAATCTTAGAGGTCAGCCATGTTTAAGTAGTAAGAAGTATTAGAAGTAGGATTTTCTCTAGGCATGACTTTTATCAAGAAATAATTCTCACCAACAAGAGGCATCCATATGATTTCTTATGGAAATAGATCCATGAACTTTAAAAGAATACATGGTTTTCCTCCACCATCTTATTCTCCTTTACATTTGATAGTTCCATATGTATAGAAAATAACTTACCTCCCTTTTGTACTATTTTCTTAAGTTGCATAGTGAAGAGATGATTGAGATTCTATTTCCTATTGATACTAGAGAGCACCACCTAATTTCATTTATCATTTATACATTACAGTTTCTTCTCAAAGCATTCCATCTTCACATGATTTATTTGTAAACAATCCATACTCATATTTACATCATAAAACCAAGGGGGAACTATGTGTAGGTCAACCTTGGTTTTGAAAAATCCCAATTTTAACTCGATGTTAAAAATAGAATATGTTACTAGATGATTCTTTCCTTATAGAAAATCAACATCCCAACCTTCATTAAACTTATATGGTGAAACTTTGTAATTTGCAATTAAAGCAGGAGAAACAAAACTATTAGTTTCTCAACATAAGGAATAACTTGCTAAAATACCTCTAGTCTCGATGGGGATGGAATGATCCTTACCTTTCATTTTTCCCACCTCTACATAAATTATATGTTGAGATTTCTAACTAGCCAAGAATGCCAGAAATTCTACTTAAAGTTCCAGTCCTTTTGTATATCCAATATGTTCTTACCACTTGCACTAGATTGGAACTTTATCCAAGGGTACTATTCTCGATTGGTACAAGATGTATTATTCTTAAAAATTATTATTTTTCATTCAGAGAGATATGATACTAGAACCATCATCTATTCTATGAATCCATACTATTTGAATATTTCATATATTTTTGTTTAGGTTTGTACATTGTTTAATCCTTATAGGTTGATTATATGGAAGTAACCAAGGTTTTGAGTACCCATTCATAGATATGGGCTAGCTTAGCATCCATGTGAGGAATATTCTTCCATATTAGTTAATCATACATATTTTGTTGCCTAATTTCAATTGTCATGTTCCTATGAGTAATCCTTCAACTTTGGCCCTAGAATTGTCACTCTTAGTCGTCACCATTTTATGAATAAAATTTAAGAAGTTATACTCATATTTAATTTTCATCTATTACAGTTTATCCTAGAGTTCCCTAGAGTTGTAATATAGCTACGATATGACATGTAACATCCCCATATTTCAAGACTAATTATTTCTTTAACAAGTCTCATTGTAAGAAACCAAAACATTAACATAACAAGTAAAATTGTACTTTCTCATATTGACATGATATAAAAGAATCACATTTTTATTGAATATCATGTACATCATAGCTAGAAAAAAATCATTATAAATTATAATTTTCCAAAAAAAAATTACATTCATACATGCATTAATCCATCGTTTATTTCTATGTCATAAGCAACATAATAATCAATTTCTTGCAAATAGGATAAAGATCAATTTCATGATCCCATATACTAAAGTTATGATAATGACAATCCTAAATGAGCTACAAACCAATTCCTTCCCACTTCATGACCACCAATTACTAGTTAAACATAATGTGAGAATATTCTTCCTATAAGAAGAAAACCATATAGAGTAAGTAACAACCTTTCATAAATTTCCTATCCAAAATTTTGAATCATTGCCCAACAAAGTAACCTTGCAAAAATAGTGTTACATGCCTAGACTACAAGAGGTCCTCTATTACTCAAAAGGTTGAATAGAGAGTTGGAATTAAGTAGAAAATGATAGTAAACCACTAAATATAGTTTATGAGGACATAATTCCAACAATTATTATCATATATTTCCATAGTATTTATGCCAAGCATAATCCATAGGAATCCAAGAAAAAAAAAATCATTAGAACAACCGGGATCGGAAGTGAAAAAGTAAGAAAAAGTAAGAGAAAACAGTTAAGTGATAGAACCGTCACTTTCTATAGAACGACAATTGTATACCCGCCCCAACAGTTGTATAATTGTCCCTTTGCAGACACTAGTGGTTGTGTAATTGTCACGGTGGTTGCTTAACTAACCCTTTGTGTCCACCGACAGATCTGTCATGATATAAAACTATATGTATGTATGTATGTATGTATACACACACACACACACACATACATACATACATATATGTATGTATGTATGTATGTATATATGTATATCCATGAACAGTGTGGATTAGGAACATTTGGGTTGTGTGTCTTCCTTGGATGACTCTTCCTATTCTCCAAGTGCACGGGAGGACATGAGAAGAAAAATATAAATACATGTGGAATTGGGAAAGAATTGATGGGAGGATTGAGAAAGAAACCATTGGTGCTGGAATTGATTTGTAGAAGCAAGGTGTACGAGAAGAGTAAGCAAGTAGAGAGGGTGGAAGTAACATTGTTGTCTTCCTTCATCTTATTGTAATCTGCTTCCAATTCACTTGAAAATGACAGTTCTAAAAGTTAGTGAATGAATTCTAGTGCTTAGAACTATTTGCAGCAAATAAGAATGAATAATTCAACACACAACACAATATTTTTATCTGAAACCCCCAAATTGAGGGAAATCTAATTGGGAAGGGAAATTTCTCTTTCTTCTCAGTATTATAATAGCTAAATAAAGAGATTACAGATTACAATAAGATGAAGGAAGACAACAATGTTACTTCCCCTCTCTACTTGCTTACTCTACTTGTACACCTTGCTTCTACAAATCAATTCCAGCACCAATGGTTTCTTTCTCAATCCTCCCATCAATTCTTGCCCAATTCCACATGTTCCACATGTATTTATAGTTTTCTTCCCATGTCCTCCCGTGCATTGGAGAAGAGGAAGAGTCATCGAGGAAGACACACAACCCAAATGTTCCTAATCCACACATGTTCGTGGATATATGTATATGTGTGTGTGTGTGTGTGTGTGTGTGTGTGTGTGTGTGTGTGTGTGTGTGTGTGTGTGTGTGTGTGTGTGTGTGTGTGTGTGTATGTATATGTATATCCACGAACAGTGTGGATTAGGAACATTTGGGTTGTGTCTCTTCCTTGGATGACTCTTCCTATTCTCCAGTGCACGGGAGGACATGGGGAGAAAACTATAAATACATATGGAACATGTGGAATTGGGCAAGAATTGATGGGAGAAGTGAGAAAGAAACCATTGGTGTTGGAATTGATTTGTAGAAGCCCAATGATGATAAAAATTATGATCCGGAGATCTTCCAAGGTAAAAATGAGGTCCAGATCCTTCAACCCAAAGGGAAATCTCTCTCCTTTAAGCAAGATCCCTCCTTTGACTCAAATCAACCTGATTTATGTTTTGTCTCCAAATAAAAATGAAGATCCTTCTCTCTCTCCTTTACATCCCTCCTTTGACTAAAAAAACCTTTTTGATTTGTCTCCTTAATTTTTCTTGTAAGACCCTTTTTTTAGCTTTTTTGGCATTGTTTTGAGTGGTGTTACACGTAACCTCCTCACAACGCCGTTGTGTAATTTGTGTAATCAGGCTACATGATTATCATGAAAGTGGTTATGTAATTATCACATGGTGGTTTCATAATTGTAACAACCGGTTGTGTAACCACCTATTCTACACCAATGGTCCTGTCACCTTAAATCCGAGAGTTAAAACATGTTTTTTCAATGCGTGTTTGGATTTTGGGAGTGATTTTCTCACTCGTTTCTCAACCATTTTTCCTATTTTTGGACTCATTGGAATCATATTGATTTTCTCTTCTTGTTTGGCTATGTTTAGAATGTTGACTACCTCTCCTTTTGATGATTTTTCACTTCTTGATTGACACATGTAATTGACTTCTTCTTTCCCATATTTTTATAAAAGCCAAACTTTTACCCATATGATGGGTTGGATTTTTCACATTCTTGAGGTAAAGTTATGTTGCTGAATTTTGAGAGGAACCACACAAGACAACCAATCTTTTCTTTGTTCTTTCCTACCATTTACTTTCAATCATTTCTTGCACCAAGCCAACCACAACCAATCTTTTGTTTTCTTTACTACCAACCAACATCATACATTCTGGATCAATTGGACTTCATCTTTGGAAGAGGATACAAAGATGAGGAGACAAAAAAACACATCTCACCTTTGGGAAGCTACCACAATACAATAGTAACTAGGTTGGGGTTGTACTTAAATTATTTGAAGCTTTAATTAATTTATATTTGTTAGAATAGAAAGAATGCATTGTTTTAAGTTGGTAGAATTGTAGAAGCGGAAGATTTCATCACTTCCCGAATGTATTTATTTTATTTCTAGTATTTATTTTCAAAATATTTCTTATATCTTCCCTTGATAACTTCTTCTTGGACTTATCCCTATGGATCTTCTCGGGAAATTAGTTGGAGGAAGAAGTGAAGAAATCCTTGCACATCATTTATTTCTTTTAATTAATTTAGATTTACTTTTTCCGGGGAAAGTTCATACAGAAAAAGAGGAAATTTCTTCTGAGAAGCTTTCCTTTCTAGAAAACTTGAGGCAGAAGCTTTTCCAGAAGAGGTTTATTTTATTTTATTTAGATTAATAACTTTTGAATACATTCTTTTAGAATAACATTTGTCAGACAACCCTGCAACAGAGGAATAGCCACATCCAACTATTCTCTATGTTTTTAGTTTATTTTATTAGAAGTAGTAGTATTTTATTTTAATTAATTTTCATGTGTCTGTAGAATAGCTTATTTATTTATTTTATTTAAATTTGAAAAATACAAAAAGATGTTAGTTGTTTAATTAGTTTTTAATTCATTTCTTTTCAAACAAATAGAATAGATGGTTTATTTGTTTTATTTAATTAATCGGGAATGAATTTAGCTAATTAAAAGATTAAAACACACTTGTCTTTTATTTAAGCTAGATTTACTTTTCTTATTTATTTAAAATGAACTTTCAACATAGTTTAACATTCAAAATCAAAATCAAACAATCAAACAATAGGAACTTACACTACCCATACATAGCCTCTAATTTCCCTTTGCCAACTCAACTAGTAGGAACTCACACTACCCGTTCTTAGTCCCTGATTCTCCTATAGCTACCTTTCAACATCCCTATCAATTTTACACATTCTGGTTGTCCCAACATGACCTCGAGAGGTCGAGTGTGCATCTGGAATCACGTGTTGATTTTAGGCATACAAAATTGGTGAACCCGATGTGAAGGACTAGTTCCTTCTTATTTCCTTATCTTTCATTTCTATTATCTCACCTTTCCATTTCTTCCCCTATTTTGGTAGGTATTTTATACTTCCCCAAATATGTTTGGTAGAGAGTTTGGTGGGCCATTTGGCTTTGATAGATACTACACCAATGTTCAACCACAACAATCCCCTTCCCTTTCCGGATGGGATGACAACTACACAAACAACGTGCAAGCCTCCCCTAGCTATGTCTCAAACCCCACTAGTCATGTGAGAATAGAGGAGGTTGATCAACCTTTAAACATGCAATACAGTCAATCCAATTCAAACAACATGATTTTTATGAGTGAAACTAGACCTTACCCTAGAGTCTTGTCAAGACCTCACATTAGCATGCAATCAACAAAAGATGACATTTTTATGAATTACTAATCCTCTTCACCAAATAGATGAGTCCTTGGATAGGATGAAGATTCATACCTCTGAAATTTTCAACAACAATGTATCGAACACAAACCCGAGACTCCTATTTTCAAGGAAAACAAGAATGAAAAATGTTGAACAATTTATAACAGGGTATCACATGTCCTCTCAACCAAACCCTACTACACCATATGCACCCAAACAAGGGACTCAATCCTCACCCCATGATGTTATTTATACCTTAGTAGGGAGGATTAGAGAACTAGAGAGTTCCCAACCTTCACAACCAACTTATGTAATAGGGAAGAACATGGGGTATCCCATGACAACAAAGGATACACCCTACTAATGCACAACCAATTCAACATCATGTGCAACAAGGTTATCCAATCCAATCAAATCTAGGTGATCTTCTCACATGGATATGACACACTAGGGATGGGTCCTCATCCATCTCACACTTATCCTACACAAGGGCTGCCGGAAGTGCATTCTCAAATGTCATTCCTTGAGCAATGTGCATTCCCTGTTTTATGCCCACTAGCCCATATCCTAGTGTTTTCCTCCTTACTCTACATATGTACTCAAAATCCCCTCAAATATGAGATGATACATATACTTTCCTACTCCTTATACATTATATCAAGGAGCTCCATATGTTCGGTCCAATACCTACACTATGGTGGCTTATCCATCTCCTCCTCCTCTCCCTCATCTCATCAAGGATCTTAATGGTGGAATCTTATGCAATGGGTACTTACACTGAGTATTTGAAAGAACCCTTGATTTCACCATATGGGGTGTCATGCTTCCATGCCCATTTCTCCGATCTTCCTAAATTTAAGGGAGAAGGAGACCCAAATGCTCATATCAAGGCCTATGCTACTGCCATTAGGGAATTGCTTCCTTGGGATGTTATAGTAGCTAAAATATTTCAAAGACTCTCGAAGGAATCACTTTAGATTGGTATTATAGATTCCAGAAGCTTCTATACATTCCTTTAAACAACTTGTTTTCCAAATTCATCAGAGCATTTGACATGAACAATTTGTTATGAACATGGATTAGGAGTTTTTACATATTAGGCAAGAAAAAATGAAATCTACCACCCATTTCATTCAAAGATGGTGTCAAGTTCTTTACTCCTCTACAAGTGCACCTAACATGGACAAATGGAACTTTGTGACCTCTTCCTTCACTCGCTTAATCAAGAGACCAAGGAGGAAGTCTAAAATTTTCCTTTCTATAGTTATGAGGAAGTGTTGGAAGGTGCACTTTGAATCGACCAAGCCGCTATCGATAGTGGGCGTAAGACTTATGGTCTCAATGGAAAGTTGGTATCCCTAATAAAAAAACAAACCATCAAAAAACAATGGAGCCAATAACCAAGGACCCAAGGTTTGAATCGTAATCATGGTGTTACCATGGATGGTGTTACTAATCAAACAAAGAATATTGGTTTTACAAACAATGGTAACACTAACAATAATAATAACAACAACATGGGAAATCAAAGAGGCCCTAATTTATTTCCTCTATCAACACATTTGATGTCAATCATCCCCCTCCTCGAAAATCTCAAACCCAAGGCCCGAACCAATACCAAAATCTAGCCAAGGGGAAATGAATTATGGTTATAACAACTAGTTTCAAAACTACAATCAAGGTTATAATCAACAACAAAACTCAAATCAAAGGCCAAGAGATTATGATCCCAATATTTATTGTGGTTTTCATCATGTTGTTGGTCATGATGCTAGACTTGTAGGGATTGCAACAAGTTCATACAAAGACTCCCTAAAAATCAAAGGACTCTTTGTGGACATGTTTTAGAAAATCTAAAGAAACCTCACAACCTAGTTATACAGAGACCCTGTTGTGCCTCAAAATGCAAACCTAGGCATCTATCGAGACCCATTCCCTAAATGTCTAAAGATGTTAAAGTGAATCCTCAAAACATAAACAAGGGTATTCCTATTGGGAATAATGACCATGAGGCCTCAACTTTTGACAACTCTCAAGTTTCCCTAACCTAGGCTCAAACAACAATACAAAGATTTTGGGATTAGTTGAGTTAGAGGTTGAACCAGAAATTAACGCAACAACTCGGACAAGGGAGTACACTTCACAACCTCTTCCCACTCATTCTCTCTCAAGGATGATGCTCCTATAGTCTCAAAACCTATAGGAGCTTATGATTTGATTTCAGATTTGAACAAGACCTTTTCTCACATTTTTCATTTCTAGATTTTTTAAAGAATTCCCTGCATGCATTTTTCTCATGCATTTTTAGATCATTGGGTCTTGGTCACCTAATTCATGTTATACACCTCCACCTGGGGCTCAAATCAATCATATTGAATTTGACATACATCCCTATGAAAGTGATAGGATAGGATACTCAGGTTTTTTTTGATATAAGCAAGATGTCATCTGATGCTGAAATAGCCTAAAGAGGAGATCATGCTTTATATTTACAAGTCTAGGTCTATAACAATTACATCAAGAGAGATATGATCGATGATGGGGCTGTTGTGAATGTAGTTCCCTTCTCTTTCTTGCAGAAGTTGGGATATGGGGAGACTAATTTCTCCTCTACTAGAAAACATGCATGAGGGTATGACAGTCTTAAGGCTACCTCAATTGGAACTATAGTTCTTCATGTCTCCCTCGGGATGAAAACTATTCTAACTAGATTTTTACATCATCGACAAGGAAAAAAATTATAACATGATCCTTGGTAGACCATGGATTCACTGGATGAAGGCCATTCCTTCCACTTTGTTTTCCAAGAAGTTATTTCCTCCATTTGGGAAAGGTCTTCATCACTCAAGGGGATCCTAAACCCTTTGATATACATCTGGAGAATCTCAAGAAGAAACTAGGATTCATTCAAAGTATATGATTCTCCTATGAACCAATTAAACAAACCACTTCATCAAAATAATTTGGTTCATGACACCCAAAATGTTTCAAAAGTTGAGGTCGATGACCAAAAAAATTTGAAAGGAAAAAAAAATGGATAAGGGTAAAGTAATATCCATGGAAACCGTGTCCACCAAAACCACATGAGATCATGAAACTCTTAGAGAGTGATGAGTTGATCTTCCTCCCATTTGAACCACAAGGAGTTGGTAATTTCCTTGGTATATCCTCTCTTCCTTGATCTATATCTGGTCTAGATATACATATGATGATAGAAATAGAAGAAGAAGAGGATTTTGAGAGAGAAAAATGATACTCATCAAAGCCATCTCTAGGGATTCTTCCATTCCTAACCTTGGTCCAGATACAAACATGTCAAAAACCAAACTTCGTGTATCACAGAGACATGACCCCATAGTAGTAAAAAATGTCAAATATGATCATTACTCCTATGTAGAGAAAAAGTTGAATTAAAATGCCATCACATTCACATATGATATATGATACATCAAGAACATGACAAAGAGGTTTACAAATGCCTCTTTCAAATGGATGGTCATATACCAAGATTAGATGTTCAGATGAATATGATAATAGGAAAGGGTTGTAAGTTTAAACCCAAGGTAGTAGGCCCTTGTCAAGAAAATGAAAATTTCAAAAATCCTTCTTATCATTTGTGTACCTTGGAAGGTGAGGATTTTGATGAAACCATCAACTCACTTCACCTTAAACATTTATATATAGTCATTACATTTCCACATTGTATCATTATTCATTACATTCATATTTTTATCATTTGCATTATCATCTTGTGAAATTGTAAAATGGAAACTTACTTTTCAAGTAATTTTAAAACTTTCAAACATTGGCAAAATATCAAATCATCTCTTCAATATTATTTTTACATTCAAATTATATATCTTTATCATCACTTTCATTCATGAGACAAAATTTTGACATTGCTTTATAAGGTTGGTATACTTAGTTCTCTTCATGATTTCTTCGATTTGGGTGTTTTTGCCCATAGTTTTCTCTAGAAGCTTCTTGATGATAAATATTTCCCTAAAAATCTCTCTATGACAAAAACATTCTAAACATTTCACCCGAACTTTTTCACCTATCTCAACCTTTGGTGGTGAGCCCTCACATCTTACTAGTTGTGCATGGGGTTGAGATTAGGGGAAAGTGTTTCTTCCCAAAAAAATCACAATTTAAATTCAAAAAAATAAAAAATAAATAATAAACACAAAAATATTTCTTTTATAAATAAAACTACACTTCTCATCCCTACCAACCTTTGGTGATGAGCCCATGCTTCTTACTAGTAGCATGAGATTGGGAAAGGAGGGAAGTTCCCTTACTCACATATGTTTTTCCTGGTGATGAGCCCATGCTTCTTACTAGTAGCATGGGGAAAGACGTAGGGGGTCATAATAATAAATCAAAAGTTATAAATAAATAAACAAATAAAAGTGCTTCTAAAAATTCCCATGAAAATGACTTAGATGTGTATGTTAAGAGAGAATTATTCCTTAAAACCAGATTTTTCAATCAATAGGCCATCCATGAATCTAAGTCTAGTCAAAACTTGCAAAAAAAATTCATTTTGAATTGGTTAAGTTAGTTGATCTTTGATTGGGTTGAGTTACAAGTTTCTAATTAAATCTTTGTCAAAGTTCTTGTCTCTTGGTCATCATTCACATTCACATTCTTCAAGTCATATATCTCATGTTCTTCTTGGCTCTTGGTGATGAGCCCTCACATCTTACTAGTTGCATGTGGAGTTAAGAATGGAGTGAGTTCATCTTTTCATCATATCATATTCAACACATTTTTCCAATGAAATAGAAATGCTAAATATTACTTGAAAAATAAAGTATCAAATTACAATTTTTTTCATATGCATATCATCATAAAAATCATAAAATCATTTTTTTATCACATTATCATCATCATCCATAGCATGCATTCAAAAAAATAAAAACATTGGAAATTCAAACCATCTAAGAGTACACAAGATGAGACAAACCATAATGAATTCAACTCTTACAAAGGAATGCCAAACCAAAAAAAATATAATACATATATATATATTTTTTGTCAAGTGTCTGTGTATAATTCCATCACACCATAGGAAAAGTGTGGTCAAAATGCTCAACTATGAGCCAAAAATATAAAAAAAATAAAATCAATAAATACACAAAAATGAGACTAAGAAATAAAGGCACTCTTCCTATCCATCTCTTTGAGACCCCTTACGACCACTTTAGTTATGAATTTCTAGAAGTCCTTCTCGAGTGCATTCAAAAATAAAAATCCAAAGCCTAATGCAAAAAGACCAAAATATCTCTCATATCTAACCCATTCCTGAGCCCCTTCCACTTTTCGTTGGGTCCAACACCATCATTTCTAAATCCCTTCCAATTTAACCATACTCACGAATGAAACATTTGCTAGAAAATTAGGAGTTCTAAATTCAACAAACTTGCAAAACACAAATGATTTCCAAAAATAGTAAAAAGTATATATATATATATATATATATATATTTTTGGTTTTCTAATGTTTTTTGAGTGGGTGTATTTAGGTTGGTGTGTTTAGAGTAGGTATATTTCTTACCCTTGTGGATATGGTAAGTAATCTTGTCATTTTATTTCAGAGTATTTTTCTAATCATGTTTTATATCTGCACTTGATTCTCATCTCTCTTTTGTAGGTGGTGGGAACATTGGATTGGCATGGTTTCAACACACTGGTGATTAAGGTATAATTTCTAACTCTCCCATTTGGGAGCACCATACTCAAATTCACATTTTACGCCCATTCATGGCTAAAATGATTCTCTGAGGGGGCAATATGTATGCACCCAAAAATTACATGGTGCAACATGGAAAATGCGTAATGTCTCCAATGATGATAAAAACTTCTTCCAAGGTAAAAATGAGGTCTAGATCCTTCCCTCTCTCCTTTTCATCCCTCCTTTGACTCAAATCAACCCTTCTGTTTTGTCTCCAAACTTTAATTTTTCTTACAAGACCAATTTTTAGTTTTTGCATTGTTTTTGAGTGGTGGTTGATATTTTCACAAAATTTTGACCGGTTGTGTAATTGTCATAGTGGCGGTATGTAATTGTCACGGTAGGTTACATAATTAGCAGAAAGTGGAGGTTGCATAATTTACCCCCAGAAAGCGGTTGTGTAATTGTCATTTGGTGGTTTTGTAACCAAGTCTGGCCTTACACTACATAGCGGTCTTATCACTTAAATCGAGAGTTAAAAACATGCATTTTTCAACGTGCATGTTTAGATTTTGGGAGTGATTTTCTCACTTATTTCTCAACCATTTTTCCTATTTTTGGACTCATTGGAATCATATTGATTTATTTATCTTCTTGTTTTGCTATGTTTAGAATGTTGAATACCTCTCCTTTTGATGATTTTCACTTCTTGATCAACACATGTAATTGAACTTCTTCTTTCCCATATTTTTATAAAAGCCAAACTTTTACCGTATGATGGGTTGGATTTTTCACATTCTTGAGGTAAAGTTATGTTGCTAAATTTTTGAGAGGAACCACACACAAACAACTACTCTTTTTTTATTCTTTCCTACCATTTACTTTCAGTCATTTCTTGCACCAAGCCAACCCACTAGCCAATTTTTATTTTTCTTTATTACTAACCCAACATCTGTATGTTCTATGGATCAATTGGACTTCATCTTTGGAAGAGGATACAAAGTTGAGGAGACAACAAGCACATCTCACCTTTGGGAAGCTACCACATAGTACAATAGTAACTAGGTTGGGTTGTACTTAAATTCTTTGAAGCTTTAATTAATTTATATTTGTTAGAATAAAAAGAATGCATTGTTTTAAGTTGGTAGAATTATAGAAGCGGAAGATTTCATCACTTCTCAAATGTATTTATTTTATTTCTAGTATTTCTTTTCAAAATATTTCTTATATATCTTCCCTTGATAACTTCTTCCCAACTTATCCTATGTGGATCTTCTTGGGAAATTAGTTGGAGGAAGAAGTGAAGAAATCCTTGCACATCATTTATTTCTTTCGATTAATTTAGATTTACTTTATGAGGGAAAGTTCATATGACAAAGAGGAAATTGCTTTTGAGAAACTTTCCCTTTCCAGAAAACTTGAGGTAGAAGCTTTTCCAAAAGAGGTTTATTTTATTTTATTTAGATTAATAACTTTTGAATACATTTATTTTAGAATAACATTTTTAAAAATGAAAACAAGAGGAATAGCCACATCCGGCTATTTTTTGTTTTTAGTTTATTTTATTAGAGGTAGTAGTATTTTATTTTAATTAATTTCTTGTATTTGTAGAATAGTTTATTTATTTATTTTATTTAAATTCTAAAAATACAAAAATATGTTAGTTGTTTAATTAGTTTTTTTTAATTCATTTCTTTTCAAACAAATAGAATAGATGGTTTACATTTCATTTTATTTAATTAATCAGAATGAATTTAGCTAATTAAAAGATTAAAACACACTTTTATTTTATTTAAGCTAGATTTACTTTTCTTAATTATTTAAAATGAATCTTTCAACGTAGTTTAGCATTCAAATCAAACTAGACAATTAAACAATATGGAACTTATGCTACCTGTACATAGCCTCTAATTTATTTTTAACCGGGGATATGTCTAACAAACTCTTTAGGACCAAGATTTGGGGTAATTGAGTGACACATACAAAGGGGATGGCCTATCCCTACTAATTTTGGTCCTTATTTTAACTAGGGTGGGAGAACCCACGAGGTAAGCGAATGCAAAGAGGGGAGATGGAGTCTTTGTTCCTTGATTCCTTCAAATTTATATATCACCCAAAGCAATATTGGATGAACATGGCCATGGATACAAAAATTTACTCTCATGAGTTGTCACACAAAGTAATGTATATGCTTATCTTACTAGATAAGTTATTATGTAACATGATTCTACATGCTCGGCATATTTTTATAGGGGAGATAAGATCCAAAGGCCCTTTCCCATGTGTTTATAAATAGAGATAAACATAATTATATGTAGGGATTAATATAATAGGGTGATATTTGTAATAGGTTGATATTTTGTGGGGATTGGAGATTATACTTTGATGGATATTTCTACAACAAAAGTTTTAAAATGACAAAGACAATATGCCATCCTGAAAATTAAAGAACATTCAATCAATTAGAGACAGTTCCTTTGAAAAAATATTTGCATTCATTGATACCTAGTGAATGTAGGATTCCATACAACCTTTAAGATACTAAACACAAAGGCTCGTGTTAATGTCCTAATAAAAAGCTCATGGCTTTGATCTCTTATTTCAGGATTCAAAGGGAGGCTAAAAATATCTTAAAAAAATGCTCAACACAATGAGGAATTTAAAATTGTGCACAATATTGTAAAGAAAATGCTCTCAACACAATATGAGCCCAACTACTAGAATACAACCACTAAGGATGGATCTAGTGTAATTTATAGAATACGTGAAAAAATATGCAGACAAGAAATGTGACTCATTAATCACAATCCGTAATACATAACTCGTTAATAGGCAAAAGATAAATCAATAAGCATATACATTTCATTTAGATTTCTAATTTATTGACAAGGAACACAAAAATAATGCTCTAAATGATTGTCAATGGTTGTACATATGCAACGACATTCAAACAAGATTCATGAATTTCTATCAAATAGAAAAACTAATTCTTTCGTATGAGGACATGCCCTCATACTTATACAGTTTTTTGATGATTCTTTTATTGACTTCCCACCCCCAAACACGTAGAATATATCCTCGCTTTTTACAATAAAAGAAAAATATTTTGGGAATATGTTACACCCGAATGATAATATTTTTTACTACTTCAGACCACTTCAATTCTTTTGTTTCCATGTGGAGAAGTCATTGTTTGACACTATTAGGTGTGATTATCATTTTTCTACCATGTTAGGATGACCGATATATCATGTCACCCTTTTCCTATTTATCGACGTCATTCTATGTATTGATTTGATTTCTTCTTTTTGTGCAAGTTGAAACTTGTGAAATGAATAAACCCATGATAATCATTTTGATTTTTAATGCATTTCTCTCAAATGATTGGATGTTAACCCCTTTCCCTTTTTGGGAATCTGTTTTGGGATGTGGACAATCATTTTTATCTTTTTTGAAATGGGTATTTCCTTTGTGTGAGCTTTTAAATCAATCCCAACAACCTCTTTCTAAATTACACCAATCCATTTCACCTTTTTGATCCCTTGTGAGCATTTAGAGATAATCTTGCATTCAATTCTAATATGATTCTTTGCATAACCATTCTATGAATCCATTTTCCTATAAATTCTCATTTATCACTTCATGTGATCACATCTTCCTTTGAGCTTAGTGCGAAAATATTTATTTTGATATTTCTTTACACAATGACGTAAGTAGAGCTAGGAACTAGTCTGAAATCACTTTCTTCAAAGACTTTGCACTCGATTTTGATCTATTTGGCTTAGATGAGGCGTTTGTAAGAATTCTCTTTGAAATTGAAGATCAGGAGGAAACTGACGGACCACTAACACCTTGTGTTGTTCGGGTGGCACTGATAAGGAGGCTAATCAAGATGATTCCATTCTTCTTTATTTTTTAAGTCATGTACTTTCACTTGTTCCGCTGGGAGGATCAAAAGACTCTGAATATTTGAAGAAATTCTAGATTCGATGTAGACCCACTATAACCAAGAATATCATTAACATATCTCCACTATTTTTCAATGAGGATTTAGCGAAGAAGGAGATTCATGTTGATGCATACATTGTGCTTGATGATGATCATATAGATGACATGTCTTCACTCTCCCACAAAATGGTTTTAATTGAGCAACAACTCAGTTCCTACCTAGAGAAACCACCGGTGAATTCTCCTTCGAGAATAACTCTAAAACACCACCACATTTCTTTTAAGAGGTGCATATGGGGTGTGTTTAGCCAAATGTGGGCAAGCCAACCAACTCTACATATATACCCAATCTTGTCCATCTGCTCATACAAGTTCTTCCATGTCATCTTTGTCTTCAAAATCCACTTTAAAAGGCCTACCTTGAAGGTGGGTATGACCTTTGTGAATGGGTTTCCTCTTATATGATAAAATGGAGCTTATCAAAATATTGAAATGTCACAAGGAAATCATTTATGAACTCATGGAACGGTCGACTATGTCTCATAACCTATCAGGGACATTCAGTATGT
Source organism: Taxus wallichiana var. yunnanensis (assembly GCA_018340775.1). Classification (NCBI taxonomy): domain Eukaryota; kingdom Viridiplantae; phylum Streptophyta; class Pinopsida; order Cupressales; family Taxaceae; genus Taxus; species Taxus wallichiana. Next base: position 878,678,742 of record CM031242.1, read on the forward strand.
TTATGGAGCTCAGGATGTTAAAGAATTTGAATTCAAGAAGAAAAGATTGTTGAGTCATATTCCTTCCTTCACGGAGGAATTCATAACTATAAAATGATAATGTATTTTTCCCTTTTTGTAAACATGCTAAAAATTATGTAAATATTTCAAGGGTTGGGGCCCCACGAAATCCCCACCTAGTTCCTTTTGCAAGTACATAACTTTTCAATATGTTTTATGCCTAAATTTAACTTAACTTGCTAATTTATTTTTTTGAATTTAAATTTTAATATTTCATGTTATGGAGGATATATAACTTGGAAATTTCAAAACTCATAGAGTAAAAAATTTTGGAAAATACAAAAATAAGAACAAACTTGATGAATGGGAGAAAGTAGAGGGAACAAGCCTAGATTTTTTCTAGCTTATGGTATCAGCTTCAAGCTTCTTAACATCATCCTCTTTTGTTTCAGATATCCTTTCCCTGTATGCATCAAAACTATGGAATATCTGAGTAGTATCTTCTTCATCAAGCCTAATTTGGAACGTGAATATCATATCTTTTTTTCGTTAGTATTCCATCAAACTTTGGCTTTTGTAACTTTACTCTTTTTTATCCTCTTTGAAAACTTGGTTATGTGTTGCTCCAGACCAAAAAAATTCTGAATAGTATCATAATTGAACATTGGATCCATAGTGTTAGATTATTCATTGATGTTTTGATCAAAAGATTGTATTAGATTCTCTATACCCCAATCTCCATAAGTAAATATATCTTGTGTTATAAGCTTCCCTAGCCAGTTGTCAATATTATCAATGTACTTTGATATCCTTTTTGTTTATGAACGGATTCTTTCATTGATCGATTTAGTGTTCTCATTCTCAACTTAATAGCTCCCTCGTAAGTATATTGTATTCCCCTCTCCTCCGAGTAAACAATTTGTTCCTCTTCCACCAACTGATCATCTAATTCGGCCTTAGTGCCTCCATTTTGGGAAGGATTCCTCCCAAAGTAGTGTAATCATCCCTCACATTTATCATTTTTTTCCTTTGCATCATCGATAATCTCAACCAGTTGGTTATAACATATCACAATTTCCTTAATGACCTTGCTCCCTTTGTCATACAATTCCTCTTTCCATCTTTCCACAACACCAATTGTTGTGCTAGCTTTGTCATCTTCTTTCAAAACATTTGGTGTTATAGAAGTAGCAATCTCATCTCCTTCCATAGGGAGTTGTATCCATTTTTGTGCATAATTTGACAATATTTCAATTTTCTCTTTTAGTTGTTTCTTTGTCTCCTTATCTTCATCAATATTTTGTATCAATCCACCAATAGCCATTATGGCATCTTACTTTATGCTTTCTTTGGTTGGATTCCCTAGTGGAATATTTGTGACCTAGTAGTCACTCAATGCAACTTCACCTTTCAATTTAACTTCTGTGGGGTAGCCACCTCCAAGGTTCTAAATCCCTCGCTAGTCTACATATTTTGGTCATAATTATATATTTTTGGGTACTTTTGTAGGTTTTGAAAATACAATATTTCTAATGTCGACTTATTTTACTTGAATCACTTCTTTTTCCTTCCTTGGGAGGATTGTTCCCAACCATTCAACTATGGGAAAATTTCCCTACGCGTGTTCCTTGTTGAGTAGGAAGTGGAGGTTCAAAGAATTTTACTCTCCTTAGATGTGTCTTGGGGTGTTTTAATATCTACGACACTATTCCATGTGAGTTTTTAGATTTCACCATTTTCTTTTCATGCTCATCACAACAAGGCCCTTACTTCCAATTATTCTTCCTTTTTTTTCTTCAACTCCAGATTCAATGATTATTTCTTAGGCCTTATCACTATCTAATACACTCCCCTTGCCTTCAATCTCTCTTTGGACTGAAAATTTCCTTTGTAACTTCACTCAAATTTTCCCTTGGGGCTTGAGATTTTACATGGTTCTTTAACCTCTTCAGTTCCTACTTCCTTCTCGAGGTTATTTTTTTGTGGAGAAATTAACTTCTTTTGATTGTTTTTCTACAATTTTATGACTTACTGGTTCCTCCTCACTTGTTGGCATTGCACTTTCAACTTGTGCTTTGTGAACCTTTATGATTGATTCATCAACTTGTGGTTGTTGAACCTTTATCATTTGAATTTCCATAGAATAAACACTCACCTCTTTTACTATGGCTATTTCAAGTGACAAACTAGTAAACCCTAGTGTATGGATTCCCTTATTTCATCCACATCCATTACTTTAATTAGTGCAATTACCTATTCTTGGTGTTGAGTGGCCTTGGCAACATCCCGCCCTTCCAATTAAATAACCCCTAGCCCCATTTGTTCATGTTCTTTCATAATCTCCATGGGCTAACTACTTGTGGGGATATCATTAATCTTTTCTTCTATAACTAAACTTGACACTACATCCGTAGGAGTTTTTCTTCAATCGTGTCCTCTTGTAGTGTAGATGATACGATGGGGCACTTATTTCAAGTTTTGTCATAACCACCTACTTTTCCAATGTTGTAAGAAGATTTTGTTGATCTTCAGTTAATGGGGTAGGGTCAATTACTTTTGGTTCCTTACTCTTATGAACATGCTTTCTTGTGGTGGGGACACTTTATTTTCTTGAAGATCCTATGTCTCTTACCAGTGGAGGTATTACCCTAGATTTTTAAGCAGTCCTTTCAAAATACTTTACTTCAACTCCTTCCTTTCCCTTAACACTTTGTACTATAAGTTGAGGGTCAATATTTTCTATGAATCCTCTCATTCTTTTTCTAGTGCTTGATGACCCAGGAGAACTACGCCGAAGTCCTAGGCATTAATATACTTTCCCCCTTGGTATGTAATGGGGTTTCCTTAGTGATGGGGGCAACTGCATTGCTTTCAAAAGTATTCCTTCAGCTCTTTGGGTTAGACCGACACGGAAGTGGATCTCTTACTAGTGGTTGCATTCCATTCCTCAATGATTCCAGTAGTTGGCCTTTTGGAGGGTAATTGAGGGGATTTTCCATCCAGTGGATCAATTTTATCATCTCCCTCTTTCAAAGGAGGGAGATCTCCATCAAAAATTCTGAATCCCTATATTCTTTCAATACCTTTGTATTATGAAGAGACAAATCCATACCCTTCATTTTTAACCAAGATAATGTTCTCCTCATCACATTAGTTTTTCTATCATGTAGGTCGAGTTGATTATGTCTCCTCAAAATTTAATGGTGCAATTGGCTATGATTCAATATTTTTATCATAATAGTATTGACTTACTATTTATTTATCATCACTCAGCCCCTGAGGTAAAACTACAATTTTGAAATCAATAACTCCTGCCTGAGGGTCATCCTAGAAAAATATCTCAATCTAACCTCCTCCTCATCCCTACAATTCATCCAATAATCCTCAAAATGAGGCTCATGCTCATATGAAATTCCCAATATTGAGCTTATGCCCATATGATATCATGTTTTTTTCCTAGGCTAGAATTTGTCTAATTGAAATCTGCTCATTTTATCTTCTAAAAGTTTGGATTTTGCAATTGTTGAGAAAGAGTATCTCCCTATCTTGATAGGAAATTTGATATTTGTTTTATGTTTACCTGCAATTATCTTATGTACTTATGCCAATTGCCTAGAGATTTCTAAGAGGGCCCATTTATCATCTAGGTACCTGGGCAACATGAATGGGTGACCTTCAAAACCACTTACTCTGATGTAAGTGAAAAACTTGTACTAGATAAAGTAACATTCATATTATTGTATCACTCTTTTAGCTTTAGCATATATTTTGTATTGTTTCCATTCTGGCCAAAAGAGGCATATAATTGGTGCAAATAATGCATCATTTACTCTTCAAGTTCCTCTTCCAATTATCCAAGTTCAACTGAGGATAAACGTCATATACTTTGTGATCTTTAAAACTCATTGCTTGTGGGAGACTAGGGAAATTCTTATGACATGCAATGTTATAGATCAAGTATGAAATCATATAAAATTCACAATTAAAAGTAATGTATGATTTTATCTTTATGGTTATATCAAAAGTTTTTCATGAATGGTTGTTGCTATAAAGGTCGCCCAAAAATTTTTCTTAAGGGCTTCTAGAATAATCCTTATATAAGGGCACATCCAATCTTGGAAACCATACACCATTTTTAGACCAGAAATCCTACTTAGCAAGGTGATAATATCCTCAACCTCTCGTTACAAAGTGTGATCTGAGCAGTCTTTTTGGGATTCTAGTAGAATATCTTCTGTCATTTATAAACCAACAGGACCTCATAACCTTGGCATAATCAACACGCTCAAAATTGTAAAGATTTAATGCCTTGTGAATGTCAATGTCTACTAGCTTATCAACTTTGGGAAACCCTAACATTAATTGGAATGCTCTGGGTGTTAAGGTAAGCACCGATTCACCACTTCCATCAAAAACCACCTTCTTTTCTGGGTCATAATTCTTGGCACAAATCCATACTAACTCGGGGAAATATACGGAAGGTGGGAAAGTTGCAGTTGTGGAAATGTTATTGGCATCAATGGCCACTATGTAATTAATTCTTTCAGAACATTCAATCATCATAAGAAATTAGCTAAGTTTGAATTCAACAAGTTAGTGTTTGTCACATCATCTAAGTTGATTGTGATACTTGAAGTGACATGGGTTCTAGTCTCTGTTGTTCTCATCTAACCTTGGAAAATTTCTTACAATTTTATCTTTTTAATAATAAAAAGGGTTTAGAATCATCCAAGCACAAGAGCAAAGAACTTAGATCTTGAGGAATGCTTAAAATTTCCACAACAATTGAGTGTTTAGGGTATTTACCCTTTTTTGCACCTTTCTCGGTGTTTTGTCTACACCAAAACTCGGCTTCTTTGATCTAGTCTAAAAGTGTGGATATTGAATAATTTGGCCAAATTTTAAACCTTTTCCTTGCTTATATGAATTGCATTAATGGCGGAAGAAATAAATGCGTTCAATCTTGGTCGTTTGATCCACCTTTTTCCCTTTTAAATGCGGGTCGTCCACGTGTTTTCATTTTGCGATAGTTGGTTTGGGAGGATTTTTTACACTTTTTCCTCATGACCAAATGGGTGTAAAAGCGCATGGTTGAATTCCTTTCCCAACGTTGACTTATATTGGAATGATGACACATGTTCAATTTGGGGCTCAGTTTCTAATTCGCACTTTACATTTTTTTAGTTGCGAAGTGAAAAGTGCAATAGCCCATGAGATGCCCGATACCGTGCTCCAATAACCTCATAACACGTGTTACTTTTGAGGGCGGAGACATATTTGCATTTTGTATCTCGTATGATAAATATTCCCTTGCAAGCCCCGAGTAATATTTTCATTTTACATTTTTACACAATATTCCAAATAAACAAGAAAGGCATGTAATCGTGAAACCTATCGAGGGATGCCACATCATTTAGTCTTTGGGAATGCATTTCATTTTACACAAGGATAAAATAGAATGAACATACATAAAATATTGGCGATGAATTTACACAAGCTGGTTCATTGGATTCAAGAAAAATTACCTCACACATATACATTCATGGTTGCATAGATAAATGACTGAAATTTTACATATGAACTAATGCAAAAATGTGCCACTACCATTTCTCAAACTTGTTTGGTTTACGAGGATTGGTTTCTTTCAGGATTCACATCTTTCATATTTCAAATTTTTGGGATAAGATACAAACTTTTAAGGTGAACGTCACAATTCAAGGTGTGAGATCAAACGAGCACCAACAACTCCTTTTAAAGTTGAGATTAAATTCTTGTAAGGAAAAGTAAATGCATAATTACTAGATAAATGGTTAAAGAAATTGGTGGTTTATTTTAGTGTGCACAACATCACCAAGGAAAAAATTATCACCTTTGCATGCCTTAAGATGGAATGACATGCTCTAGTTTGGTGGTAAACCCATCTAGCCACTTTTGAAAAGAAGAAGCGTCCTATTGTAAGTTCTTGGGATGGTTTTAAAGAATTGTTAAGGGTAATTTTTTATCCTATTGGCCATAAGACTGACTAGATGATTAAATGGTAGTATTTTAGACAAACTAGTGGTCAAAGTGTGTAAGATTACACTACAGAGTTTGAAGCAATCCATGTTGCTCAATATGGACTTGGAGGATAAGGATATTCTTACCAAGTATTTGGGAGGACTTCACACTCACCTATGAAGAAATTTCATCTCCATGAAACCCAAGGATATCAATTAAGCATGTGTGCAAGCATACTACATAGATGATGAGAAAAAGCAAGGGGGAGGAGTCAAGGAAAAAGCAATCAAAAAATCAGCTAAAGAAATATTAGAGACAACCAAGTCACAAGGGTAAATGGAAAGGTAAAAAGACCACTACCACCTTGAATACTTGTAAAGATCCTAAGAATTTTTGTAAGAATTATGATATCAATGGTCATACTAACACTACATGTTGGAAGTTACATCTAGAATTGCATCCAAAGAATCGAACCAAGGACTCCAAGAAGTCCATGACAATTGTAAATACATATGGGGAGGTAGAGATAGAGGATGATTCTAATGTAGATGAGAGGCTAGGATGCATGGCCACCAATATGGACAACCATGAACAAGAAGAAGAAATGAGTAAGCTATTTCAAATCAAAATCCAGATTAAGAGGACTAAGGTAAATGCTTTGGTTGATATTAGTTCTCAATCTAATTTGATTTATAATGTGGTTGTAAAGAAGCTTGGTCTTGAAACTTATGAGCATCCACATCCTTATCCTTTGGGATGGGTGAAGAAGGGTGTAGAAATTTAGGTAACAAAAAGATGTAAGTTCAAGTTTGGGATCAATTCTCAATATATAGATGTATTAGAAGATGTAATTCCACTTGATGCATTTGATGTTGTTTTTAGGAGTCCTTACTTATATATCATAGTATGTTGCATCCATGAGGAGGTAGAATCTATTCATATGGGTCAATGATGGAGTCATTTATAACATCTAGGAACACCAATATAACCAAAACTTGTTATGGTAAGTGTTAACCAAACAAATAGACTAATTCAGGAAAATCATAATCATTTTTTTTTTTACTTTTATTAAAATAATGGGGTAGAAATTTTAGATGTTTCTAACCAAAGTATGAAGGATTTGGATAACATAATTCATTATTTTTAGGAAGTGTTCCAAACTCCTAATGCGTTACCACCAAAATGAGAAGTAGAGCATGAGATTCAGATGTTGACAGATTACCCTCTACCAAATATCATGTTGTATAGGTGATCCTTGTTAGAGAGTGCAGCGGTAAAGAAACAGCTCTAGGAGATATTATACGAGGGGTGATACTCCTAAGAACCTTACCATGTGGTTCACCTATTGTGATGGTAAAAAGAAGGGAGGTTCTTGAATAATGTGCATCAACCACTATGCTTTGAACAATATTACCATTAAGAACATATATCCCCTCCCACGCATAGATGATCTCTTGGACCAAATTCAACATTAAAATTTCTTCACAAAGTTGGATCTCAAGTTCTTTATCACCAAGTCGGGATTAAGGAGAAGGATATATTGAATCTTTCCTTCAAAACAAAACAAGGTTTATATTAGTGGTTAGTACTTCCATTTGTTTTATGTTTCCCACTCGCTACATTTATGAGATTGATGAATGATGTATCATGGGAGTTCATAGATAAATGTGTCATTGTATACTTATATGATCTGATTTTTAGTGCCACATGGGAGGAACATCTAACACATTTGCAACAAATTTTACAAGTTCTCAAGGAGAAACAACTATTATGCAGAATTAAGAAGTGTGAATTTTCCAAACAGTCACTTATCTATCTTGTGCATGTGGTGGATGAGGAGAGCTATGAGTGGATCCAAATATGGTGGAAGTTGTCACCAATTTACCAATTATAGACACAAAATCATGCGCTTGGGTACATTTATAGGTCTTAAAAGCATACTTATGTTCATATGATTCCTAAGTGAGAAAACTAGTAATTGACATTTATCTTTGGACTCTTTGCTTTGTTTCTTGTCTTCTTTCTAGTCTTTTACACCCTACAACCCAGTCAGTTTTTCACTTACTTATATTTTATGAATCTAGACACCAACGCCCGTGTACTTTCGTTCTTAGGGTTCCCCTGACCCTTTTCTATCTTACTCACTTCTTTTGGGTCTCTTTTATCTTTTGGGCATCTTATTTTCTTATGGGTCGACCTTCTAGTTGTCAATTAAAAAATTCAACTAAGGGAATCATATAAATACAAAGCTATATGACCAAAATAAAGGACCGAGATCTAAGAATCTATTATCATCACCTAAGGTTGCATCCAAAGGCATCTAAGAGCATTAAAGGTCTCCATATAGTACTCATACAAGGTAAAAGTGACTGCATTTTTGCATACACTACATAGGAAGGGGAAGTTCATTATTTCATCCACACATCTATTTACATTGGTACATCTAGCTATCGCCTGTTATTAAGTGCACTTGCACAAAGGCTTCCTATGGCACAATTCTATCACACACGCATAAGAACTACATGGAGTCTGAGATGTAGTGTAGCGCTCGGATTGTAAGTTCACTCAATCGATGACTTTCGGAGTTCAAATCGACTCCCCATATTACATATTTTCTTTTGGGATTTGATGTAATATGAGGGTTTTGTATGTCAACATCTCTTTACTGAGTTACATGTGACTTTTGTGATCATAATGTGACATACAAGTGAGTATGAATGATTGTTAGTGACAATCTTATGACACCATAAAAATCAATTTCCAAGCTCCTACGTAGACATGGATGCCTAGAAGCAAACGTTGATGCCTAAGGGCCCCTTACCCAAGTATAAGAGCCTTAGAACCTGGTGATGAGGGTCGTCAATCCTCGCCATTAAAAATGTCAATCGGGTTGGTGTCCAAAGGTTGTATGCATTAAGAGAAGAATATATTGGAAAGCAAATCCTTTAAACACAAACCAAACTTGCATAAAATAAATCACACTTGCAGAAATTAAAAGGCACACTTGCAGAAATAAAGTTTGCATGAAAGAAACACACTTGCATGAATTGAAATGCACACTTGCAGAAATAAAGGCACACTTGCATAAATTGAAATTGCTAAATTGAAAATAAAGGAAAGAGGAAAGGACACCTGTAGGTTCACAAAAGAAATTACATAACATAAAAAAACAAAAATTTACAACAAAAGGAAAACTACAGAAATAAAGAAATTACATAACATAAAAAATAGAAATTTAAAACAAAAGGAAAACTGCAGAAATAAAGAAATAAACATTAACACATTGATCCATCTTCCTTGGAATGAGTGGCCAACTCATTCCTTGGAAGAGGATTTAATTCATACTTTTAATTCAGAACTTGCAGAAAAACTTTACTTCCAAAGATTGGAAAGAAAGAACAAATCTTGATTACTTGGGGAAAAGAAAATTACATATCTAAGTGTGGAAGGTTGCATTTATAATTTATGCATCCAACCAAATCCTTATTTTAGGAAATACAATCTGATCTTATCTTTATTCCAATCCTAACAACTAAGATCTCCATCTCCACAAAATATGGAGAGAGATATATTATTGAAGTCAAATCTTATCTCACTTATTTTAGGAAGATTTGCTCCCAAATCTTCTCCTTGCTTTTCGGTAACAAGAATCATAATGATTTTATTCCTCTACATTATTGGAAGAAATATTTCCCTCAAAATATTATTTTGACCAAATACCTTTCTCGTATTTTCCATTTGAATTTGTTGTTTTTGATTGTGGAACTTTTGATGCTTGTCAAATACACTTTTTCTCGGAATTGCAGTTCACTAAAAGTTAGATTTCTCTTGATTGGTAAAACTTGTAGCAAATATGAATGAGGTTTTTGTTAAACACATTTCTATGAACAAAAACCTCTCTCATATTTTCCATTTGAATTTTCTATTTCTGTTTATGAAACTTTTAGTGCTTGTCTGATACATGTTTCCTCGAACTGCAACTCACTAAAAGTTAGATCTCTCTTCATTGGTAAAACTGTAAAAAATCTGAATGAGGTTTTATTAAACACATTGCTATGAACAAAAAAAATATCTCATATTTTCCATTTGACTTTTTTGTTTCTGTTTATGAAACTTTTAGTGCTCATTTGATACACGTTTCCTCGAACTCCAGCTCATTAAAATTCATATCTATCTTCATTGGTAAAACCTGTAACAAATATGAATGAGGTTTTTGTTAAAAAAATTCTATGAACAAAAACCTCTCTCATATTTCCCATTGGAATCTCTAAGTTTTCACAATCCCTCAAAAATTGTCATTCCATTGATGCAAGTTCTGGAACTAAAGTTGTCATTCCTTTTATGCAAGTTCCGGAACTAAATATGATTTTTCCACGAATTGAAAGTTCTAGAACTAACTTTCATTCAATTGATACAAGTTCTAGAACTAAATCTGTGAGTTCTGGAACTAAACCTGCAAGTTCGGAACTAACTCTGTGAGTTCGAAACTAACTTTGTGAGTTCCCAACTAACTCAAAACAACTATAACTTTTACATGCGACCTCGGATTGAGATGATTCTTGTTTTTAACTTACATAATTTTTCAAGAGGAATCTGAATATGAAATCAGATTTGATTTTAAATGTATTGTTCATGATCAATTCCAGTTTTCCCAATACTAGCATTATCTTTCCTTTATGGCCTGCATACACAAGACTTTGCATCTTTTCCCAAATAATCAATAGGATTAGTCAACAAAATAGATAACAAAAGATTTATAAATAATGAACAAGATATATATCCTATATTCTATCTTAAGCAAACTATAAGTTCCTAGATTACATTTAAATCCACTTTCAAAGGTAACTTGGAAGGACAAAATAATGGTAATTTATGGCCAATTTATGGCCATTTATGGCCTCATCATCCGGCTTTGTCTAGTAGCTCTAGAATTTATGTGCACCATTGAGAGAGAGAGGGAGGGAGGGGGAGAGGGACGGGGAGGGAGGAGTGGGGGTGAGAGAGAGAGAGAGAGAGAGAGAGATAGGGAGAGAGAGTGAGAAATAAGGAGAGAGAGAGAGAGAGAGAGAGTAATTAAAAATTTTAATTCATCAAAAATCTAGATTATAATTATTTATTAAATTGACACATATTATCATTTACTAAGTGTATGCCTGAATTTTAGATTATAGAGAGTGTGTGTGTGTGTGTGTGTGAGAGAGAGAGAGAGAGAGAGAGAGAGAGAGAGAGAGAGAGATAAACAGAGTGTGTGTGAGAGAGATAAAGAGAGAGAGAGAGTGTGTGAGAGTGAGAGAGAGAGAGTGATAGAATGAGAGAATGAGAGAGAAAGAGAGATGAAGTAAGAGAGAGTGAGAGCAAGGAGGGAAGAGAGAGAGGGGGAGACATCTTATGGCACCGAACCGATAATAGGCAAAAGTAGGAAAATTTGATGGGTGATTTATCGCACACTATGGAGATTGGGAATACCCCATCAAAACTTACATATGGGCATATGGTTCATCTAAAAATCATATCTTTGTTTCTCCTATCTCCCCATTTTCTCACGGTCACTATGAATGAAACGTGGAAAAAACCTTCAATAAACGCCAATGTCAAATCATCTATGGTGATATTTTGCAATTAGAACCTTTAGAACAAAACCAATGGTGTGCCATTAGAAACTATTACATGTATCTTTTTGTTTCAACCATATTGATTCTTCATAACAACATCAATCAGATGATGTCTGTTAAGCATCCCGAGAGAAGAAAATAGGTAAAATTTTACGGATGATTTCTGCAAACTATGACACCCAGAATGTATCATTTGAACCTATAGATAGGAATCTAGTACATATACAAAATAATATCTTGGTTTCTCCCATATCTCTCCCATTTTCTTGTGGTCACAATGATTTAAACATGGTAAAACCTTTAATTAACATCATTATAAAATCATCTAGGGAAATATTTTTTAATTGGCACATCATGGAACAGAACCGATAACACCCACACATCCAAGTAGGACAATAGACACTATTGGAGGTATTGTTCCACTTTCCAACCATCTTGGTCCTTCCTAGATACATCGTTCTGATGATGTATCTTAAGCGTCTTGAGAGTAAAAATAAGGAAAATTTTGAAAAATGTTTTCTCACAAACCATGACACCTAGGAATGTGTCATCTAAACCTATAGATGGTTATCTAGTTTGTTTACAAAATCATCTTTCTATTTTTCCCATTTCTTACCCTTTTTATCACATTTCGTAATGAATGAAACATGGAAAAAAGCTTCAATTAAGCATGAACATCAAATCATCTAGGGAAATATTTTATAATTGGAACCATGTGGCATAGAACCTATCATGCCCAAACATTCAAGTGGTCCATAAGATGTTATTTGAGGTGTATGTACACTTCCCAACAATCCTCGGTTACATCGGTTTGGTGATGTCTCTTAAGTGCACCGAGAGTAAAAACTACGAAAAATTGATGGATAATTTTTCACAAACCATGACACTTGGAAATGTCTCATCTAAACCTACAAATGGGAATATGATTTGAATACAAAATTCTCTCTCATTTTCTCCCATATCCCACCCAATTTCTCATGGTAACAAAAATTAAATGTGATAAAACCCTTCAATTAAAATTGATATTAAAACATCTAAGGTGATATTTTTAATTAACACCTCATGGGATAGAAATGATGACACCCACACATATAGGTGGTTCATTAGATGTTATTAGATGTGTCGTTATTCCCCCCAACCATCTTAGTCCTTTTCTACATCACTTGGTGATGTTTCTTAAGAGTAAAAAGTAGGTAAATTTTGATAGATTATTTATCACAAACCATGGCACTGGGAATGTGTTATCTAAAGATATATATGAGAATCTAGTCCATCTATAAAAATATATCTCAGTTTCTCCCATATCCCACGCATTTTCTCATGGTCACATTGAATTAAATGTGGAAAAACCATTCATTTAAAGATCAATGTCAAAGCATCTAGGGTGATATTTTGTGATTGGAACCTCAGTGACAAAGACTCAATGACACCCACATGTTTATATGGGCTGTTAGATCATTTGGATGTATCATGTTTTCCCAACCATTTTATTCCATCATGGATACGTCAATCGATAATGTCTCTTAAGTGCCCCGAGATCCAAAAGTAGGAAAACTTTGACGGATGGTTTTCTACAAACCGTGGCACCTAGGAATGTCTCACATGAACCTACAAATGGGAACTTGGTCCATCTACAAAATCCTCTCTTAGTTTATCCCATCTACCAATCATTTTTTTGTGGTTGCAATGAATGGAAAAAGCCTTCTATTAGCATTAGTGTTAAAGCATCTAGGGTTATATTTTGTAATGGCACCTCACGACACAAAAATTATGGTACCCACATGTATGGTTTGGTCATTAGATGTTATTATTGCAAGTGTGTTTTTGTGCCCAACCATTCCAATCATTCCCAGCTACATCGTTGCAGAAATGAGAATGTGTAAGAGATAAAAATATCGTTAAAATGAGTAATTTTAAACAATATAGACAGTAAAATGGGAATGTGTTCTTATTTTTAAAATAATGTTATGAAAATAAATTTCATACAATATAGGTGGTGAAATGAGAATGTGTTCTTATTGTTAAAAGATATTTTTCATACAATATGGTCTCTATAACCTTTTTCCTCTCTCCTCTCTCTCCTTGCTTTCTCTTTCTTCCCTCTCTTTCCCTCCATATCTCTCTTGAACTATATTCCCTTCCCCATCCCTGCTCTCTCTCACTCTTTCTTTATTTTCTTTATATGGATATATAATGTATATGCCTCTACTAATACAATAAGATCAAGTTTGAGGAGGATTAAAACCAAAGGTCCTAAAATAAAGGAATCAAAGGATCATTTTGTAGAAGATGTTAAAGATTCTCTTCGCTTCAAGAATATAAATTATTTACTAATGATGCCAACCACGTAAAGGTGGAATCTTGTTTGTCACCACTAACCTACATTAATAACATTAATAGCGATATGAATAAATAAAATTAAAGAAAAATTACTCAAACACTCAAAACTCAATAATTCAACAATATACTTATAAATTATAAAACTTATGTGTCATTGTACCAATTCAATCCAATAAACCATTTGGGTTTGATCTAATTTTTAGGGTGTCGAGAATTGTTTCATGGTTAGACTCAAGAACTTTCCACAATTTATTATTGTGCGGTCTACCACCATATTTGATTAATTGAACATTAGATACAAAAATAAGGTGAGAATAATGAATAATATTTAGATGAGCGTAAAATTCCTTAAACAACCACACATTGGATTTCTTCATTGGACATCTTCTAATCTATGTTCCAATAATAACCATAGACCTTGTAGTATACTCTAGGCCTTCTTCATTTATGATTGGGGATCTCAATTTTATTTTTACTACAACACAACAACACAAATAATAATTTGTTCCTTTATATTATTTTCTTCTACAACAACTGCATAAACATTACCTACATAAAATTGTACAAAATAATTAGTTTCAATAAATGATTCATAAATAAGTTACATAATGAGAAAATATATTAATTTTAGCAAAAAATGCATCTATAATACTTGGTTGCACTAGATCTGATATATGGTCAAATTCAACCGATGATTCACTCATTATGCATTGTAGAGCTTGTGGAGGTTGAAATGTCTCAAGAGGATGCAATTTATACAACACCATTCATCAACCCACTCTTTTGACTCACACTCATCGTAAAATAAATATAAACATGAAGAGAAAAATCATACCATCTACCTTTTATGAATAGTCCATGAACTTACATTTGAACTTCTAAAAGAGTACAACTCACTAGATCCCATTAGTGTAAAACAATATTCATATTTTTCTAAGTTATCTTCTTATACTAAAAAAAAAACCTATAACTATATACTTACCTCATTACATATACCCACTGTTGAGTTACACCATTCCATGATGGATATTGCATCAATCAACTTTGCACCATCTTTGTACTTCAAATCTTCTCTTCTAAGGATATTTTAACACATGTGCATGCACCATCATGTTCTCTTTTCCATGCCCAACCTCAATGAAATTCCAAATATGTTGAACACCACTCATCTTATGCATCATGCTCAACCAATAGAACATTCATGAATTATTGAATTGTGATGTATAGTTATCTGACCATATGATGTGTTGACCAAATATGATTTTTTTATTACTCAAATTACCATAGAAGATCTCAAATAAACCTTGCATGAATATTGTAGAATGTGTATAATCATCACTAATATAGAAATGATACTCCCTCAAGATCTTTTTGTCTTCCTATGTGTTTTCGAGAGCATGAGTGAATGTTATATGCAAAAATATGGAAACCTAAATAGATTTTTAGTATTGTGATTACACTTCATTCTATGGTCAGAGCATATATTTTTGTAAAAAATAAAAACTAATGCAATGGTAGTAAGTGGAAAAGTGTCCTCGCATAACCCCGAATTGCTTGTCTAACCATCGAGCTCTTTGTGTATTCTCTTGCATAGTAACTCATACGCTATTTTCTTGAAATATAGTCATAAAATATTATACACTTATTTATTTACTCACTAATTCAAACCTCTTGGCATCATTACCATATTTTGAGTTCTTAAGATACATCTGCAGTAACAATTTACTTGTAAGGATCTAGATGGTGGGAAAGAAAATTACACCTTTGATACCATCTACTAGCCCACTCAGATATCAGGCACCATCGATTCAAAGTGCCATGAGGATTCAATTACAAAATATCACCCTCAACATCCTAAAACTAATGCAAATTGAAGGTTTTTTCAATGTTTGATTCAATTTTCTATGGGAAAAATAATGGGAGATAGGAGAAAGTAGGATTTTTTTTAGATGGATTTGATCCCCAACTTAGGACCAGATGGGACATTCCTAGTGCCACACAGATTAAGATAAATCACTTGTCAAAGTTTGATTGTTTTTCACTCTGGGGCACTTAAGAGACCACTAGACTGATGTATCTAGGAAGGAAAAATATTATAACCATAATTTCATTAAATCTAGACATTTATCCAAGATTTTAGATTTATAGTATTGTCATTTCTGGTTTTATGATTGTTGAAGTTGGATTCCTAAATCACTATTATTGCTTTTTATCTATTGCGATATCGATTCCAATATGATTATTATTGGTTTTTAAGTAGTGTAATATTAGATTCCAATATTTACACTATGTCATACAAGTATGTTCCTAATTCTATATTGAGTTTATGAGAATGGGAATATGCCCATTCTCATCACACTCATAGTAAAAGTATGTTCCTAATTATTTTTATGTGTATTTGCTTTATCTCTATTCTTCTTCTATGATTCCTATATGAGGGATTTTGATCCCTTTTGAAAATTAAAACAATGTGATATGGGTACATGTTGTATGAAATAAGAATCAAATATTGAGTTATGAGAATGGGCATATGCCCATTCTCATCACACTCATGGTACAAGTATGTTCCTAATTATTTTTATGTGTATCAAATTTATATCTATTCTTCTTCTATGATTCATATATGAGGGATTTTGACCCTTTTGAAAATTTAAACAATGTGATAAAGGTACATGTTGTATGAAATAAGAAGTAAGTACCAACATATTGTGGGTTCTTAAAGAAGAATTATCAAGTGATAGACTATGGCCAATGTTATTTTATGTCTTCAAATCAAAATTTGGAGCTATCATGGGTGTTCTTCTCATCTCTAGACTTATAATATACCTTCTACTCCTGAATAGACTACAATTTAATTTCACAAGTGTAGAACAATTTGATCAAGGCCATTTGATTGCTGAATTTTTTTATATAAAGTAGATACAAGTGTTTGGAGACACTAAGGTGGTTGTAAAGTAGGTTAAGTCATGGTGCATTTCTAGACACTATTTTTGAGAGCATTAAATAATATATCTTGGCACTCTAAATACTATAGTTTTGCATTCAAGAATTAGGGGATTCTAGGAATATAATTTAGTATCTAGACTTCAGAAAGGTTTGCATTTTATAAAGTTATTAGAACAATTAAAAAATAAGTTATCTAGACTTATGCACATAGCTTTAGGAAAAGACCATATAATTTTGTGGTTGTAATGAATGCATAAATCAAGGCTAATTCCTTAAAAAAATCAAAGCATGCTTTTTTTTTGATTGAAAAGCATAACCATATATTAATAATGAAGTACAATGCTAATCATACAAAATCGGGTGGAAAAGATCACACCCCATAAGCAGGATCAAAGTAGCCATAAAGGCTACGAGTAGCAAAGTGTCATGTCAACGAAACATTTTCAATCAAAAAAGCTTAAAATAGAAAAGCCGAGAACCAGAGAAACTCCAAACATGGAGCTAGCGCAGCAACAACAAACATGGAGGAAGGTGGCGGCGGTGGGCTCTTTGGACGGTCACCCCAACCACCAAGAGTAGTATCGGGGGCATCATCAGGCTGCTCCCAGCCATCAATCTGTTGTTGTTCCTCCTCATTTCCCTGCCGGAGGGTGAGATAGCAAGAGAAAGCCACAAAAATTTGACTAGTTAGGCGCTTGCCTCCCGGAGCCACCACTTTGTTAGAGCTCGGCCAACAAAAACCCTAGAAGTAGGCAAAGTCCAAGATGGAGGCAGAGATACCCACCGGCGTAGAGAGGCGCGCACGATGCCCATGAGCCGAGACCCAATCGAAGTTGTGCCACCCATGGGATGAGCGATGACCTTGCGAGCAGGAGTGGTGGCGAGGGGAATCAGGCGGGATGCGACTAACAACACAAGGGGCACTCCCCCAATGGTCCAACAGAGTTTACAAGTGTTCAAATTCTATGTAGACTTTCTCTGCACTGAACTGGATCTGAAGCAAAACATTGGAGATGACAACAAGCTTGTTAGAAATAGAAAAAATTCTATCCACTGTCTCTTTATTAAAAATAGCAGCATTTCTAGATTTCCAAATGTGATATAAAATAGCCACTCTGAAAGAATGCCAAATGTTGTAAAATTTTGCAGGAATAAAGGTGGATCCCCCAGAAGAACCATTTTCCACATGAAGAAGGTGGGCAAAAAAGGTTGGAAAAGGGTATGAATCCAGCGCCAGGTAGACTGAGCATGAGGGCAGAACCAAAAGAGATGAAGAAGAGTCTCAATGTGGTTGCAGAATGGGCAACGCGGCGGGGAGCTCCCAGAAGAACAAGGCACTTGCCCATAGGAAGCCCTTGATGAAGAATGCTCCAAAGAAAGTGCACAACTTTGGGCTCTATAGGAATGGCCCAAACAACATTGAAGTGTTGCTTCCACCCAAAACGAGTGGAATGCAGGCTCCATTGAGCATTTAACTTTTAAGAGGAAGTCTGGGTGAGAAGCTTGTAGCCCAACCAAGGTTTATAGTTTCTGAAGGGGGTGGTAGAGGGCCAATGCCAATCAAACCACCACGGGTGCTGCGTAGTAACACCAATTTTATGCAAACAATCGCCAGGTATGAGATCTTGAATGATAGAAATGGCTTGTTTGTCATTGTCATTTAGAGAAAAATTAGCTTTTAGGCTATCCCATGGAAGCCAATCCCTAGTGATGGGACAAAAAAGGTCCTAAATATACTGAATCCCTTTTTTGAAAAGACACAAACCCTTGAGTTGTAAGGAAAGAGCAAGGGGTTTGTCATGAAATTGAAGCACCAGATTCCACCACAAACTAAGAGAGTTAAGAGAGAGCCCGTTTCGAAACCACCACCCTGCTAGAGTAGATGGGGTTTGAGAAGTTCCCAAGCTTTCCATATGCTTTTTTCCACAAAAGAGCCACCTATTTTAACAGTAGCAGGGCATAGAAGTAAGGAGTAGTAGTTCAAACCCTGTCATGCCTTTCGATTAAGCGGAGACCCTTGAGATATACAATTTCTGAGAAGAATTTTCCAAGATTCCTCACCTTCAAGGCTGTGAATAATCCATTTGGTAGTGAGAGAAAACCCCTGCATATGAATGTTGATTAGGCCAAGACCACCAATGTCCTTGGGCGTACAGCATATGTCCCAAGCAACTCTATGAAAACCATGGTTCCCTTCGGAGTTGGCCCACAAGAAATCACGTAGAATTTTCTCCAGCCTATGGTAAGCGGCTTTAGAGGGTGCCCAACATGATGAGTAATAGACATGAGTGGCAGCTAGAACCTTGGAGCAGACTTGGAATTTTCCAGCAAGAGACAGATGCTTGGTAATCCAAAAAGATATTTTTTTCTCAACTCGCTGAATCACATAGTTCCAAAGGTCAGCAGGGGATGCCATAAAGGCAAAGGGAATGCCTAAAAATTTGAATTGAACACCAGGTTCAATCCAAAGCCATTGGAATCCCTCTAGCCAAGGAGGTTTGGGACCCACCGCTGCGTCTCGTAACATTGGGTTTTCTTCCATTGGATAGCAGAACCAGAAGCAAGACAAAAAATATCAAGGCATTTCATGGCATTAGTGACAGAGGCCTCAGTTTCAGCCAAAGTGAGAAAAGAGTCATCTGCAAAGTGACCATTAATCAACTGCTTAGGAGAGGAAGGTAGTTGAATACCTTTAACTAAACCAACATTGGCAGCATTAGCAAGTAAGTAGCTCAGACCTTCAGCAATAATGACATAAAGAGAAGGAGCAAGAGGGCAACCTTGCGGATGGAATGATGAAGAGAGAATCTCTCAGACTATTGACCATTGATAGTAATACAAGCACCTACATTTTGAAAGAGCATATTGATAGAGTGGATGAATCTGGGTCCAAAACCAATAGCCTGTAGCATGGCCAGAATGAAAGGCCACTCAACTCTATCATAGGATTTTTCAAAATCAATTTTAACAAACAGAGTTGGTTGAGAAGTCTGACGGGCATATTCCATGCCCTCCCAAACTGCAATAATGTTGTCCAAAATATATTTGTTCTTGATAAAGCCGGTTTGCTCACTCCTGATGATCAGGGGCAGTAAATTAGTGAGCCTGATAGCAAGGGCTTTGGCAATAATTTTGTACGAGACATTGAGTAGAGTTATTGGCCGCCAACTGGTGATAAGCTCGGGATCCCCAGACTTGGGAATGAATTTGATGTTGCCTTGGTTGATCAGATCACCCAGGGTGTTGGAGGACATCACTTCTAGATAGACTGACATGAGATTTGAATCAACAGTCGTCCATAGAGACTAGTAGATGGGGGCTTTATCAGATGCCATCTGCATAACAACTTCCTTCAAGTCATCAAGAGTGAGAGGTCTATCATAAAGGCGATGACCTTTGAATTTCAGAGAGCTTGCAAGGAACAACTTCAATGCATTGGAGGAGAGCAGCCTCATGAGCCGGAGTAGCAGGTTGAGCAGCAAAAACAACATGATAGTGATGCACAAAAGCTTGCAGAATGTCAGGTAAGAGAGTAAGCCTTTGATTTCCATCCTTGATTGCTTTGATTTTGGTGAGAGTTTGATTAGTTTTAAGGGAAGCAAAAACTCCTTAGTAACTCTGTCACCAATGCGAAGCCAGTGTAGACGGGCTCGAACTTGGGCTCCTCTAGCCTTATAGTGCTCCTCAATTTGAAGCTTATGTTTCCAGTGAGCAGCTTGCACTTGCAGGTGGGTGTTGAAAGGAGACAAATTAAGCTCTTGAATAGCCCTTGAATATTCAACATGAGAGGCTTCATGAGCATTCTTGCAAAAAGAGCAACTTGTTTCCCATAGAGCCGAAGGAAAGAAGTGGTACGAGTGATGGCATGAGACCACCAGTCAATCTAGCCAATCCCATCAACAGGTCTCGGATCAAGATTCCAAATACGTCTTATATAATCCAATGTCTTGGGATGAGAAAGGTGGGATGTATTTAAATAGAATTGGGTGGACTTGGGCTTGGGGCACTGAAAGTTCCATTGAATCCCAAAGAAAATAGGCTTATGGTCAGAAACCAAAGCATTGTCCACCACCGAGACCGGGAGGTTGTATGAAGAGTCAAAGGAAAACCATTGTTGCTCTAAAAGCAGAGCTCTATCAAGATGCTTATAAACTCTGTCATCGCCAGCTCTAAAATTAGACCAAGTGAACCAAGGAGTGGTAGTAGAAGAGTGCTTGCGGTGGTTGGGATAAAAAAGACAAAGCTTATTGCGTAAATAAAACTAGGCTTCACATTCACCAGTACACCAATGCATTGGAAGCCAGCCCAATTTGTCTTGGGGATTCAACCATGTTGAAATCTCTACAAAAAAATCCAGTAGCAGAGGGCAGATGATCAGCCAACCACCACCAAAAAGAAGAACATTCAGAGGCATCGTTGGAAGCATAAATATTGGCCAACCCAAGAATGTGGCCGTCAAAATAAAAAAGGGTCCACACCACCCGATGAGTGGGGTCGAACTCAAGAAACGATATTGGAGCTGAGGTCGGGGCTTAAAAGAGTGACAACACCACCTCGACCATTATCATGAGCTGACATCTGGCAGAGAGAACTAGGCTAGATGGTACACATAGCAGTAGAAAGATGGAAGCCAAAGATTTTGACTTCCTGCAAACACAACACTTGAAACTTTGCAAAATGCTTACAATCATCACGACAAGATATGTGCGAGTCGAAAAGCATGAATTTTGAAATGAATTCCTTGTAAATCATATCCAATTCCCTTTAAATCACAAGGTCTAGCTCCCTGTAAACTTACTTAGAGCATAATAAATTTATTTTTTTCAAATTAAATTAATTCCATGGTGGAAATTATATTATTAATACATTAATAAGATTCAAGATTTCCATAAGCAACACGATGTTTTATAGAATTATATTATGGAAAATTATTCCAAAGTAATATAATACTCAATATTTCATTTAATTATCAAATAATAGTACAATTGTAAAATTTTATAGGACCAAGTTTGAAATAATTTAAAAAAAACACATCCTGGGCTAAGATGATTTCACATATAGGATTTATGATCTTCAATAGTTTCTCCAAGTTAACATTCATTATCCTATTCAAGTAGTTCAAGGTATGATTTAATGGCCACGTTTCCTTTATTGAGTAAATTTATGCATTCAATTTGCCATTTTTGTTTAGTGTCCATTCCTAGATGATGTTATCCACATCGATATCTTCTTTAGGTTGTCTAAGATGGTCCATGTTTTATTTGTCCTTAAACAATCTCGATACAATGTTGCACCTTCTCATCTCCCTGCGTGTTTATAAATATTGAACTCTCAACTTTTATTTACATCATTTCCTTCCCATTAAAGGAAAATATCCCCATATTCTCTCCCCATCCATATATTTTCATTATCATTTCCTGGTTGTATAAGAAGCATTTGTCCCTTGAACACATCCTTCAACAGATTGAATTCTTGTTTATATATTCCACAAATAGGCCCAACGTAAATATCATTATTACTTGGGATATGTTGACTAATGTAGTCTTCTCTATGAATATGTGTGGCTCATGTTATTTGGTCATATATGTCTTTCTCCTATATTGTTTTTGGCCAAAACAAAGCATTTGACCTCCTGCTACAATTTACAAATGGTCTATCCAAAGCACGTAAATTTTTTTCCCAATTTGTGATCTTTGGAAGACAATATTCACTACCTTCACCTGTTGAATTTTCCCCAATGCTCAATATATGATTTTATTCCCTTTTTTAGATCTTCCATTTCTTTTAATTCTTTGAAAGGTGCCAAAGGAGGTTTCCCTTCGGAAAGCTTGGTTCACCATTATCCTTTGTATGCCATATTTGGATAGAATGAGACCATTGTCGATCCTTTATTATTTCTTTGTACTCCATCATCGTATGCCATCCACAACATGGAATATGAACATCTTAGGTTTTTGATACCCACTATCTTATGGTTTCCATCCAACAAGAATGGCTCCACAAAGTCCTTGAAGTTGTACACTTCCTCAATAAGGTAAGGAGTGAATGTACTTGACCCTTATTGGCATGTTTTGTAAGAGTCCATGATATGTGGCAAAGAAAATGTGTCTACTTTATGTAATGATGTTTCTAATCTTCCAAAAGTCCCATCTATATCCTCATGAGTGTGTCCCACTAGAAGGAAGCTTAGATACATAAATGTTGAATACCTTTTTGTTGTCAAAGTGATGCAAATGAAAATAAGGTACGATTCTTATTATCACTTGAATAATTATCTAATTACAAGTAGAGGATTGGTGGTTTCTTTATGAATGAAGTATTCATGCTAGCAACACTAATTGATTTTGAATGGTCAAATATTTCCTTGTACCTTTTACATTTTTCATGCACATCATTTTGTAATAGTGCATCATGCAATGGCTATTTGGATGATCTCAACTATACAATAAATCTCCATACTCATCAATTACAGGTTCTTCAAGATTCTTGAGACACAAAGCTAATGATGTGACTATATAGTTTTCTCCACGTTCAACAAATGGTAGGCCAAATGGCCGAAACCCCCTGTCTTGTGTCCATGTGTGAGCATACCAGTCAAAGTAACTAGTAGGTTCATAACATTACTTATTGAACTTTTATTTTTTACCCATCCTTGGTATGGAAGTTTTAATTTTGTCCATTTTATCATGCATAATGCTCAAGAATCCATGAGGTTTTCTTCTTTGACTACAATATGTGGGAATAGTAAGTTACAAAAACTTTGAATATATTCATTGTGCCATGTTTGTTCCTCCTCAATATTTGTAGAGTGCTTTTCTAGGCATGTGGTGGCTCTACATTTTTTGTACAAATTTGTGCACTCATCACACTTGGAAAATAAATTATTTTTGTAATGGAAACATGTTGAAATATTTTGGTCATTATGTTGTTGAAGCTTGATTATGACACATGAGGAAGTTTCAATAATTCAAGCTCCTCATTACACTTTTTTTGCAATATATTTTGGGTATAGAATGAAGGAAGAAACCTTTGAGGAAATTTACTCCATCTTTTCCTATAGAATGAGTCATAGATGCAGAGAGATATCTGAATTTCTCTCAACAATTCTTGATATGTAGGTAATTTTGTGGCAGTGTTTGACCTTTGTTTCTCTTTTCCAGTGTTATCATTCACTGCAAGTCTATTTCCACTTATCCATTCATATTTATGTTTATAGAAGGAACTCCTTGGGTACCCATAAAATTTGTGCCATGCATTCTGAAAACATCCATCCCATCAAATTTCATTTTATGTACCTCCATAGATTTCTTACCCACATTGAAGATGGAATTTTTTGTTAATGCATCAAACACAAAATTATTTTTATCAATTTCATTCAAGGATCTAGTTTTTTGTGCATAGATTTTGAACTCTAACTGAAGAAAGAGGTAATTTTTGGAGATAATTAGATTTGCAACAACTAAACTCTACATTTTCCACTTCTTCCATAAATATTGACCATTTTCTATCCTCATCATAATTTTGATTTGATGGATTGGCTTGAGGGGTATCCATCTTTTGATGTTTTGTAGCATTATAAGATATTTTTATCACTCTTTTGGATTGATTGTGATTAGTGGCATCAAATGAAATTGGATAAACAAACTGAGGTTTTCACTCTTCTAATGCATCCCACATGATGACCTCAACCTCTTTTAGGACTTCTTTAAATCTAATATCCATCTGAGAACCATTTATGTCATCAATTGCCTAGCAGGCCATTATATGAGAGATCCTTTAGATAGGAGCATCCTTTGTAAGGTGGTTGAATACTCTATCAATATGCACTTCAAAGCTATTGGCATCTAATCTTAAAATGTACCATGTCTCCTTCAACTACATTGGTAATTATTCCCTTATGCAACATATTTACACTCAAATGAGTAAAATGGATTAATTTTGTAACAACTCCCTTGAACTTCAAATTGTGTTGATCACTTGTGTACAAGGTGCAGACCATCCAGTTGAGCACTCCCTTGCTTAATCATAAGGTAACTTCTTGTTTCATGGAAAATCAAATGTTTTATTGGCCAAACTATTGATTTATTAGGTTGTAGAAAGTTTGAGCAATCAGAACACATATTTACCACATTTTCTATCCATACACCAAAATTCAAAGGACCCAACCTCTCTCCATTAATTTTATGATCTTCTAGCACATGAGTTATAAAACCCATGGCCATGTCATTGTCTCTACTACAACATTTTGTTTGAGAATGACATTATTTGTGACAAAATATCTTCTATCTTTAGGACTTGTATTGATGGTGCTTTCAATGTCATCACTACAATAATCTCCATCACTCTCTGCATTGTAATCCTCTAAACCACTAAAAATGTTTTCACTACACAAATTGGGGGAATGGATGAATCTTGCATGCTTTGAAAATTCACTCTCTTCCCAAGAAATGTAGTATCCTTTATTCTGACATCTGCCAAGGTTTCAAATTCATCAATTGAGAAAGGAAATTTTACTCTTCCATCCAATACTATGTTAACACGACAACAAAAATCCTCTTCCCACATATTTGCAATGTAGTGTCTTCCTACTTGGATATAATCTTCCCTCTATGTAACTTTGGTTCCTTTTAAAACAAGTCCACATGATCATCCTCTACAAATGCAAAAGACTTTGATGTTGTAACAACATAAAATACAAAGTTTGTGAGATGATAGAAAATATGTTAAACCATTGCATAAAATAAATTAAAAATCATCATGTATGTATAACCATAAGTATATTGTATACACATAGCACATGAGCTGCAAACTTATATAATTCAGTAAGGTTTGGAAATACTTCAAAATTATGCATATAATTAAAATTGACATGAATATAATTATAACATGATTTCCAAACTATGATTGAACTTGACCCAATTGAATTTAAATGATGGGAAATAAATAGAGGTTACATTTCCATTTCATAAAATGAAGTTAATTAGAAACTTGATTACTAACCGCTTCATCCAAATATCTTCATCATAGTAACTTAGCATATATTACTTTACAAGAATTCCTCATACTTTCCATATTCCCTAACTATGAGAATGGGCATCTATCCATTATAAACATTCTCATAAAAGGATCTAATTTTCATTCATTCTTTATGTTTCACGTAGGATAATTTTTCTTTCTTTCTATATTGATTTTATGAGAATGGGCATATTCCCATTCTCATCACAATGATAAAATATTTGTTTGTATGAGAATGGGCATATGCCCATTCTAAACATTCTAACTCAAGCAATATTGAACTTAATCATTTTAATATCTCTATAAAGGATGTGAGAATGGGAAACTGTCCATTCTAAAAAAATTAAATATTATCTCTATTATTATTCTATGATTCTTATATGAGAATGGGCATATTCCATTCAATACAAGATAAAAATGTTTGTTTGTATGAGAATGGCATATGCCCATTCGATTATGTGTATTGCCTCATTTTCATTATTCTTGTTACTCACTTTTTCAGCCAAATAATTTTTTTCTCAAAAGGAATAAAAACTAATTACTCTAAATGTTCTTCCAAATTACTATCTCATTATTTAGAACATCTAATGTTAACCTCTGATGTGAGTACTATAAGTTATATAATTTTATCATTATCACAACCATATTATAGTATCAGTGATTTTAACACAAACACATGTGGTAGATGTAATTATTTTTTATGTACATTCAAGATATTTATAATGAAACTTGATAAATATCAAAGATACCTATCGAAGATAAATATTAAAAAAATGACTCAAGGTTAAATGTGATGAAAAATCAAAATAAGAAAAAAACTTAAATATCAGTAAATATGGTATTAGTACCAAATAATAGGATTTTCCTTTGTAATCAATGAGGAAATTATATGATTTTTTTTTTTTTTATTGAGCTCCTCTACGGGTGTCGAATTGGGAACTAGATTACATAGTTTAATGGCATCTTTGTCTAAGTTCGAAGGAAAATATATGAAAACATCCTTATTAAAAAATTCTTAATATAAGAAAACCATATAAGCAATGAAATGTGAATGTAACATGAAATTTTTATAGATGTTCAAGTCATTTTAATAATATATGTTTTGGATCAATCCCCCCTCCCCTCTTTCTATTTAAGTCACCATCCCCATCTATAGTTCAGGGAGTGGTTGAAGAAAGTAAATGATTCAAAATTGAGTGATTTCATGAAATCCCCCCATCATATATAGTTTCCCTAACTATCCCCTCTCCTCTGCTCATATTTATTATTGAAAACATCGAGACACTAATGAATGAATAAGGTGCAAAACTTAATAAACATTTAAATATATTCATATATCTTATTTCCAATCGTAATAGAAAAGAAAATAATAATATTCATACCATATATGACATGTCATTAATAACTAATATTATTAAAATTTGAAATTAAACATCTTGTATATTGTCTCACAAGTTTACTAATTATCCATGCATGCATCTCTCTCTCTCTCTCTAGTATAAATTAGTACCAATTAATAATTTAAATAAATAACCTAAAACATGGCTATGATAATGTTTAAAATTTATATTTATTTTAAATGCAAATAACCTAAAACATGGCTATGATAATGTTTAAAATTTATATTTTATTTTAAATGCAATTAACCTAAAACATGGCTATGATATTGTTTAAAATTTATATTTTTTTTACCATGGCATAGCGAGACCACCAATGTGAAAATATATTGTTTACCACCATTTATTTATTAATTGAAGGTACTTGTTTTAAAACACGTCTTTGACCACGTGTTGGAGGGAAATTGGTGATATTAATGGCATTTAATTCATGCCACTATGTGGCATGGTAGAGAGATTAATGGCGGTTAATATTTTTAGGAGGAGATATATTGAGATTGGGAGGTTGGAAGTCATGAAGCTTCACCACTATTTCTTTGAAGCTAGAATGTTTCATTTGACCTATTTTTATATTTTTGATCATATTTTCTTTTAAGATTTGTTGAGATATTTTTGTTCATCCTTTTAGTTCATCCTTTCCACTTTGGATCCCTCTATTTTTTTAGACTTCCTTTTTTAAATTCTTTGTCTTGAAGAAAAGGTTTGAAGAAAATTTTTGAGATATTGTTTTTTCTCTCCACTTTTTTATTCATCATTTCCACTTTGGGATCCCTCTATTTCATTAGACCATTTCATGTCTTGTGAAGTATAAGATTTGAAGAAAAATTTATGAGATATTGTTTTTCTTTCCATTTTTTATTCATCCTTTCCACTTTGGGCTCCCTCTATTTCGTAAGACCATTTTGGTCTTGTGAAGTAGAATATTTGAAGAAAATTTTAGAGATACACCAATCCAATTACATGCATGAATTTTTATAACTCTTCTCTATTGATTTATTATGAGATGAAGAATATCATCTGGTTTTCTTTCCCTTATATTTTGATATGGGTTTAAAGATAATGCCTTATTTTTTATCTTTTGTATTTTTATCTAGGTTTTAAGAATATCACTTCAATATTTTGTAAGACATGCATAGTTTTTATCCTCCATAGTTATAAATGGATGCATCTAAATATGGCCATTTATGCTACTTTTACTTTGTCTAATTTACAAGTTTCATAGTTTCAACAAGATCATTCCCTTGCATAAATGTATGTTCTCAATGCCCAATGGACCTCCTGTCTCATCCCAACCAAACTACTAATGTATATCTAAGAAATCCATTTCTAATCCTTCATGCTAAGATGAGAGTTAATTCTTTTGTTTTTACCAAAGTATTGGTATGGGGTTACCATTTGGGAAACATTAATTATTTTTTGAGTTGGGTGGTTCGAGAAGACAGGCAGATTATATGGGGAGAAAGATGCACATGCTGATATAGGTGGGAGAGATGATCTACTGAATGAGGGCATAGTGTGCCAAGCTATGGGTGGGTGAGATGATCTGCCAAGATGGTTATGGCCTGACATGTTGATATGGGTGGGGCAAGTTGATCTATTGAGATGGATTTAAATGAAGTCAAGGTCATTGAGCTGTCAATGGTGCAGATGACTTTGATTTTTCTGAATAGATGCATGCTAGTGATGAATGAGTGAAAATGATCATTGAGTGAGCTAACCTACCGAGATAGGTGAGTTGAAATTTAATCTATTAAGAAATAATGAACTTAATCAATTGTAAAGTGGTCTAATTATTACGATATTAGAAGCATTAATTTAGGGTATTATGTCGTAAATGTCTTAAAAGGTAAGGTATGTGCATAAATAGTACTCTATGTGTTTTTCATTATTCTAATACATCTTTAAAACATTTAAACATGGGTTTAAAACATTACTCCATTTTAAAGCATTAAAAGATATACCATGTTGAGCTTTGTGAAAGAAAGAAATTAAAAATGCTCATTGAAAATAAAGAATTAAAGGTAATCGTTTATGAACTTAGGAAAGATTCAAATTTGAGCAAATTTCGCAAGATTAACTTTTTTTTAGAGGCAACTTTTAATGTTCAAGTACATGTCCCTCAAAAATTATTAATTTTAAATGCATACTATTTTTATATTTGCTCTTCTTATATTAATTTTTTTCATTATTCTATATAACATATTAAAAATTTAAATTTAAACATTATTGATTTTAAATCATTAAATAATATACCCTTTCTTTTTTAAATGAATTAAATTTATTTCTTAGGAATCATATAAAAAATATAGATATTTTTTTAATTATTATGGTCATTTATTAAAATGAAGGATTGATTCAATGTTTTAAATCAAATTTTATTTTTTTAGAGGAATTTTTAATGGTGAAGTACATACTAAAATTGTTAATTTTAGAATGACTACAATTTTGATATCCTCATTTCTCATAGAGTTATGAAATAATTTTTTTTTTTTAGATAGATTTAGCATGAAAAATGTACATTGAATTTAATTTAGTTCAACAATTAGAAAATGACCATTACATTTGATATCTTTTTAGTGTAGAGGAGGATTAATTTCAACCATTATATTAAGTTTTGTTATCATACCTTGGACATTTAATAAGAGGATCGTAATAATGGGTAGTTTCCCATTCTCACAACCTTCATCCACCCTGAGTTATTAAAATGATTAAGTTCAATATTTCTTGTATTAGATTGACCATTATTTTTCACTCTTATATCCTATTATTATTCCCATGAGGAATGATTAAGTTCAATATTGCTTGTATTAAATGATTAGAATGGGCATACACCCATTCTCATACAAATAAATTTTTTTTATCTTCCATTGAATGGTCAGATACCCATTCCTATAGAGGTATTAAAATGATTAAGTTCAATATTACTTGTATTAGAATGTTTAGAATGAGCTTATGCCCATTTACATAAAAAAACATTTATATCTTGTATTGAATGGGAAGATGCCCATTGTCATATAGGAATCATATAAGAAGAATATAGATAAAATTTAATTTGTTTTAGAATGGGCAGTTTTCCATTATCATATAGGAATCATATAATAAAATAGAACAAATTTACTTTGTTTTTAAAAGTTCCCATAGGTATTAAAATGATTATGTTCAATCTTGTATCAAAAAAAAAATGTTTGTTCTCATATAGAATCATAAAAGAAGAATAGAGATAAAATCTAATTTTTTAGAATGGAAAGTTTCCCATTCTCATAGCCTTCATAGAGTTATTAAATTGATTAAGTTCAATATTTCTTGTATTATATTGACCATTCCTTTTCACTCTTATATCCTATTACTATTCCCATTAGGAATGATTAAGTTTAATATTGCTTATATTACAATGATTAGAATGGGCATATGCCCATTCTCATACAAACAAACTTTTTTTATCTTCTATTGAATGGTCAGATACCCATTCCATAGAGGTATTAAAATGATTAAGTTCAATATTTCTTGCATTAGAATGTTTAGAATGAGCATATGCCCATTTACATACAAACAAATATTTTTATCTTATATTGAATGGGAAGATGCCCATTTTCTTATATAGGAATCATAGAAGAAGAATAGAGATAAAATTTAATTTGTTTTAGAATGAAATTTCCCATTCTCATATATGAAATCATATATTAGGAAAAATAGAGAAAATTTCCTTTGTTTTAGAATATTCAGCTCTTCATTATCACAACCTTCATAGTTATTAAAATGATTAATAAGTTCAATCTTGTATTGAATGAGAAAATGTGAGTTCTCATATAGGATTCATAAAAGAAGAATAGAGATAAAATTGAATTCAATTTAGAATGGCTAGTTGCCCATTATCACAGCCTTCAAAGAGTTATTAAAATGATTAAGTTTACTATTTCTTTTATTAGAATGAAAATAATGGGAGAATGACATGGAACCATCCTTTGAATTAATTTCCTATAATCATGTCTATAGGGAAGGGAACAAATATATAGATTATTTGCAAAAAAGAGGTTCAAGAGGTTGAACTTTTTGTGTCATAGTAATGATTATTAATGATTAAAAATCATTCTGTGTCAGTATTGGGTATAAAGGAAGAGTAAGAAGTAATGAGGAGACATGTGTGAGGTTGGATGATAAAAGTGATTGCATTAGTTTTAGAATGGACATTGGGTTTAGACAAGGGATTGATAAAGTGTGAGCATTGGTTTTAGAATGGAAAAGAAGGTTTTAAACTGGGTTGGTTTTATTGCCATTTATAGAGAAACCAAAACTATGGGAGGTGATCGGTTCATTAGAACTGATTGGACAATGACATTAGTAGAAGAGTTTGGATGATTCTGGAAAAGGAAGGTATGTCATCTCTCTTTCAAAGTTTTAAAGGCCATGAAGAATCCCTAAGAAAGGATTTTTGTTAGTCATTAGAAGGATGGTCAGGATAATATCGGGGTTTTTCTATAAAAATTTTACATATTTTATTTCTATAGTGGTTGGGATGAAGAAACGAGGGAGGGAGATTTACAAACTAAAGAAAAATGTGAAGGAATGGGGAAAAATTTTTTGGTGGGTAAAGATAAAATAAGACATCACTATGTAGGTTTTGAGAGAGATTCTTTACCTGATCCTTTCAAATAAAAATTCCCTGTAATTTATGCAATTTATCACCTGGGAGGTTAGGTACAAGGTATTTTATGCCTACCATTTCCTATGTTAAGTCATATCCACCATGATCCACATTATAATTTTCCTTTATTTCTCATTTGTTGGTCCCTACACAAATCAATTAAACAATTCTAAAAATGAAAGTTGAAAATCCCTCTTCCTCAAGGATTGATGATTTCCTTATTATGTTTGGGTTCTATAAATATCACTAAATTTGAGAAGTTTAGGGGCTTATCGAATGATGATGTAAATCATGTTGAGGATGAGAATTATATGGAGCAAGAGGATGATGATGATTCCTCCTCTTTAGGCTCAGATGACATAAAAGATTCCATTACTCCAATCAATAAACATTGTTACTGAAGGTTGTTGGTAACATGGAGAGGGAGGATTTAGAGCCCCTACTATTGGATAAGAATTTGAATCAAAATCTAGAGGACCTCGAAGATAATTGTACTATGGTTGAATAAATTAATAACTAGAGAAGAAGAAGGGTATTGATACTCAGTGGAAGGGAAAGGATTGTATTGTGGCTAGTTTTTATTTATCGATATCAAAGAGGAACCTCCAAAGGAAAAGAAAGGCTGGAGTCTGATTTGAGGGTGACATTAGACAAAATTTCCCTTAGGGTTATGCAGGTGGAAAAGGACGTTGATTCTCTTGGTGAGGTTGGGTCTGACGTGGGGGATAATATCATGTACTGTATTGAGGCCTCAAAGAAAATTTGTAATTCTCAGATTTCCATTAGAGAGGAGCTATCCGGGCTTTAAAATATGGTTATGGACATTCAGGGGTGTTGGTTAAACTATTGTAGGGAAGTAAAAACATGCTTAAGCTTTACCTCAGTAGCTCAAAGGAGGATGAGATGGTGAAGGATGATAGGAGGGAAAATATTAGAAAGGAAGAAAAAACTATGGATGGGAGCCTAAAATTGAGATTCAATAGTGTCGGGTGGATACTGATTTGAACAAGAATAAGCTTAACATGTTGCTCAAAGAATGGAATGTAATGAAAGATAAGATGGAGTGTATATAAAATATTATGGATTTTTTTTTTTTTGAATAGTTTAAATATTATTATGAAGCTCTTGAAGGTGAAATACATCGGCTGAAATATATTATGCTACAAATTAAAAACTAGAGTCTTCTTAATATTAAGAGCACCATCGAGCATCTCAAAATCATGGCAGAGTTGGTCGAAGCCAAGAGGGCTAGTTACATGGGGGAGAAGAGAACAAAAAGGAAGAGGGAGGATAAGGCTCTATTTTGAAAAGATGAATATTTCCATTGGGGATCTTGTAAAGGAATGGACTGAGACTCTTAGGGATTTGGAAGGATAATTTTGGTTTTTTTAATCTTTCTTGTCTATGAAGGTCCATCACTTATTGTTTAATGTTTTTTTACTTTACTATTAATAGTGATGTTAATAAGATGTGTGAGGGTTGATATGTTCCCCTCTTTTTGTATCTTCATATACGATGGTTTATTGTATGGGGTAGGGTTCCCTTAACCCTTTATTACCTATTATGAAAAAAATGGTCAAATACCATTATATATTTTAAACATTGGAATAAGAACTTTATATGAAAATGATAAATTATTAACTACATTCTTATGCACAAATATAGACTCTTATAAAATGATAATATTGAAGTAGTGTTGTTGAGTCTTATGGGTTTCCTTTAAGTTGTAATATGAGTGAAAATTTGATAATAATGTAAGACCTAGATTATTCGAGAAATGCAATATGAGTTAATATTAGATTAAAAATGATAATAGTGAAGTAACGTTGTTGATGGTTTTGGGTGCCCTTCATGTAGCAATCCAACTGAATATATGTTTCATTTTCATTTTGTATTGAATAGACATTACATTTATATTTGTATTGAGTAGATGTTATATTTGTATTTTGTATAGAACCATTATATATTTTAAACATTGGAATAATAACTTTATATGAAAATGAAAATTATTAACTACATTCTTATACACAAATATAGTCTCTTATAAAATGATAATATTGAAGTAGTGTTGTTGAGTCTTATGGGTGTCCTTTAAGTTGTAATATGAGTGAAAATGTGATAATAATGTAAGACCTAGATTATTCAAGTAGCAATATGAGTGAATATTAGATTAAAAATGATAATATTGAAGTAGCGTTGTTGATGGTTTTGGGTGTCCTTCATGTAGCAATCCGACTAAATATATGTTTCATTTGTAGTTTGTATTGAATAGACGTTACATTTATATTTTGTATTGAGTAGATGTTATATTTGTATTTTGTATAGAACCATTATATATTTTAAACATTGGAATAATAACTTGATATGAAAATGAAAAATTATTAACTACATTCTTATACACAAATATAGACTCTTATAAAATGATAATATTGAATTAGTGTTGTTGAGTCTTATGGGTTTCCTTTACGTTGTAATATGAGTGAAAATTTGATAATAATGTAAGACCTAGATTATTCAAGTAGCAATATGAGTGAATATTAGATTAAAAAATTGATAATATTGAAGTAACGTTGTTGATGGTTTTGGGTTTCCTTCATGTAGCAATCCGAATGAATATATGTTTCATTTACATTTTGTATTGAATAGATGTTACATTTATATTTTGTATTGAATAGATGTTATATTTATATTTTGTATAGAATGGGAGTATGTCCTTTCTCATATAAAACAATATGGAGGAAGAAGATGTTGCTTAATATATGAAAATGATAAAAAAACTCTATTATAAAAATGGTTGGAATGAGCAGATGCCCATTCTCATATAAGAATCATTGAAGGATAATAGAGATATAATTTACTTTGTTTTAGAATTGGTAATATGTGCATTCTTATAGCCTTGCTTTTAAAAAAAAAAGGGGGAAGTTATGCATTCTCACAACCCTTTTAGATAAAAAAATATTTCTAGTGAAATAATTTGTATAATGGGCACAAGCCCATCCTCATACAAACAAAAAAATTTATCTTTTAATTACTTATAATTGTATTATACTAGTTGGACTATCCCTAGCAGAGCCAAGTGTTGCACTACATACCCTTGAGAGGGATCAAGCCTTATGTAGTTCTCATCATACAATATATTTATATGATTGTTTACATTTTTAGAATAGGTTGTGAGAATGGGAACTTTGTTTGTACAATCAATATTGAACTTAATCATTTAAATACCTCTCATATAGGAGGCATAGAACAAGAATATATCATTTCTCCATGAGAATGGGCATATGCCTAAAAGAGTTTGCGAGAATCGAATCGGAAATGATGCACCATAAAGTAGTTACACTCCAACAGAATTGTAATGGCTCTAGCATAATCACAAGGATCGATAAACAATGGAATAACTTGCTCAATAGAAACAAAGCTACACATAGAGGAAAGACAACGGAGTGTCTTGGCATACTCATAAATCAGGAATGAAAGGGTACATATAGGGTGTTAAGTAACCCTAGTGCATGACACACAAGAAAACCCTAAACCTAACCCATGTGATATGACCCTCCATATGTGAGTGGAGGACACATAGGATTGCACACACAAACACCCCCTTCATCAAAGCGGGATAGCGGCTATGATGAGTCATACTGTAACAAGAAGATGCTCTTAAACAACTAAGAAAGATGTGTCATGGGGCTCTGCAACTAAAGGCCCGATAAGGTGCCCGTATAAAAAAACATCTTCCTCGAATAATAAGAAGAAGAACTATATAGCTCGAATAAGATGAGCATCTACATAAGACCTCACCCCAAGAAGAGACCGCAGTGAAGAAACTTCACCTCGGTGAAGGACTTAGTAAATATATCTACAATCTAATCAAACTGCACGAGATATCGAATGTCGATGATACCATCATGAATAAGCTCTCATATGAAGTGCATATGGATCTCAATGTGCTTCATCTACTGATGCTGAACTGGATTTCTAAAAATTGAGATAGTGCTTGTGTTATCACAATAGATAATGGTGGGTTGCCGAAAGTGGATGCCAAACTCTGTCAAAATACCCTATAGCCAAACACACGTGGTAGTGTTAACTACTCCTTTGTATTCTACCTCTGTAGAAGATATCGCAATTGCATTCTACTTCTTGCTAAACTAACTAACAAGACCCAAACCAAGAGAGAAATTGTAGCCAGAGGTAGATTTCTAATGATCTAAGTCACCGGCCCAATCAAAATCTGTGAACCCAATCAAGTCAATATCCACCCCTCCATAATAGTGAATGCCATCAGTATAGGTGCCACAAACATAATGAAGGATCCACTTAGCTGCTTTCCAATGTAACTCATGTGGCTCTGCATGAATCTAGACACAATCCCAACAACATAAGATAAGTTCGGTCGAGTGTGAGTCAAGTAAATTAATCTCCCCCCACCAATTGTTGATAAAGGGTACCATCAACCAAAGGAATAGAGCAATAAGAAACTAACTTGACCCGGAAAGAAAAGGAGTAGGAAAAGACTTGCAATCGAACATCTAAAAATGAGAAAGTAAGTAGAGAGCATACTTATGTTGTGAAATCATAATTCCCAGTCGATTGTGAAATGCGGATCCCAAGAAAGTAATGAAGCAGACCTAATTCAATCATGGAAAACCTATTGGCCAAGGTGATCTTCATAGAATCAATGATAGAGGAAGAGCTGCCTGTGATCAACAAGTCATCAACATAGAGAACAAGGATGAGTATGGATTCATCTTGCCATAGAATATAAACATTTAGATTAGAGTGACACCTAGTAAACCTTGATGTAAGTAAAAAGGAGTCCATCTTGGCATACCAAGCCCGAAGGGGCTTGTTTAAGGCCATAAAGAGACTTCTTTAACTTACAAACAAGGGAGGGATCATGGACATAACCCAGAGGTTGTTCCATGTAGATCTCTTCCTCTAGGTCACCATGAAGGAAGGCACTCTTAACATCCATTTGATGTACTTTCCATTTGTTTGTTGTGGCAATGGAAAGGTTCAATCAAATAGAATTCATCTTCACGGCTAAAGTAAAGGTTTCAGTATAATCAAACCTAGCTATCTGGGAGAAACCCTTAGCTACTAATCACACTTTAAAATTTTTACGTCTCCATCTACTCCATACTTTTTTCAGAACACCCACTTACACCAAACGATTTTTCTTCCTTTTGTAAGAG
This sequence comes from Taxus wallichiana var. yunnanensis, assembly GCA_018340775.1. Taxonomy (NCBI): domain Eukaryota; kingdom Viridiplantae; phylum Streptophyta; class Pinopsida; order Cupressales; family Taxaceae; genus Taxus; species Taxus wallichiana. Next base: position 878,715,886 of record CM031242.1, read on the forward strand.
GGGTGAGATCCCAATATCGTTCTTCATGAGAGAGGAATAATCCTTATCCATGGCAGAATCCCACTCGGGAATACCGAGAAACCTCCCGAAAGATTGTAGATCGAAGCAAAGGCAAAGAAAGAGTGGGGCCCAATAAAATTGAGCGAGTACGTCTCGTATCCAAAGTATCTCCAACCAAATCTCTAGTACTTTGTAAAATTTTCCTAGCCCAAAGAGTACCGGAGGATCGGGCTCGAGTCATAAGATTCTTCACTTGAGTGAGAAGGGACATAGTCCTCATCATCACTACTTTCAAAATCAGAAAAATCAAAGGTCTAATGGTCGGGAGGATCAGGAATAGGAGCATGCTCAATAACATCATCAACTGATGAGTCAAAATTCGAATTAGCAAGATGAAGAACCTCAATAGGTAGAGAAGTAGAAGTCGAAGAAGAATCATCAAACTTAACAATTATCTCAATATAAAGCTCATGAGAAGTAGGATTCAACAATCGATATCCCTTCACACCATCAGGATACCCTATAAATATACAAGGTTTGGATTGTGGTTCCAATTCCTTGCATTTCTTCTTGGGAATCGAGCCATAGCCTTGGATCCAAAGACTCGAAAGTGCTCAACATTAGGCTTGCATCCAAACCAGGATTCAAAGGGTGTCATCCCTCTTATTGCCTTGTGTGGAACACGGTTTTGAATGTAATTAGCACAATTCATTGCTTCAGCCCAATACTACGGAGGAAGAGACTTCGAGTGAATCATATAAGTGGCCATCTCCTTAAGAGTACGGTTCTTTATTTTTGTGACTCCATTCTGCGAAGGGCTATAAGCAATTATATGTTGTAAGGAGATCCCTTCAGAAGTACAAAAATCCATGAACCTATTGTTTACATATTCACCTCCATTTTCGGTTCGAAGAACCTTAATAGACCGTTCCGCCGGTTTCTCAGCAAGAGCCTTAAAGTCCTGAAAATGTTTAAAGACTTCAAACTTAAGCTTAAGAAAATATACCCAAGTATATCGTGAATAGTCATCAATTAAGGTGAGCACATAAAGAGCTCTAGTAAAAGAAGGAGACGGAAATGGACCAGAAATATCACTGTGAACAAGATCTAAGAGATGAGTAGCTCTCCAGGATTTTCCTTTGTCAAATTTCTTTTTAGGATGCTTTCCAAGGGTACAACCCTCATAAAGACCCTTAGAAAACTTGACGCAGGCTAACTCATTGACCATTTCATTTTGGCTCAATTGTTCAAGCTAGCGATAATTTAGATGTCTGAAACACTCATGACATAGCTTACTAACCTCATTTGCATGAGTGAGTAAGGAAGTGGGTGTAGAATCAAAATTAAAGTGCGAAAAGGTATATAATCGTGAATGGTGATCTGCCTTTCCCTCAACCACTGTAGTGTCATTGTTAAGCTCACAAATAATCACCAAGTTAGGACCAAATTCCACTCGCATTCCTTCACCAAGGTGAGTAATTTGGTAACCGATAGGAGATTGGTAGAGAGATCAGGAACACTCAACACTTGGTTGAATGTTCCCCATCCATGTCTATTGGTCCACTACAGAAACCGATACTATCGTCTCATTACCCATCATGATTTGGGACATACTACAAGGCTCGATGTTGGAGAACTCAATATGCAAAGAATCCATGTGGTGCGAGGCACGAAATCTATAATCCACGTTGATGAAGGAGAAACTTTTCCTACAAGGGCCTTTCCTTTCTTCTTATCATATAGACCCTTTGCGGTAGAAGACTCGACCTTTGGATCATTTTTTTATAGACTCACGAACACCTATTTGATTTTCTCAAGTAAATGAGTAAGGTGGTCAATTTATTTTCTCATACATATATGCTCTTTATGACCTGGGCTTCTTGCAATGTAGGAACACACAAACTTGTCTTTCCGTGCTCCAGGCTCGAAAGTCAAAGCATTCATGTTAAATTTAGTTTTGGTCTTGGTTTCCTTATTAGGTTGATCCTTTCTTTCTTTCCTTTTTAGTCTTCTTTTCCTTACTAGTACTTCTACAAGAGCATGTGACTTGGACTTGAGAGACCCCATTTGAATGAGTTTGTCCTATTCTCAAATGAGTTGGGACAAAGAACAGTCAAAGGAGGGAATATTCCAATCATTTTCCAAGGAAGATTTTGTAGCATAAAAATTTGACACAAAGACATAATATTCAAGACCTAACTTAAAGAGAATCGACAAGATCGAGTTGAGAATATTTCTTCTCTACTTGACATTCCTTAAACAACAATCTAGTGTGGACAAACTTAGAGAAGTATGCTTGTAGGTTTTCAAAATCACTAGGATTTAACCCTAGTAGTTCATTTTCCAAGTCATGCGCTCTCATGTCATATTGTTGTCCAAAAATTTTATCTAATGTTTTCCACTCGAGAATTAGGTGTTTGGATGACTCAATGTGGAATAACAAATTAGGAGAAACAGACATGTAAAGAATACCTAAAGCTTCATCACTACGGTTTAACCACTTAGATTTTTTAGGTCGTCATTTGGTCGATCTTAGTTCTCATGGTGATGCGGAATAACCCTTTACCTCTTAGTTTCATAATCATGTTTGATCTCCACTCGAAAAGTTGAATGGTGTAAGAAAAGGAAGTGAATAAGCATCCATTGTGAAGAGAGAGAAGGAATGCATAAAATAATCACAACCACCCAGGAAAATATAGAAACCCCCTACTTTCAACACTTTATAGTTGAGTGTGTTGGATACAATCAAGTCTCGAGCATATATCTTCAAATAGTTGGTAACTCACCTTGCAATTATTGTAATAACACGCAAGAGATGAGACCATAATCGTGTTTCGTGGAGCGTAGCAAAGTGACACCGTATACAAGCACAACTGCAAAAACTAGGAAGGAGGCGAAATCAAATCCTGGTTGTGAGAAAGAGCATCTCATGCCACAAAGGATACCCCCTTGCTGCAAAAATGGTGGTGGAAGCGCTCACTCGTCGCAAGAAATAATAAGGGTAAAATACAATGAAGAAAGGAACTCAAGATGAGTCTAGAAGACCTCCAGAATGCCGAGAAAGGCACACGGAAGACAAAAAGGTGCTCGGGTGATACTACACACTTGAGCGCACAATTAGTAAAAAAATCGACAATAACACCTAAAAATTATCGCTTTGAAACACCCAATTTGGCTAATTTTAGAGCTATTGGAGTTAAAAACAAAAATTTAACGTTAATTTTAAAAGATGATTTTAATTATTTTATCTAATCAAGAATGAAGAGATCGTAATTAATAGAAATAGATTTAATTACAATTAAATCTAATTAATTTCTGAATAGAAACTAATTAAGATCTATTAAATGAAATCTTAATTAAAAATCAAATATACTTCCCTTTTTTTAAAAAAATCAAATTTTGAAAATTTTCCGTTAACTTGCCTTAAATAAATTTAAATGAACTTACCGTTACGAAGAAATTCTAATTAAGATCTAGTGCAAATTAAATCCTAATTAAAAATCAAATATACTTTCCCTTTTAAAAGAAATTCCCACCAAAAAATTTAAAAACATACCATAAATGAATTTTAACAAACTTACCGTTTGTTTGAAATTTTGTTGGAGGTGGGAGGATCCTGAGTTGGGCACGGTTGGGCATGGGGAAAATGGGGAGTGGGGAGCGTAGAACGCGGGAGAATCCGTTAGTAGAGTGCGAGTTCATGAAGCGGGGCACAAAGACGCAATCAAGGAGGAGAACCGAGAGGACTCGATCGAGAAAAGGCTTACAGGGAGAGGAGAGGGCACGATGCAGAGGAGGGCATGGCTCGGCTTGGAAGGGAAACAATGCAGACCCTAGGGTAGAGAAGGGCTCGCCTGAGCCAACAAAGACTGAGCTCGGTGAGAAAAATGACCCGCCAGAGGAAAATGGAGCTCGGCCTGGGAAGAATGGACTCGGCTCGCAAGGAAGAAATGTGCACCTTCATAGGAACTCAGCCACAGTGGGATAACACCACACCCATAAAACATGAGTGAGCCAAAAATGACTGGTCCTATTTTAAAAAGGACTCGGTTTGAAGACCTAGAGCTCGGTTTGCATGAGAGGGCCCGTGGCAAGCTAGAAGGTGGATGCAGCTCGGTTGGGTTGCAGGAGCCAGCTCGGTGAGGGGTTGGTAGGAGCTCGATAGTGAACCACAACACTATGCAAACCACAAATGAAATTTTTTAAAACCTGTATTCTGCAAAACCACCATGCGAAAAAACATAGAGAGACAAAAAAAATAGAGATCTAAAAAAATTCTAGTTTAATAAAAAATTAAAAAACTAGAAAATAACCTCTATTTTAACTGATCTACCAGTTGATTTAGCTGTAGTTACCTAAATGTAATTGCAAAACCCCGAAAGTTTCAGAATAATCGCACATACGCACGAAGAACACAAAAAAAAACAACTTTCCAAGAATAGCTTGTTAAATACGTTAGCAATAAATTTCCAGAATATAACGATCGAAAAACTTGCACGAGGAGTAAAAAATGAGACCAAGAGTAATCGCAACTCAAATGACGAATGCACGTTTACCCAATCTCAGCTCTGATACCATGAAATATTTTACGAGAATCGAATTGAAAACGATGCACCATGAAGTAGTTTCACTCCAATGGAATCGTAATGGCTCCAACGTAATCGCAAGGATCGATCAACAATGGAAGAACTTTCTCAACAGAAACAAAGCTTACACATAGAGGAAAGACAACTGAAGTGTCTTGGCATACTCATAAATCAGGAATGAAAGGGTACATATAGGGTGTTGAGTAACCCTAGTGCATGACACACAAAAAAACCCTAAACCTAACCCATGTGAGATGACCCTCCATATGTGAGTGGAGGACACATAGGATCCCACACACCAACAATGCCCACTCCAAATATTTTAAAATAAAGTAAATTTTAATTATGTTATTCTTCTTTGATTCATACATGAGAATGGGCATCTACCCATTCAATACGAGTAATAATGAACTTAAATATTTTTATACCTCTATAAAGGATGTGAGAATGGGAAGATTGTTTATAAAGCAATATTGAACTTAATCATTAAATTAAAACCTCTATAAAGGCTGTGAGAATTGACATATACCTCAATTCAATACAAGACAAAAATGTTTGTTTGTTTGAGAATTGGCATATGCCCATTCTAAAAATTCTAATACAAGAAATTATTTGAACTTAATCATCTTGTATATTGTCCCACAAGTTTACTAATTTTCCATGCATGCATCTCTCCCTCTCAATTCTCTCTAGTATAAAGTTATACCAAATTATTATAGATGTAAATAACCTAAAACATGGCTATGATAATGTTTAAAATTTATATTTGTTCTTAACCATGACATAACAAGACCACCATGCAAATATATTGTTTATCACCATCCGCATTCTCATTTCCATATATTTTGTACACAACTTCCTTCAACCATGTAATTACCAAACATATTCCCATGAGAATATGTCATTTCTATTTTGTATAGATTTTTGTGCAGACCATCCAATTACCACATTTTTTTGTGCATAGATATCTTCTAGTGGAAAACCTACCTTCATTATATGTTAAAACAATCAAGGTATATATTTAGTTGAACCCATAAAGATAGATTCCTATATTCATACCTAATACCAATCCTAATTTCCAACACTTAAGCAATTTCCAAATAACAATCTAAATTCTTCGTTGCTAAATCCAGCACCTACTTTATCTGAGGTTTCTGTGAGAAATGTTTCCCCAAATTAACATTTAGGATTCCTACACCTACCTAGTAAATAATTTCCAATGATAGTACATATTCAAGCCTTATTTACAATTATTAACATTTTTATGTCCTTCAAAGCAATATTAAACTTAAATACAATACAAGTCATATTGAACTTAATTTTTTTATACCTCTATAAAGGATGTAAGAATGGGAAGTTTTTTCGCAAGCAATATTAAACTTAATCATTTTAATACCTCTACAAAGGTTGTGAGAATGGGAAACTTCCCATTGAATACAAGACCAAAATGTTTGTTTTTTTAGAATTGGCATATACCCATTCTAAACATTATAATACAAGCAATATTGAACTTAATCCAGGCCACTACATGGCATAATGGTGATATTAATGGAAGTTTATTTTAAATGCAAATAACCTAAAACATGGCTATGAAAATGTTTAAAATTTATTTTTTTACCATGACATAGCGAGACCACCATGCAAATATATTGTTTACCACCATTTATTTATTAATTATTTTAAAACACATCTTTGACTTGCTTGTTGGAGGGAAATTGGAGATATTAATGGCATTTAATCCATGTCACTACATGGCATAGTGGAGATATTAATGGTAGTTAATGTTTTCGAGGATGGTAGATTTCTTGGGAATTGGAAGCTTCACCACGAAGCTATTACATGTGACCTATTTGTTTGATTATTTTTGTACATTCCACTTTTTAATAACTCTATGAAGGATGTGAGAATGGGAAGCTGAAATTTTAAACAAATTAGATTGTATATCTATTATTATTTTATGATTCCTATATGAGAATGGGCATTTTCTCATTTTGTTAGACCATTTCGTCTTGTGAAACAAATGATTTGAAGAAAAATTCTAAGATATTGTTTGATCTCTCTCGTTTTTTGTTCATCCTTTCCACTTTGGGATCCTCTATTTCGTTAGACCACTTCCTTACATGCAAGCTATTTGATTGTTTATTGTTTATACTTTTGCTTTTGGGATCTCTATTTTGTTGGACTGTTTTGGCTTGTGAAGCAAAAGATATCAAGGAAATTTATGAGAAACACCAATCCATTCATAGGCATGAATTTTTCTAACTCTTCTCTATTGATTTATTTTGAGATGAATAATATCATATGGTTTTATTTCCCTTGCATGGTGGATAATTTCCTATTGTCCAACATTTTTTTATCTCCAATATTATTCTATGATTCATATATGAGAATGGACATATGCCCATTACATATGCCCATTATCACATATGAATCATAGCATAATAATAATTAAAAAAAAAAAATCATAATTTAAGAATGTAGTAAATTTTATCTTTATTATTCTATGATTCTTATATGAGAATGGTCATATGCCCATTCTCACATAGAGATCATAGCAGAATAATAGAAAATTAAATTTTATCTATATTGATTCTTGTGGTTTATTCGGAGATGAAGAAAATCATCTGGTTATTGTCCCTTGCATGGTAGTGAACTGGTCATTGTACAACAAAGTAAATTTTATCTCTATTCTACTTTCTCGATTCATATATGATAAAATGGGATATGCCCATTCTCATATAGGAAGAAACATTGAACTAAATGTTAGGAATTAGTCCTAACATGGGTGCATTAGTTAGTTACCTACATTTTTATCATGGAGGTTACTATATTTATATTTTTGTTATTATGTTTGGGATATAGTAAGTGAGTTGTTAAAAACAACTCACATAGGGTTTTTAGGGGAGAGAATAAATGTTGTTGAGAAACCTACCTAGAATTAGTGTGAGAAGTTTGTGGAGTTGTTAAAGGTGTTAGAGATTCGGTCATATATCTATGTAACATGTCTTGTGGAATAATAATTGAAGATGATTGATTAATTCGTGCTTCTACACATTTGAGCCTTTGGCTCTTCCCAGAAATGGGGTTCCATTTTCATTCGTATCGAGCGAGGTTTATAGGCCTCTCTCGAGCTTCTTTTCACTCATCCATTATTTTTGTCAAAACAACAAAATGACTATTGATGAGGGTCATCAATCCTCTTCATTAATAATGTCAATCTAGGGCTAGTGTCCGATGGTTGTATGCATTAAGAGAAAAAATGATCTTTGGAAAACAACTCCTTTAAACACAATCCAAACTTGCATAAAATAAATCACACATGCGGAAATGTAAAGGCACACTTGTAAAAAACTTGCATGAAATAAACACACTTGCATAAATTAAATTGCTAAATTAAAATAAATGAAAGATAAATAAGACACCTGTAGGTTCACAACAGAAATTGTATGGAAAGAAGGATCACATAACATGAAATCAGAAGTTCACAACAAAAGGAAAATAAAATAAAGAAATAAACATAAAACATTGATCCATCTTCCTTGGAATGAGTGGCCAGCTCATTCCTTGGAAGAGGACTTAATTCATACTTTCAAACTTAATTCAAAACCTACAAAACAATTTCACTCAGAAGATTAATGAGGAAGAATGGATATCTATTTCTTGGTAGTCAAAATAATTACATATATGAGTGTAGAAGGTTGCATTTATAATTTATGCATACAACTTCGTATTTTGGGAAATACAATCTAATCTTATCTTTATTCCAATCCTAACAACTAATATCTCCATCTCCACAAAATATGGAGAGAGATATATTATTGGAGTCAAAGTCTTATCTTACTTATTTTAGGAAGATTTGCTCCCAAATATTCTCCTTGCTTTTTGGTAACAAGAATCAAAATGATTTTATTCTCCTACTTTATTGGAAGGAGGTTTTTCCTCAAAATATTACATTGACCAAATACCTCTCCCTGGATTTTCCATTTGACTTTGCTATTTCTGATTGTGGAACTTTTGGTGCTCGTCTCATACACTTTTTCCTTAGACTGCAACTCAATAAAAGATAGATTTCTCTTTATTGGTAAAATCTATAGCAAATATAAATGATGTTTTTGTTAAAAATATTTCTATGAACAAAAAAATATCTCATATTTTCCATTGGATTCTTTTATTATTTACAATTCCTCATTTTATGCAAGTTCCAAAACTAAAATTGTCATTCCGTTGATGCAAGTTCCGGAACTAAAGTTGTCATTCTCAGAGTGTTCAAACTAGAACTGCAAGTTAGGAACTAACTGTTATTCTATTGATGCAAGTTTTGGAACTAAATTTTTCATTCCATAGTGTTCCAAAATTAGAATTGCAAGTTCTGGAACTAAAATTGTCATTCCGTAGCTAACTCCAATTGTTCTAGAGCTAACTAAAAATAGCTATAAATTTTACACCCGATCTCGGATTGAGATGATTCTATTTTTGAACTTACATAATTTTTCGAGAGGAATCTGAATATGAAATCATATTTGAGTTTAGATATACTATTCATGATCAATTCCACTTTTCCGAAAACTAGTATTATCTTTTTTTATGGCCCGAATACACAAGACTTTGCATCCTTACCAAATAATCAATAGGATTAGTAAAAAAATAGATAAATGAATACTTCTAAAGAATGATCAAGATATATATCATATATTTTATCTCAAGCAAACTATAATTTCTAAGCTTTTATTTAAATCCACTTTCAAAGGTAACTTGGAAGGACAAAATAATGGTAATTTATGGCCAATTTATGGCCTCATCAACTATGCTTATGTGGACCATGAGCTAATGTCATTTATTTTTTGTCAATATTATTACATGTTGTCAATGGTTGAACAATTTGAGGACCACACGTGACCCTATTGGCATACACCTTACACTTGAATTTTCTTTAAGCTCCCATTATGTTCGCACTTTTTTTGTCTTCACTTCCATATTGTTTGTTGTTTCATTCCAAAAATTAGAAAAAAAAAAAATTGTTTTGAGCACTTAAATTTTGGGGCATTGAAATTTGAGAATTTTTAAAATCTAATTAAATGTTAGATTTTAAGGATCTCGTTTTACAATTTTTGGATCTACATAATGAAGAAGATAAAAGAAAAGAAAATACATTGAAAAACGCAAATATTTATTTTCTACATGGTTGTATATATGCATAAGGATTGCATTCATGGGATTTACATTACACATATATTTTTTGCATCGGGGCACATGATCTCACTCGCTTCACTCTACGATTCATGTATTGTAATGTTGTTTACAATATCCATCGAGCTCTTCATCTCTACAGTTTGCATGCATTTGGATTTGGGCATAAGCGTGTCTCTTTTCATCCGAATTCCAATGAAATCTCCATTGCATTGAGGCAATTAGGTATTTGAGCTCGTGATTCTATTTTATCAACATTACATCTCGCATGATCCTTTCTCGTGAGATATATGGTTCCTAGTTGTTACATTCATTATTCATTACATCAAGTCACTTGGATATTTGATTGTGATCTCCAAAAAGAAAACATGATCTTATTTTATTGTGACATGACTTGACTACATCTGTCTCTGCGAACTCAGCTTTTGATGGCATCCAAATCACCCTAGATTAACATATCTATTTTGGTGAGTTTTATACTTTGGATACCCCTCCTACATGATCTCAACATTTTCTTATCTCAATTCAACTTTTTTGATGTAGCATTTCCTCCATAGACCCAAATCGTCATATTGGATTCACAACCTCCCTGTTTGGTTTAAAGTCGCCGATATCACCCTAATTCGCATCAACTTGATCTCCTCTTGAAATATTCTCGACTTGACAACACACAAATCCTCTTTCAGTGGCACATCTCTAAAATGAGCTCCATGCAAGCCTTAACTTTTGGCATACACAACTCATGATGGTATCTCCTCTAAATCAAGTTCGTTGCTTTGGCTACAAAACCCTAGAAATGGGTGATGATTTTTATTTTTAATTGTAAAGCTGAATTTTATAAATATAAACCTGAATTTTCTCATACATATGTTTTGGAAAAGATATATGCTCCGATAGGATATGTTATTTTAGATTAAAAAATTGACTTCAAGGGTGACTTTTCCAAAAAAAAAAAAAAGGGGTGGGAGAACATATTTGTTTTGATGAAGGAAATTTTTGTGAAAAGATTATTTTTCGTAAAGGGGGAAATAATTTTCAAAAATATTTGTCAAAGGGGATTATATTCATCTTTTTAGAAAAATTGTATTAGGGAAATGAATTGTAAGGGGGTAATTTTTTTGAAAAAGGGGGAACAAAGTATATTTTCAAAAAATTGATGATGGCCCACTATTTATTTTGATTGGATGCATTATCGGTGGAAACCGACATCCAAGGGGTTTTTTAATTGAGGTGGGGAATACAAAACATGGACATCAATCAATGACAACATCTTAGAAGACTGAGGCAATGATCAACCAAGACCAACCATCACTAAACGGTTCCATGTTAGAATTAAGGGGGTGTTAGGAATTAATCCCGACATGGGTACATTAGTTAGTTTCCTACATTATTATCATGGAGGTTAGTATATTTATATTATTGTTATTATGTGTGGAATATTGTGAGTTAAAAAAACTCGTATAGGGTTTCGAGAGAGGGCGAGAGAATAAAGGTTGTTGAGAAACCTACCTAGAATTAGTGTGAGAGGTTTGTGGAGTTGTTAAAGGTGTTAGAGATTCAGTCCTATATCTATGTAACATGTCTTGTGGAATAATAATTGAAGATGATCGATTAATTCGTGCTTCTACATATTTGATCATTTGGCTCTTCCCTGCAAATGGGGTTCTATTTTCACTAAATCATTTTGAGAGCTATATATAGGCTATAAGAATGGGGAAATGCCCATTCTGAAACAAATTAAATTTTATCTCTATTAATTCTTGTGATGATGTATGAATTTTGTTTATGTAAAATAGTCAACGTAAAATGATCTTATTTAATGTTGAGATTTGAATCATTATTAGATGCTACTATTACCTTGTTTTCTATATTGATTATTGTGATGATGAATGACTTTTGTTTCTTGCTTATCATATTTTTAGTTGACTTTATGATTATAAAATTAGGTATTAAAAGTTGTTTTCCAACAAAGATTGCATTATTACCTTGTTTATTGATTAAATGTACTATGAAGATAAAAGTATACATAACCATTTTCTAAACTTCATTTAATAATAATTCAACATGATTACAAGTTGAAAATTCATGCCGGTTTATCAATCGATGACATGCATACAGCAATTTTTTCTTTTCCTATGGTATGCAGGAGTCAGAGTAATCATTACGAAGTGATACGTTGGATTGGATACACCTACAAAGGAGGTGAGATTGGGGAAGTGCCCATTCTAAAACAAAGTAAATGTTATCTCTATTCTTTTTATGATACTTATTCATTTATCTCTATGAACAATACTTGCCCATTCTTCATATTCTAATGTTATCTCTATTATTTTTATGATACTTATTCATTTATCTCTATGAACAATAATAAACCTTTTTTAATGATTCCTTTATGAGAATAGGAAAATGCCCATTCTAAAATAACTATTAAAGAGAATACACATATGCCCATTCTACATATTCTAATGTTAGCGATATTAAACTTAATCTTTGTGATACCTCTATAACGGTTGTGAGAATGAGAATATGACTATTCAATACAAGACAAAAAAAGGTTAATTTCCCACATTTTAAGACATCTTTAATGGTTGTGAGAATGGGAATCTGCCCATTTAATACAAGACAAAACATATTTGTTTGTATTAGAATGTGCATATGCCCATTCGAAACAATGATTCCAGTATCTGTATTCTTCTTCTACTATTCCTATCTGCCCAAGCAATTCTTCTATGATTTCTAAATGAGAAGGGGCATCACCCAATGCTCAATCAATTTCATAACTCTATACAAGCTATGAGAATGGGTGGCCATTCTAAAACAAAGTAAATTTAATTATTCATATAACATAGGGCATATGCCCATTCTAAACATTCTAATACAAGCAATATTGATATTTTGAAGAATGAGCATGTGCACATTTGTGATTGAAACATGTTTGTTTTATGAGAATGGGCATATGCCCATTCTAAACATTCTAATACAAGAAATATTGATTTTATGAGAATGGTCATGTTCACATTCATCAATACATAGTCATTTTAATACTTATTTAAAAGTTGTGAGCATGTTTAATCCATACTCTTCTTCTATGATTTTTATCTTCCCAAGAAAGTCTTTTATGATTCCTATATGAGAATAGGAAGAATAAAAATGTGATGCCCATTCAATACAAGACGAAACATATTTTTGCATGAGAATGGACATATGCCCATTCTAAACATTCTAATACAAGCAATACTGATTTTATGAGATTTCTTCTATTATTCCTATTAATACCTATTTAAAAACTGTGAGACTGTTTAATCCATACTCTTCTTATTCTTCTTATTATTCCTATCTACCCAAGCAATTCTTCTATGATTCCTAAATGAGAAGGGGCATCTACCCATTCAATACAAGACAATGCAAAAAGCTCAATCAATTTCATAACTCTATACAAGCTATGAGAATGGGTTCCCATTCTAAAACAAAGTAAATTTAATTATTCCTATAATAAAGGGCATATGCCCATTCTAAACATTCTAATACAATTAATATTGATTTTTTTGAGAATGGGCATGTGCAAAGTCATGATTGAAAAATATTTTCTTTATGAGAATGGGCATGTTCCCATTCTAAGAATTCTAATACAAGCAATATTTATTTTATGTGAGTGAGCATGTGCATATTCGTCAATACATAGTCATTTTAATACCTATTTAAAAGTTGTGAGAATGTTTAATCCATACTCTTCTTCTATGATTCCTATCTGCCCAAGTAAGTCTTTTTTAGGATTCCTATATGAGAATGGGCATCTTCCCATTCAATACAAGACAATGTAAAAATTCTCAATCAATTTCATAACTTTATACAAGCCATGAGAATGGGTGCCCATTCTAAAACACAGTAAATATGTAAATAGTACTATGTATTTTCATTATTTTAATACCTCTTTAAAATTGTTAAATGAGTCTTGTTCGGTTTTTAAATTGCAATTTAACAACCACGGTCAAGGGACACCAAGTCCCTCCTCTTTAATGGGAGAGGCTCCCTTATTGAAAGCAAGCAACAAAACTTATATACAAATGTACAACTTTCAAAGTGTGGATTCCTGATACTTTGAAACATTCATATGCCCAAAGATCATCAATACGAAAGAATGGAAGAAGAAATGAGATGAGAGAGGAAGAAAATAACAATACTTTTAGGTAATATAGGTAGCAGAGTATAACCTTATGCGTATTGAGAAAAAGAGATGTAGAATGGAATCATTCACGTTTATAACATATATAATTTCACAGACACAAAGTTCTCAAAATCATATTAACCAAAACACAAATTTTCTTAGCATGCAAAGATGGATGATTCACAAATTTGAACAAGGAAAGAAAGAATTGCAGAGGAAGAAGGGGGAAAAGACTTCGTATTGATTATTTTTGAATCTATTACAATTTCAAGAATGCCAGGATCTAACCCATTACAATGAGCTAAGCTCTCCATTTATAGATCAAGCACAAAGAGAAGAGGAAAAAGGAGGTGGAAAATTTGATTAGAAGCTCAACCACCACCATCGTGCTCTTGCAAATCCACCCACAATCTACCAAATTTGGTTCCCATGTTTGTTTGTCATGTTAGAGAAGATGGCAGACCAAAATCCAAATATCCCGGTAGTGGAAGCAATCAGATCTCGCACTAATAGAGTGGAAGACATTTTTCCATATTTTCACCCACCAAATTCCCCTAAAAATAATATTTTATGTTTCCATGGCATGGAGGAGGTCGAGATCTTTCCAATGGTACCAAATTTATCAAATTTCAAGCAATAGATCGAAAGATATGCCCATTTGAATATTTTGATTGAATCCGCATAAAAAGGTGAAAAGCCTATTTTGCAAAATGGATCCGGGGGCCCGACATTCACTTTGGCACCTTTTGTGAAAAACACAAAATTATAAAAATCTCTCACATCCCCATGCAGCCCTGAATTTTGCATTTTGCATTAGGTTCTCGACACGTGGCGTTACGAGTGGTAACGAGTCTTAGCTCACTTTATAATTTTGCTTCTTTTAGAAATGAGGCTCAAAAGCTCAAAGTTCTTCGCCGACCCGCCATTCCACTTTGACTTGTCATGCGGGCTCAATATTTGACTTTTCCCCTTGGCATGAGTGGGGTCTGCGGGTCATTTTACAACTTTAATCCCTTTTGGATATAAAACCAAATTTCCAAAAGTGCTCGATGACCTACCTTCCCACTTTGACTATTCAATGCAAGCATCAACATGTGGCTTCATGTGGATGGCAGTGGGGTTGCGCTTCACTTTATAACTTTACGTCCCTTTGGAAACAAAGGTAAAATTACTAAAGTGTCCCGACAACCCGCTTTAGACTTAGAAATGGCCACGTATCCTCATGGGCCTTAGGCATTCTTTTCAAATTTTATGCCTTTTGTCATAATGTCTCAAAAAAAAAAGGAGACCCACCTTTTCGCCTTGCTTGTTTCAACCAATCGTGGTTCTTTGGTCATGGGCCAATTTGACACTTTTGCTAAAAATAACAAAAACGACAAGTTTGCAAAAAGAACTTTTCCTACTGCATCCAATTATATATGTCTACGTACTCAGGTGTTAGGGCACAAAATTGAAAGGGAAGATACGTCCGTCAAAGATGAAACAAAGGGGAAAACTTCACCGTTCATGCCCGAATCAAATATTTTTTCCTGTAAAAAGATAAATGCAAGGAATACCAGGCTCGACCCGATCCATAGCCATAGAAAATATTGATAAATTCCACGCATCCATGAGAGGAAATAGAAAAATGTTTCAAAATGCACAGACTGAGGAATTTTAAAATGGAACCAATGGGATTAAAAACCAAATACCAACACTTCAAAACATGAATTTCTCCATCCCTCCAGACTTCTTACTTTGTTCTAAACACTCCTCAAAGGCACCAACTCAAAATTTCAAAACTGGACTTGGAAAGTGAGGGGGATTTTGAGGGCGACAACAACTGGCTCTTTCTGGGGATGTCTTGACAGAGGAACGAGGCAAGATCAAGAACCATAGGAAAACTCTAGGAAAGTAGACCAATGCCTTATCCATTGGGCAATAGAGTCAAAACAAAACCAATACAGAAGACAACACACACACAATGGGAAAAGGAAACAAACCAAAAAGGAAAAAACAAAAACCAAAACACAAAGGAAAGGCCAAAAACCAAAACATTGTACACAATATACATAAGGACTTGCCTAATCACCTAGGACTTGAACAACTTCAAATATTTCCCACTATAAGGAATTGGGAGAGGAGATCCATCCATATAATCCAAATAGAAAAAGTTTCTCCAACAAAGTGCTTGATTTTGAAAGGACCAAGCCAAAGAGAATCAAACTTACCATGAATTCCTTGAGGTTCATGTCTTTTGTCCCATAAAGCAGAACAATGTCTCCCACTTGAAAATATCTAGGTCTAGCTTTCTTATCAAACAAATCTTTCACCTTCAGTTGATGAGCTGAGATTCTATCAAAAACTTACAATTTGTCTTCATCCAGCTTCTGGAGATACATGATCCTCTTGTCCAAGGAATTGATAAAGCTTGAATCTTCAATAGCCTTCATTAAGTGCAAGGCTAGTAATTCCACTATTACTGACAGTTGAGCTTCAACACCATACACCACTTGAAATGGGGACATCCCAATTTCTCTTTTGGGTGTAATCATATCTACCCAGAGAGCATCATAAAGTTTCTTATGTCAATTCCTTTGAGAATCATTGACAAGCTTTCGAACAATGGTTACCAAATTCTTATTTGTTGATTCTTCTTGTCCATTCCCTGGGGGTAGTAGTCTAAATAATGAGCAAGGGAGATTCCATAACCATAGCATAAATCCATCATCTCAAAAGAAGAAAAATTGGAAGCATTATCAGTCATAATCTTGTTTGGTACCCCAAACCTTATCAAGATGTTCTCTTTGATGAAATTACACACCACCTCAGAAGTAGTGCTTTTGACTGGAATGGCCTCTACCCACTTTGTGAAGTAATCTGTGGTAGTTAGCACATGAGTATTCCTAGCACTAGAAGGTGGGTTAAGAGTTCCAATGAAATCCAAACCCCACTGTTGAAAAGGTTCATCAATCACTACTGGTTTGAGTGGCAAAACAGCCAACTTAGGTCTCCCAACAAAAGTCTGACAGGATTCACACTTGCCTACCCATTTAGATGCATCTCTGAACAATGTAGGCCAATAGTACCATTTTATGGGCAAAGTGATGTGAGAAGAGAAATGGCCTCCACAAGCTTGATCATGAAAATATGAGAACAACTTCTTTTGTTGCTCTTTGTCCACACACTTCAAGAATCTTCCATCTATGCCTCACTTGAACAAAAAATTCTCCCATAATGCATATTGTGCAGACCTTAGCTTTATATCTCTCTTTTCCTTGGAACTCAAGTGGGATGGACACTCTCCATAAGTAGGAAAATGTGAAATATCAACATACCATTCATCCGTTGTGATGAGGAAGAGGACAATAGTAAAATCAACTACTTCTTTAGACAATTCTCGCATTAGCTCCTTCAAAGAATGAGCTCACATAAGCCCTTACCCCAGGACTAGCTTAGATGGTTTGATATCAAGGTCATATTCTTAGAATTTTGCTAGCCAATTGCTGCTTTTAGTTCCAAACTCTTTTCTCGTAAGGATAAATTTGATGGTCAGATTGTACAAGCACAACAAAGTGAGAATTAAGAATATAAAACCGAAATCTTGACAGCTTTGACCACTGCAAAAGCATGTTTCTCCATCATAGTATATTTAAATTCACGAGATTTTAGAACATAGCTCATGAATGCAATTGGAATCTCATGATCCTCAGAATTCCTCTGAGTTAGGACAATAGCCAAGGTACTCTCTCTAACATAGAAATAGATGATAAAATCCTTGTTGAAATCAGGACATGCTAAGATGGGAGTCTTAGCAATGGCTTTCTTGATATCTTCAAATGCTTCTTTACCTTTGGAAGACAAACAAAAGTTTTGATTTCCTTTCATCAAGTGAGCAATGCTCAAAGTTAGTTCTCAGTAAAATCAAGAATGAATCTCCTCAGAAGTTTATCTTACCAAAGAAAGAGTGATCACCCTTTCTGCTTGTGGGAAGAGGAATCTGTTAGGAATATCTATGTTGTAGTGTGAACATAGAATATTATGTAAGTGATTATATTATCTAGGATAATATAATATGTGTTGTAATAATTAATTACATTATTGTAAATGTAATTATGAGTGGGTGAGTAAATATTGTTATGAGTTGTTGAGTAAACAAATCATTAACAATATTAGTTTTGTGAGAAAACAAAATCTCACGTATAATAGCATGGAGTTGTTTTAGGAGTTATGTGTGGAGATATTTATGGAGATTATATCTCCTTAAATATAGGAACAACATCTCCTATTTAAATGGATGTAATACTTCCTATGTATTGAGCAAGAATAAAGAGTAAGATTTCGAATTTTCTTTATGCAATTATGATATTAACTTTTTAATCTGTGGATTTCTTGAACTCTTTTTGGATCTATCTTGATTCCTTATTTGGAGACAATACGCCATAGAAAATTACCTTCAAAAGAACACAAAATACTGACTTCTTAGGATTGAGAGAAACTCCATGTTCTCTACATTTCGGAGGACTCGCTTCAAGATGTTGAAAGTGGTCTGCCCTTGTTTTGGAGAATATAGTATAATCATCAAGTTACACAATAATACACTTTCCCTTTAGGATGTCGAATGCCAAGTATATTGCCCTCCAAAATGTGGCACCATCATTGATAAGATCAAAAGGCATTCTCTTGTAGGCAAAGGTGCCCCAAGGAGTAGTAAAAGTAGTTTTGTGTTGATCAGAGTATTGACTTCCACTTGATTGTACCCAGAGAATCCATCTAGCATAGACAACATCTCAAAGCCTATAAAATATTGCAAAACTTGATCCATCATGGGAGAGGATAGTTGTCCTTTAGAGAGGCTAATTCAAATTCTCGAAATACGCATGAGATGCGAATCTCACCATTCTTCTTCTTGATAGGCACAATGTTGGCAATACATGTTGAATGATGTATAAGGAAGATGATTTTTGCCTTCAAGAACTCTCGGATCTCTTGGAAAATGGTGTCAAAGAACTTTAGGATTGTATTTCCTTTGCTTCTGCTTGAAAGGTTTGATCCTAGGTTTCAAAGGGATAAAGTGTTGCATCTCCTTTGGTTGAAAAGCCTTGATATCATCATATGAATAAGCAAGAACATCATCATATCTTTTAGAAGATTTATTTCCTTCTTATTCTCCTCTTGAGTGCAAAATTTTCCAATGTTCACCATCTTGGGTTCATCAAGACTCCCAATATTAATCTTTTCACATTCAATGACTTTTGAGCTCCTTGAGAAGCTTTAGATTTGATGTACCTATCATGCTTATCAAACAGATCTTCCAAGCTTACCATCCCTTTAGGGATCTTGTTACCTTTCAATTTGATGTAGCCATCTTGATCCATCTCTTCCTTGATATATCCTTCATTAGAGGATACACACTCTCTAGGAAAAGTTTCACTTTCTTCAAAATACAGCTGATCAAAATTATCCTTAAGCTCCAAGAATGAGAGCAAGTGCTAATCATCATCGAAACCCCGCCAATTTCTTGCATTGTCCGGTAAACTAGGCCTATGAATCATTTCAATGGTAAATTTCTCCCGAGAGAAATAAGGGTGAGGAATCATCAAATACCCCGAGACAACCCTAGAGAATCAGCTCTAGTTTTCCTTTTCTTGGCACATGCCTTCAAAGGAGAAAGCATCAAGGAATTCAATGGAATCCCAAACAAGATTTCTATAATGATTCAATCTCATGTTCTTGACTTGATAAAGATCTCTGACTTGTTTCACAATCAGCTCTGCATCTCTGTGAGAACAAAGATTCTTCACTCCCATTTCCTTTGCCATGTTCAATCCAAGTATGAGTGCCTCATATTCAGTTGTATTGTTTGTATTTTCAAAATAGATCTTGAAAGAAAATGGATGAATCTTCCTTCTCGGAGAGATTAACACCACACTAGCTCCAAAACTAGTCTGAAGAGCAAAGCTTCCATCAAACTCCATATTTCAAATGTCATTAGGATCATGAATCACTCCCGAGGAAGTTTAGCCTCATCATGTGACATGATCATATAGTTACCATGCCTTATATCTCGCATAGAGTATATGTGCTTTTGGATCATCGGTCTTTTACACAATGTATTCAAGATGTTTCTCAAGTAGCAGCTTCTTCATTTTTCCATTGATTGGGATTGAAGCATGTGACTAGTCCATCTAAATTTCACCTCCTACCTCTTTACAGAAATTTCTACTCAAAGAACATCCCATATGAGGGAGGAATATCAGCTACCAAAATAGTGGCTAAGACCCTTTTCTCTAGCAAAGCAACAAAAGCTACTTGTGCATCCTTAATCCTCCTAACCAAAGGCACTTTCCTACTCTCCATGGAATAGTAGGAACCAAAGGCACATGTTAGAGTCAGGCCCAAAACATGAGCTACGTTTTCAGACATTACATTATCCGATGCTCCCGAGTCTATAACACAATTACATCGAGTTTATGGCCAACTATGAGGAGAGTCACATAGAATGGTTAAAATTTCTCATTAGGGAAGTGACTGTAACCACAAGGCTTGAAAGGGGGAATAAAGAGGAAGTGGGAAAAAGACCTTTAGAGGTATTAGATGAAGCTTTGGATTTGGAATTGACAAATTTTACCATTTTAGCAAAGGCTTTTGGATGGGTTTGGTAAAAATCTACCTCTAAAATTTGGATTTTGGTATTTTTAGGTGATCAATGATATCAAAAGATCCAGAGGTGGATGGGGCATCACTACTTAAAACCTTCTTGTTTGGAAATTGACGAGAGCCACCGTGCATCTAAGACCTTCCCTACAAGAGGGACCTCTTTTGACTCCAAGAACTAAAATTAGCCACCGGGTGGAGTCATGGTGAGTTTGAGGGCCTTGGCAACCTTTACGTGAATTACATTTTCGGAGGTGCCATAATCTATTATGTAATTGTTTAATATATATTATCCAACGAGAAAGGAGGCATAGAAAGCTTCAACCTTATCAGTCTTTGATGCACTCAAAGAAATCATGTTCTGTGAGGGAGGTGTAGGTGGGTTTAGTAGTATCCCTTTAGAATTAGGAGCTACAACATTGGGTGTTAAACTACCACTCCTGATGTATTGAACAAACCTCTCGAATTGTTTGGGGTGAGTCCGCAGATATTCAGTTTTAGTAATCTACACCTTGGCTCTGTTCACATATTCTACAAAGTCAAAGGGAGCATATGTGGAAAAGGGAAATGAAGGGACTAATTTTGGAGTTGGGGTAGGTTTGGAAGCAGGGTTTGATGCTTGGGGAATGGAGGGTATTTTGAACGACACACTAGGAACTTTTGAAGTGCTAGTTTTTACAAGAGTAGATTTAGATTTAGAATTGGAAGAGGCATCAGAAGACTTACTTGGAATTACGGGAGCCTTCTTGCTTACTACAAGATCAAGCTTCAACAATGCAAACTCCATGGAGGGTGGGAGCGGAGATCCTCGACTGATTATTTTTTTACTGAGAATCGCCACATGAGGATCTTCAATCTTCTTTTTCTTTACAACAGTGGAGGGAGATGCTCCTTTCTCAGACTGAGAATGAGTGAATACCACACATGAGAAATTGGGTGCATCTTCATCGTCATCCTCATCACCTCTAGAATACTCACATAATCTGATTTGTGTATCAT
Organism: Taxus wallichiana var. yunnanensis; assembly: GCA_018340775.1. Lineage (NCBI taxonomy): Eukaryota > Viridiplantae > Streptophyta > Pinopsida > Cupressales > Taxaceae > Taxus > Taxus wallichiana. The sequence goes on from CM031242.1 coordinate 878,737,459, forward strand.
TCTCAAGTTCATCAACTTCTAGAAAATCACCACCTTCACTTTCTTGTTCAAGCTCTTCTTCATTTTCCTTATTCCTACAACTTACATTGACAAGTGGGGCCTCCAAGGCAAGCCTTCAGGGTACTCCTATAATTTGATTTGTGTTGCTTTTTTGGGAAGATGATCTCTAAAAAATTCCCTCTTCAATGATGCCATCTCATTCGCCAATTTTTGCAGCAACGGATATGTTCTTTCATCTCTGGACATTGAGATTTACCCTTTGAGGGATTCTTGATCTTTCTAGATAGGATGAGATCGTCATCAAGTTCAATGGCCAATATTTGTGCTTCTACAATATCCCTTGGTTGAACTCTTCATAGGAAAAATATCACCTCCGGTGATTGAGAACAAATAAAGAATATCTTAACATTGTTCTCTGATGTTGAATCCTCTTCCGATATCCTATGGAGTAACCATCAAAATGAGCCACAAAGTCTCTTTCATTTTCTCCTTTCTTCATTTGTGCCAATCAAACAAGGATATATTGATAGTCCTCAATGAATCTGAATCTTTCCTCAAACTTCCTTTTTATGTCATTCCAACAAGTGATAGATCGAGCAGAAGGAGATAGAACCATTCTACTGCTTTTTCTTGGAGGGACTCAACGGCAGTCCTCATAATGACATCTTCATGTTGGACACCAAGAATTCGCATGATGTCATGAAAGCATCGATGTGTTCTTCAAGAATCTGTGTGCCATCGCCTTTGAAATTTGGAAATTTCTTGTGGGAACTTGTTGGTAGATCGTGAAGAGGGGGATCAAGAGCAAGCATGCTTGTATTTCTTCCCCATGGAACAATGGGTTGGGGTCTTTTTGCTTCATCTTCCATTGTTTATTTCTACTTCTTCTTCAACTCTTGCTTCTACATATTCTTCTTCAAATTCTTATTCCTTTGGGAACTCAATGTTCAAAGGCAATTGAAAATGGGATAATTTGAAGGGAGACTATAAACATGAGTTTGGATAGGATTTCCAGTGAGTGCTTGAACATATGGATGGGGATGAGGATTGAGAAAAATAGTATGGATTGTCTCTAACTCGTCCTTACTGATTTTGCAAAGCCTCGAAAGTGGGGTCAACAATTCCTCTTGATCTATTCAACATGGAGTATCTCCTTTCCAACTTTTGGAAATTCTTGCGGTGGGAATACGAAAGGACACTGTGGAATATGAAAAGGTCACATGCAGAAATTGATAGTGTATCCTTTAGCAATGGATTTTCATGAACTATTTTTTTTTAATTTGATTTTTATATGAATTTTTTGACCTTGCCATCGTATTTTAGGTGTAGATGCTACTATATTTTCCCAACAAAGGCGTTAAAAACTATTGAAGAGAAAAATTTCAGGTGGAAAAACTTGTGGATTGCCAATGCTCTAGGTTTCTAAGTCTCTTTACTTAATCGGTGCAGCTGACGTGTTGAGAAGACATAATATTGTCCTAAGGAGAAGACACACATAGGATTCACGCATGGGAATAAAGCGAATTTGAAGGCACTCGAAAGATGTTAAAGGAAATGCGCACTATGGAACAAGTTGACTCAGGACTTAGCCATTTTTATGGATACGGGATATTTTTGGAGAGAGCGTGTGGAGAACACACCCTTGTGTACAAAAGAAGGCCTCGAGATGGAGAATTTCGTGACACATAAATGGTATTTTGAGAAAGAGCAACTAATAAGCACCATGTATGAGCTTGATTTAATAATAGGATTACTTCTTCCGCTTAACTACAGAAGTCTATTATTAGCGCACTTGAATGTGTGCATACTATTGTAAAGGTGCATGGCTATTATCAACATGCGACCTATTTTGAGAAGTGCATAGGTGGTGAAGGGAAATTCCCCACCCCTATAAGTATGTATTGAACTATGTAGTTTAGCAAGAGTGAATTATTCAGAGAGTTATGCCGTTGGATTTGATGTGCGCATGACTTATGGTGATACTCTACAATGTAAGAAGCTTCTATGTTTTATAATGTTCAATGTAATGAAGTATGTTGGCTTGATAATGGTGTTAAACATGATCAGAATCGGTTATTATATGGTTGATCTTATTATACATATTTTTAATTCATGATTCTCTAAGATCTAGATTTGGAATATGCTTTGTGGAATGTTTATGGTTATTTATGGTTCTGAATATGCTTTATCTTCATCACACTAACATCCTGCACAAACAACTCTAAAGAGGGGCTTGGTACCTTTGTGCACTTTGGATGAGCACTCAACTCAAGCTGGTCCATGTGCCAAAGTGCGCCTAGGTTTTATACAATGGATTCTAGGCTGCATCATGATGTCTATGCATGCGCATGTAAAGGTGGATTTTCCTGGTGGCCTTATGGTGGGGATCCAACAGGGGCACTCCACTAACCCTGCGACAAAGCTAGTAATTTCTTGCTAGAGAGAAATTTTTCTGTAAAGTGGGAAAGGGGAGTGAGAAATGAGATAGGAGAACTAATGTTGCAGGTAGAAAATCAGATTCTGCACACACTAGTTAGAAATTTCAACACATGTATTTATGAGAAGAAACAACTCTGTAAACAACAAGACCGATTAGAATTTATGAGCACAAAGTATCAATAAATCCCTCAATCAAAAAATGTTATAAAATCCTTCTTCTTGTATTGATTTCTTAAACAAAATTTGTACATAGTGTGGGAATGGAGGAAAACTAGTGAGGGGGGAAATGGAAGAAAATGGATATCTCTTTGTTCTCTCAAAGTACAATACACTCTTGAGTTTACAAAATCAATCACCAACCCTTTGAAATGGGAATGGATTTATAATTTATAGAATGAAATATGACTCTTCATCTACCCCCAATGCCTTTACATATCCCTTATTACAACTTATGACCTTTTACACTCTTAGGAAAATATTAAGTCCCCTTTTATGACTTAAGGGTGACTTGTTACATTAAAAATATTCATTTTAAATTAATTAAAGGCATTATGAAAAAGTGCAACCCCAATAAAGAATTAGAATGGGGGGAGAGAAAGTGGGGGAAGAGAATAGAGAAGAATGGGAGAGAGAGAACTAAGGAGGAACACCAATGAAGAAGAACCCGCCTCTGAGGAAGTCCTTAGATCCTTATTAGATGATCCGATGAAGTGATCCACTGTAGTGAACTTTGAATCTTTGAATCCTTTGCACCTTGAGAAACTCCTTTGGATGGTTCCAGGACACCTTGGGTTTAAGTGTTCAAAAACACTTATTGAATGACTTCACTGATGACCACAAACACTGACTCATAAAGATCCTTTCCGAAGAGATAGGAGCTCAAAACCGATCCTACCAAGTTGAATGAATTGTTTCACTGATGATCGCAACTTCCACCCTGCATATGATATACCTGTGACCCAAACCACATAGTGAGTGTCGAAAAACACTTTCGAGTTCCCTAAGATGGATCTTGAATGCCTTATGAGAAATTCCTATGATGATCCCGAATGATGATGTTGACTTGAATGATCATCCCTCTATGTCCCATTGTGCCAAAACTTCCCTTTGAGTGTGACTTACTATTAATAGCAAGTGCCTAGATGGGAGACTTACTATTTTTATAAGAGGTGATTTTTTCCTCTTCTTGACCATCCTGATGTGATGAACTCCATCATTCGCTCTTGCACACACTACCTTGCCTTGACCACTTGGGGTGACTTACTATTTTTAGTAAGCACCCATATAGGGGGATTACTATTTTTAGTAAGTGGTCATTTTCATTATTTTATGCTCTAGAAAATCATTCTGGCTTCCTGGTGATCTTCAGTGCACACTGCCTTTGCCATAACCACTTTTGATGGTGACTTCTAAACATGACAAGTTTGTATAGGAAAACTTACTATTTTTAGAAAGTGGACTTCCACTACTCGGTTTGTGATGGAACATATTTTTTTAGACTCATCTCATCATCACAGTGGTCACGTCCTCCAAATTTCACTTGATTTTTCCCATTAGAATGCTTGGAAATAAAATTTAAATTTTTCACTTGGCAAAGTGGCTTCAAGCATAGAGCTGCCATAGTGACCATTAATGGAGCTCGTAATTTCTGTGTCTAATTTTTGTCTCTAATCACAATGAAATAAACTCCATTGTGATATGGTTTTCATTTGGAGTTAATTTGTAAGTTTTTAGCTTGTTTCCATTTCCAGATTGATGGGAAATCTAACGAATATGAGCTAGGGCACGAAATGGGATTTTTGTTGGAACAAATGTTTCAGGGCACCATTCGACCTCCCGTTTGTTGCATCTTGATCATCTCAAAAATGAGAAATTATGAAAAATATGGAATCTCAAACAAACTTTTATTTTACAAGATATGCAGATTTTTCGATTGGGTGACTTTGTGGTTATCTGGCAAAAAATATTCGTTTTCTCTTCATTCTTCATTTCTTCAACTCTTTTGATCAATCCTTCCTCTGAAACTTATGTATTTTCATGGAGTGGAGGATTTGGTGGCCATGACAAAGATGGTTTGGATTAGCAATGGTGGATTGGGTGTCTAGACAAGCATGAACAAAGCTATGACATGGTGTGAAGCTATGAAGGAGAAATGGGGAAATAACGACTAAGTGCAAGATTTAAATACATTCAAAAATTGCATTCCAAGGGGGTTGGGTGCATTTTATTGTCCTTTATTTCATCCAGATCAAAGGTACATGAGGGAAATCAAATTGCACGTGGTGCATCATAATGACATGTGGCATTTGTTCTAACCGTAGGGGATGAAGGCTCCACTAGCTCCCGGGGTGAAAAATTGGTCTTGAAGAGGTCACATGGGTGACCAAGAGTCTCCTTGGGGGCTGGGTAAATTTTATTGACCCTGATGTCCCCCACCTCAAAGGGACATGAGGGACATTAGTTTGCACGGTGTGCTAGGCGATGACATGTGGCAACGATCCAACGGTGAAGGCTTTGAGCTCCGTAAGCACCTGGGGGCTGAACTGGCGATCTTGGAGGTCATATGTGGGTCCAGAGGGATTTTAGGGGATGGGAGAAATTTCTTGACCCTCATGTCCCTGAGCTTGAGGGACGTAAGGGACACAAAAATGTGCCAAGCTCCTGGTGCTGACACATGTCCTATTCAAAATTTGACTAAGTATGAGGTCTTGAGAGTGAACTTGAAACGACGATAACTTGAGCTCCCGATGGAATTTTTTGGTGAAATTATATATGAATTTTACTAGAATTAGTCTTATGAATACAATGGTTGGGTTATCAGATGTTTATTATTCCATCTATTCCCTAAACAATCAGATTTGTGATCTGGTACTCCACTTGTGCATGAGAAAAATTGCCTATAAATCCATTTTCCGAAAGTGTTGAGAAAAAAATAATTTCACCATCCTGTAGGGCTTAGAATTACCTTTCTAAATATGTTTCTATTTTCTCCTAAATATATCCAGAGCTCTTGTAATTTCCTTCAGAAGTTGATAAGTTGTTTTGGCCTGTGCACCGCTTAGGCCTGTGAAAAAACTGATTGTAGACCTATTGCACAAAAGTTTTTCAAAAAAACTAATTTCACCATATTTTAGGGATTTCAATTCCATTTCCAATTATATATTTTTAGCTCGTAAATCCATCCAGATCTCACGAAATCACCTTCCGATGCTCAACAACTTATTTGGCCTATGCATTGCCTAGGCCTATGAACCCTGTTTTTGATCAAACTACTCCAAACTCTCCAAATCTTTATGAATATTCCAAAGTCACTTACATGATTTTTCTATACATTAAATTCACCTCCACATTGATTTTTTCTCTAATTCTCCACTCCAGGGGGTTGCGCTCATTCTGGGAAGACTAGTGATAGCCCTTCCCATGACTGCCCGAAATTTACATTTTCCAAGAACACCTAAAATCACCTAGGGGGGTTGAATTGAATTTCCTAAATCACCTAGGGGAATGATTTAACATCATATATGATGTCACTAGACTAATAGAGTGGACCTAGGGTTGCCTGGGAAGGATAGGACTTGAAACGTTGGCACAGGGGTATCGTTTTCATGTTGGAAAATTGTTAATTTCCCTATTGCACATTTGCATGACAACATATTAATAAGAAGATATATATCCCTTTAATTCTTCGTGTTGGCATGTAAAATGTCTCCACATATTACTTGACAACCCTATGGAAATTTTTATCACTTTTCAGTTAAGTGAGTCAAAGTTTTCAAATTGTCTCCTTTTAAAGATCAACTTATGCGGAAGGTTTCAGGATTCTCGAGTGATTTCAAAATCCTAAATTATAGTCATTAGAAAGGTATTTGAGTATACTTCATGAAATTATGATTTAGGAAATGTTTTAAGATATTTTACCTAGCACGTGGAGCACACTCACCTATATCACTTTTTGGGGAAAAGGTGCTCTTGATCATCAAAGGAAGATAAACTTGTGTGGAAGGTTTTAGGAGCCTCGGGTAGTTTTAAAATCCTAGATCATAGTAATAAAACATATTTCAATGTTCAATACAAAGTTTTGGAAACATCAAGAGCATAAACCTTTGGACACTAAGGCGTATGGGTATTTTCGGAGAGAACTTGCATTGAAGGTTCCAAGAACCTCAATCGATTCAGGATTCTAAAAAATTGTCAAATTGAAGAAAATTGGATCCCCTTCATGGCCCAAGTGTTAGTTTTGTTCATACCCATCTCAAGCTCATGTAGCAGCTCAACTCATTATCATGAATTTCTATGTCAAAATCATGATTTGACACAAAATAAAGGATAATTCAATTTCAAGGTTTATAAATGCTTCCATTGAATGTTTTGGCCCATTTCTAGTCAAATTGATATATTATACACCACGAAAAGCTTAAGTTTTGATCTTGGCTCTAAAAAGTGCATATCCCTTTCTAATTCTTCGTTGAGTTTCTAATCTTAGCAACTTAAGTGACCTAGGTGCACTTTTACATCTTGGAAGCCTTTTGGAGGTGTAAAAAATGTTTTTAAACTTTCTTTTGAATCCCCTCATCCATAAGTTCACCCTCCTTATATTGGTTGATGTGAAAAGTAAAAAGCAACATGAAAAAAGAACACCAAAATTGTTATGAGTGTTGTTGGTTTTCCCCACTTATACTAGGAAAATTTTTGATTGCCCCATGACATTGGAACACTTTTGCTTGTCCATTGCACCACAAAAATTCTCCGTCTCTCATTGGAGTTCCTTTGGTTGAGAAGAATGCAAACTTGGCACATTTATTTGTTTTCTCAAACAAAAATCAAATCGCTCCTCCACTTAAGTCACATTTTCAAATGTAGTTCCCCCTTCAAAACCCCAACTTGAAAATATATAAAGTGCAACTCAAAAATTCATTGATTTTTTTCTCCTCCAATGGCCATCAAACCAATTGTATGCCCTAGTTTTCTAGATCTTGTTATGCTCATATCTCATGGTCCTTTGGGCCACACTCATTGATATTTTGAGCACACCCTCTCCTTTGAAGCTCCTTTAAGCTGATGTAAGAAGCAAGGGGTGTAATGGAGTGATTTGTTAACTTCATCCAATTGGAATTTGTTGTCACAAAAACCCTTATTTCACATGTTTTCTCCCAAAACTTGAAATAAACACATGTAAACCTCAAGACAAAAATATGTGAAAATTTTCCCATGAATATTAATCCTAAATGCCCTCATTTTGGTCCATTTCCCATTTTATATAGAGGAGAAACTTATTCCACGTGATTCAACATTTTTTTCTTGAAAACCCATTTTCTAAGCTCACAGTGCAACCATATATTGTTTCATCATTTCCCACCATTTCCGATGAGATATCGTCACAAAAATTGGAGCATCTCTTCGTCTTGAAAATACCTTCCCAACAAATCAAGTCTCATCCAATTTGGATATGTTTTTATCCTATAATCACCTAGACAAAATTGCATCCTAAAATACCATTAAAAACCATGAATGCATGTGAATTGAAGTGGAATCTCGTTCCTCTTGTCTCTTTGAGCTCCACCAACATTCTCAAGTCCTTTAATACTAAAAATTCACAAATTGAAATTCCATTATCATCGATATAAACCCATATCAGTCATGGTCTATGAATATATGGATGTTGGAGATAACAATGTCGAACACATGGAATTCAAAGACTTGAAACGAAGGATGGAAGAAGGAACCCACACCACACTAGCCAATAAAATATTTCATAATGGACTCTGCCAAGCCACTGAGATCCATTGGAAATCCAAGACACTAATTTTTTTTCTCAAATTTTCCCAGAATTAGGAAGCATAAATTAACACTCTCACCATCAATGATGGTTTTATCATTTCCATATTATCTTCCGAATAGATCTCAAAATGCCTATGTATCCCGAGACTCAAGAAAGCGGCGATCCTGAGCAAGGAAGATGTTTTTATTGAATGGGAAGTAAAGTATTCTTGTCTATAACGAGTGACGATTGATAATTGGATGAATACATCTCGCAAGATTTATCGCCTTCCTAGACCTTTTCCATCTTTGAAGTCATCGAAGAAATATCTCGATTGTATATTCATTCTCAACAAAGCTCAAGGGAGAGGCATCAACAAAGGAATTTCAACCGTGGATGTCTCAGTTCAATTTGATCACCACATAAGGGACTTAAATATTGATTAGATCCAGATAATTATTGATATTTACATTTGTAGTTGGTAAACCTTGAGAAGACAAATAAGTTCACAATGACTTCTGATTTGATATATGCCTTCATAACTTTGCAGAAGTGGCCCTCTCTCGAAAGGTGTACTAGTGTATCAAGTATACTCAAAATTCACCTTAAAATAATGCAAGAGGTATTATACTAAAGTCAAGGGTGGATAATAAATAATTTGAAATGTAGATATCTGATTATGAGATGACCAGGCACCCTCTTGGAAAGCTAGGTACATATTCAAAACTTCGAGCAAACAGTTTCCAATTTGTTTACTTAAATAAGAGATGGTGAAGCAACTCATGAACAACTGGAAAGTTAGGTACACACAATGAAATCATATGTCCGAACCTTCTTTGACCTTAAGGCTCCTTCTCTTGTCCCTTCTGATTCAATTACTCCCTAAGTAAAACTGACCCGCATGCTTTCCAAGAATTCTAACGTCTTAGAAATATGGGAAATATGAATGAGGCATGGATTGATTCCATCGTACAAAAGAGTTGTGAACTTATCTTTGAATAGTCAAGATATACAAGATCACTGCTTTGTCGAATGAGAAAGTAAAAGATGTTTTTCTACAGTCAAGAAGAAAGATGACCATTGGAATGTGATTTTTATAGCCATTCGTGAGATGATCTCTGCGGACCTAAATTTTCTACTCGACAAGAATTTTTTTGCAAGCCCATAATACAACTATTTCCAAACATGGATTAGGCCAATTGAGTGGAAAACAAGGAACCTCACTGAAGCCATTAAAGATTTCCCATATCATGAGAATCAAGGTCAAGAGATCAAAGAAGAGGTTAATGAACATCTAAGAAAATTGATATTCCCTTCATTGCACTTGGAGTCTGTGTCATTAGATGAACTTCAGGAGAATTTCCAGAACATTGTGAAGGGAGAGATACTTGACCCATAGTCTTATGGTGATGAACTCATGGTTACTCTAGCTCAGATAAGAGGATCCATTTTTGACACAACTTAAACGATCTTAAAATGGCTTAAGCATTGAAAAATAATTGAAGGGGTATCCAATCATTGGATTGATATTATAATAAACACCATCATTCCTCATGAAAGATAATTTCAAGAATCAATGTTCAACTTCAACTCAGCGATGAAAATTCATATAATATCTCAAATGTTGTGCATCAAAGGATCTTCGTCTTGACATGCTCCATCTATAAAATGATGTTTTTCCTCCTTTCCTCTTCTCCTCGTTATCTCATGTAAAAATAAGTTTTCCCAAAAATCAACTTAAGTGATTTCTAATTCTTCGTTGGGGAAAGAACTTATTCAAAAATTAACTTTACGACTTCCTTTTCATTTTTTTGAAAGCACTTTTCTTAAAATAAGGAAAAGTATCTTATTATAGAAAGGAATGTGAACAATTATGTAGGAATAAAAAATGTCATTTGTCTTGGGCTATATATTGGAGCCTCTTCTATATTGTAAAGGATTAGTTTTTTCTCCCTCTATAACATACTATAATTCTTCCATTCCTATCTAGTAATTTTCCTCCATTCTCCCCTTTTCACTCAGTGGGATGTATGCTAATTTTGTAAGGACAAAATCGATTTGTACTTGTTGAGAATGGAATAAAAATTAGTATTTTAACTTTGTGTCAATCTATGTTTTTTTAATGCTCTTTACATAAGATGCATGTGATTCATGTGTCTTCTAATTGAACTAGAAAGCTCTTTGGATTGTAGTTTATGAAATATGGGTTCAACTCACTAATACGATTACCCTCCTCATTCCTCTACATTTATTAACCTATATTTTACCTCTTGCTTAGATATTGTTATAGTTATGAAAAGTGTGTTTTTGCACATTCCCGATCTATGACCACCTCGAGAGCTAGTTTAGTGTAAATTTTTCCTAGCTTTTAATAAATGGGAGTTGCCTCATCTTAAAATGAAGGGAATTTTTCACGCGAGCGTTGATTAAATCCCCAATTTTCCTTGACAAAATATTTTGCCAACATTTTTTGGTGCCTACCATGGGGTAGATTTTTTTCATGCATCTTATTGATCCAAAAATCCTTAAAAATTAGATATTTCAAAATCCCAAAAATAAAAAATTCATACACCCCAAAAGAGTTTTGATGTCTGCAATTATTTCTACCGCCAATGACCATTTTGGAAACACTCCAACATAATAGCCTAACCTTATCTCTGTTTTGAAGACACTCAAGAAGATATAATAGAAAATTTAAGAGGTTGTATTTGGAACAATCGAGTAAATAACACTCACTATCATCTCGCTACAAAAATATTTGACAAAGGAGAAAAACATGTTAAAGATTTGGAAATGTTAAATCATATAAAAATAAACTAGAATCAATAGAGGAGATCTTGAAGTACAAAATGATAGATAAAAGATACACCTATGGTGATAGATACGGTGGCATCATAGACCCCACTTTCGATCTATAACAACAAGATGATTTTAGACTCACTCCTAAATATTTCAAAGGAAAGTTGCTCGATTCTTGTGGAAGATCCATTTGAATAACCTATTGTTATCCTTGCTACATTCCCTATCTCTCCACCACTACTAAATAATCTTCCTCCGAGAGATGGCTGCAGCATCAGTATCTTGGGGTCAAAACATTGTCCCATTGGCTATAGCTCCTCCCATTCACGAGATAATTAAAGGATTAAGAAATAAATTTCCGAAGTTCAAAGGAGACATAAAACAAAACCTGAATAAACAAATCATTTCCTTCATTACAACATGTGGCGTATTGGGAGTTGAACATGAAAACGTGGTTGTAATATTATTTGTTGAATCTATACAAGACGGTATTATAGATCTTGGTTTTATCACCTTCTTAGAAGATCTATCACTAATCATGATCAAATGAATACAAAGTTTGAGGCTAGATTCAAACTATAAAAATAATCTCATGCTCTACTCACTTAGTGGTCACAATCAAAGAAAGAACCTCTAGAAGCTATGAGGGACTTTGTAGCCAAATTCATCAATCTGATCAACAAAATCCCTGAGAACACTAGACCTACCAAATATAATCAGCTACATTTTTTCACAAATGTTCAATTACATGAAGTTGGATTTACCTTGAGAAGAGCTTAGCCATCTACATTAGAAGAGGCTCAAGACCTTACAAAGTGGAAGTGAACATGATATAATAATGTCTCGACAAGATAGAAGAGGATCAAACAAAGACAAAGGTCAAATTTATAGCTCTGGAACTACTCATCCACTACTACAAAAATTGGTTAGTGATCTAATTTCTCTAAAGAAGCAACTTTCCTAAAGTGCTCCCTACAAGAATATACCTAGGAATAAATTTCAGAACAGAAAAAATTATTTATGGGGCCCCATGCCAAATTTCTCTAATAGTTTCTCCTCTAAATACGACTGTGAAGCTCAAGAAGATGAAGAAGGAGAAATTGAAGAACTTGAATAAGAAGAAGCACAAGGTAATGTCCTAGAGGTTGAATATGCTAACATTGGCTATTATGAATATTCCTCGAGATGATGACTATAACGAAGTTGTGGTAGATATGAATACATATTTGTGTGTGGTGTTTACCCATTCACAATCTAAAAATGAATCATCTTCCAATGTTGTCCAAAAGAAGAAGTCTACATATTCTCAAATGGTGACTCTACAGAATACCATAATCAATTTAGGATCTCTAATGACTCCTTCCATGGACTCTCTAAAAAAATTCCAGTTCCACTATGGATAAAGTTATATCTTCTTCTCTAAGTAAGTCATCCACACCTACCTCAGTTAAAACTTCTACTAAATCTATAGCTCCTTCTTCCTATCCCAAAGTAGCATCCACCTATTTTAAAATGGCCAAAACTTCTGAAATTTCCAAGTACCACATCATATGATATCATTGACCATGTCAAGAAATCATAAGTGTAAATTTAAAAATATGAATAATTGTAGATCCATTCAAAAAAATTGATAAAGTAGTTCGGTTCATTACAAATGGGAAACCTAATCCTAGTCCAAATTCATCTAAATTTAAGGGATTACTAATTATTCCTCCCTCACCTTCATCCCTAAACCTCATCACCTTTGCACTTCCATCCACCTCAAGAAAGGTATAACCTTTTTACCTTTCTTTTCTCATTATAGGCCACAAAGTGAACAACTACATCATTGACTTTGTTGCCTCGACAAGGTCATGCCATTTAAGGCTAAAAAGTCTCTGGTCTTACCTTGACCCATGCATATGGTCATTACTATTCCATGGAAACCAAAGAGGTTCCCCTTGTTTTCCGATCAAGGATGCACAATTTTCATTCACCATTTTTCCAAACAAGAGAGTAAAGATAAGCATACTAGTTGTAGAAATTCCCACTTCTTATGGAATGTTGCTAAATGAAGCTTATGTCGGGATGTGGGTGTTGAGATATAAATGGATTGGTCCTACGCTAGTATTCTGTCATGGGTAAAATGAAGAATCTTCTTCTTGAGAGGAAGATGAAGTACACGGTTCAAAAGTTAGATGATCCACAAATTGATATTTTGCACCAAGAAAGAGACATGAGAAAATACTTGTCTCACCAAAAAAAAAAGGATGAAGAGTTTCCTACTTTATTGGAGGTGGAAGAGGGTGAACTATGAACTCTAGAATTCGATGGAAGTTTCTCTACTTATAGATTAGGCATAGGTATAGTGCTCACTTCTATTGTATGTCAATTCCTCTCTTATATAAGATGTAATTTTAAAGCACGAATAATTTATTGTAGAATATGAAGCCTTGCTACAAGGGATGAAAGATGGCAAAGAAATGAGAACTAATAAGTTTCAATGCCAAGGTGATTATGATCTTATTGTTAAAAAAGTAACAAATCAATTTCAAGTGAATAATGGAAGGATCCAATGTTATAGAAATAGGGTATTTGATTGCATGGAATCCTTTGAAGCCTTTACAATTTGCAGTCCCTGTGTGAAAAAATGAGAAGGAGAACTCTTTAGTTATCTTTGCATCCTTTCTCATCCCCCACACATATTTTGGGGAAAAAAATATTTGGTGAAAATGATTTTCAGACCGAGTGTACCAAATAATGTTGAAAGATGGAAACTATTAAACAATGACACACATTTTGTTTTTCTTGGAGCAGAAAGACAATTTTAACAACCTCTACTATGAGGGAAGTGATGCTCCGCACATGGAATCTACTCTAAGTAATGGAAAAGGTGAAATTTAAGGAGTAGATGTAGATGGCATTATCAAATTAAAAGGTAACAAGATTCCTAAAGTCCTTGTATCTTCACCTTTTATTTATTTATTAGGTGTATTGCCACCTCACCAGGTGAGTCATCTCACTTAGGTGAGCATGGATCATAGGTGTCATATTAGTTATGACAGATTCCCTTACAAAATTTGTCATATGTGTAAGTATGCATCATAGGAGTTACATTCCCATTTGGGAAAGTAACTCCTCTTCTCCATCATGGAGGCATATTTTTATTACATGGGAGTTACTCACTCACTCCCCTATATGTACACCACCTCTCTTGATCTATGAGCATGGAGTATTGAGCCTAGTTTTCCCTTAATGCATGCACATTGCTTTCATGGTTGTGTTCTTTCTTGAATATTGAAGCTACACCATTTTGTGGTTGAGTACAACTCTTTGATGCTCACAGATTCCCTCCAGATCTTCATCCTTCCTCCCTCTATCATGGTATCAGAGCTCTGGGGATTAGAATTGTTCCGCTCACTTGGTTGCTTACTACTCACCGCCTCGTAGTTTCATGTGCAAGTTATCAACTTCACCTTGTGCTCTACTTGCATTCTTTTAAGGGATTCTTGTACTTGGTTTTTGTATTGGGTGCGGTGTTTTGTTGGTACTTTGTATACGGAGTTCGGGAAAAATCGAGTAAAAAAGGGTGCTTGTTTGAGTTTTTCCTCATTGATATCTTTGCATTTCCACGAAAACCCGGTTCACAACTCACCGATCATGTTTTGCATTGGTTGGGATTGTTTTTTCAACTCTGTGCCTTTCTGATTTTTCCTTTGACTCACTCATGGTTTGGTTGAGGCACCTCGACCGTTGGTCTGTAACTTGGGTTGCACTGTTGCGTGAATGTGTTTTCTCTTGTTTGTTTTTTGGGCTCCTTTATTGGCTCATTTGGCTCTACAAAACTTCTCCAGCTTGTTTGGTGGCCCCCTGTTTTGTTGTTCCATGTGAAACTCCCCATGCTAAAACCAACCTACGTTAGAATCTCTCGGTTGTTTCTTTGCTTAGTTTATTCAAACACACGTCGTTACTTCTGCACACAAGGCATTTATTCCAACTTGACATTATTTTGGACTCATGCCGACATGTTTCGGCTCTCCAGGACCTTCCCACCCTCTTGCATGGCATTACACATGGATTTGAATCGATCACTCAACCCTATCATTCAAACTGCGTAGTTGACTCCATCTCTACCCTTTGGACACATGGCTTTAGAGTTGAAGGCTCACCACTGCAACTCACTCATCGGTTGAACACATAACTCGACACTTGAACTTGCCACCTAAACCACTCAACTGGAGGCATTTCCATCCATTCACAACTCAGTCATGACTCCACCCAACTCGAAAAAATTTTCATTACCCAACGCATAAACACAACTCGGGCTATCTACTTGCACAACTCGTCTTGATTAGTTCAATTCCCCACACCTCTTTTATAGCTCGTGCAAACACCCATCAGCCTCGGTGCATGCACATCCATCCCTTTTAGAATTGTTTGAAGGTTAAAACAATCCTTTTTAATGTTTTAAGATGAAAAACATTCATTTCTCGGCATTATAATATTTTGGGTTCCATTTTTCTTGTAATGAATGCCCTTCCTACATGTGTCGAAGATGGAGGGTGAGGTCCGGGGTTGGCAGGAGGCTAATCCCCCCTCGCAAGAAAAACAAACCTTATATAAAATTTGATTTCATTTCCAATGAGTACCCATACGACACTCTTTGCATGCTTTTAGGGCACTTTTTAATCCATTTACAAGGTTTACTAAATTTTTCCATCAGTTGCGAGAATCATTTTTTGCTATAACTTTTGACTCGCTACTCGATTTTGAGCACTTCTTTTGGAAAAGTTACATGATGTTTTGCACACTACGTGATGGGATTGTCAATTTTGTAAATGTAATATTTTATAAAGTTCCGCATTCGGGGTGGTCACTATTACTCTTGGGTCTTGTATTACATGCAAACACATTATCGACCGAGTCGATGTCTTGCATTTGTGCACCTTGCACTTATTTCTTCTACATCATAGAGGGTGATCTTTCCAGACTTGAGCATGTAGGATGCATTACAACCTCCACCACTTCTTATTGGGATAGATAACATTTCAGCTTAACATGATTCTATAGAACGCTACTTCGCCCACGAGGGTCTTTCACACTTCTTGATTAGGCCAGTTCTTGCACCCACTGATCATTGTCATCTTGAGGAATTTCTTGACACTTGCGACCATGTTTTTGGTCACTTGATGATGCATGTCTCCATATCTCTCTACTTTCATGTGGCAGACTCAGATCCTCCCCACCACATATGGAGCATCTTTTAGTCACTCTATGGAGACCCTTCACATATTCTTGTTGTTGCTATTGTTGATCTAGTTGTCTCCTCTTTTTTCTTGTGATGTGATGTAAAGTTAAACTAACACATACTCGCTTTCTTCTTCTGATGATGAGGATTGTGCACCCATTTTTGATGCCGAGAGTACTACAAAGGACTTCTCTCCTCCTTCTCTCCCTATTCCAAAGAGTGTTGTCACCCCTCCCATCTCATCAAATGTCGAGTAGTCTCCTTCTTAGCCTCATACCGTCATTACACCGGCCTCCTTTCCACTTCTAGTGTGTGAGGCCCCTTTCACTCCTCTACCTTCATTGGATGACCTATACCTGTCGACATCACTCTACTCTTTGTCAAGCCCCCTCATTGGGATGAGTATCTACCCAACCTTGGTTGTCTTTTCGCAGAGTCCACTTGTGATGCACTACAAGTTCCTCATCCTTCTACAAGTGTTTTGGAGGATTTATTCATCTCCATTGTTGGGAGTGTCCCTTCTAGGAATTTTATCACTTCCACCTTTCTGAAGACCTTCATTGATCCACCCTTGCTTGTGGAACCCTTTTCTATTTTGGGGGTTGTTCTATTTCCTTCACATCATTTAGAAATCCTTTCTATAGGTGTTCCGATTCTACACTCTGACAATTCTATGCACGTGGCATTACCTTTGGTTCCTTGGCACTCATTTGTTAGACCTATGTCACACTTTTTGTGGACCAGAATCAGATTTCTTCGTGTTGTTGCCTTCGGTTTCCTTCGTGGAGTGGGAGAATTACAACACTCTATTTCTTTCCTTCCTAAGGTTAGGAACACCATTCGGTGTTGGTGGCTCTTCTTCACCCGAGGTAGAGGACCACATCATCAACACTCTTTTGGGAGACTTCCTAGAGTTGTAGAGTTCAAATCCATCCATGACATCTTCTACGTTCCTATCATCTCCCTCTTCTTCTCTCTTCTTCTTCTTTTTGAGAGATTTCCCCTTTGTACATGGGTAGCTTTAAAGGATCTTCTATGGCAAGACCCATCTTTGGCATATTTTTTAGATTAGAGAGTGTGTTTTCTTCTCTTATGGTGGATGTTTTTCCCATTGGGTTTTCCTTCACCGCTTGGGATCTCTTTTTTATGCATGGGTACCCCATCGTGGTTGTGGTCGAGACCCATTTTTCATTCTTTATGTGTTTTGTTGACTTTCCTTACCTCATCCTAAGTTACGATGAAGGGGGGTGTTAGTGTGAGTGGAATTTTTCTTCACATTTTATTTATTTATTAGGTGTATTACCACCTATCCAGGTGAGTTATCTCACTTAGGTGAGCATCAATCATAGGTGTCATATTAGTTATGATAGATTCCCTTACGAGAATCTGTCATATGTGTAAGTATGTGTCATAGGAGTTACATTCCCATTTGGGAAAGTAACTCCTCTTCTCCATCATGGAGGCATATTTTTCTTACATGGGAGTTACTCACTCACTCCCCTATATGTACACCACCTCTCTTGATCTATGAGCATGGAGTATTGAGCCTAGTTTTTCCCTTAATGCATGCACATTGCTTTCATGGTTGTGTTCTTGCTTGAATCTTGAAGCTACACCATTTCGCGGTTGAGTGCAACTCTTTATGCTCAAAATTCCCTTTAAATATTCGTCTTTCCTCCTTCCATAAAAGCAAAGGTAGTAAAATCCCAAATATTTGGAACCATCAATGAGAAAGTACTCAAAATGCTAAATTATTACATCGTTTTTCCTATTCATCACTCCACTTAGGTGGAAAACATTGTCCGGTTCACAAAAATAGTGGTGAAATAAGGATTTGTGTTGATTTTAGGAATTTGAATCATATTATTATAAAAGATAACTACCCTCCACCAATCATAGACCATATCCTTCAAGCCTTTATTAGTTTCAAAATTATTTCTATTCTTGATGTATTTTTCGTGTACAATCAAAGCAAGGTAGCACCAAAAGATCAAGACAAGAATGTGTTCACTACACCATGGGGAACATTTGCATACAAGTGTATGTCATTTGGCCTCATCAATGTAGGATCTACTTTTCAAAGATCTATGGATTTGGATTTCAAATATATTAAGGATAAATACATAGTAATATACCTTGATGACCTCACAATGTATTCAAAGAAACGAGGTGGCCTTTTGCAACATCTTGAATAGGTTCTCATCAAGTGTAGGGCACATGGCATCTCCTTGAATAATAAGAAGTCAATCTTTAAAGTGACTCCTTGGACACATTGTGAATAAGGAAGGAACCAAGATCAATCTCGAATGAGTAGACGTAATTAAAAATCTCTCTTTACCTACAAGCAAGCCGGGGTGTTTTCATTCTTTGGTAAAGTGAACTTTATTTTCCATTTTGTTCCTAACTTTGCAGAACTAACCAAACATATCACCTGATATGACGAATCATCAAGGGAATATTTTTTGGAACAAGGAAGACAAGCTTGCTTTCAAAAACATAAAGAAGTTCATTTCTCACGCTATGTATGCATGTTTAAATTAAGACTAAGTTAATGAAAATAACCTAACACCAAGTAGATTCATAACCTAGTTAATCTAAGAAAAAACATCATGATAAAGCATAAAGGAATTCTTAATTAAATGCATAAAACATTAAATTTAACATAAAATGCAAACCTCCTTTGATTTTTGGATGCGATTTTTGATTTTAAATACTTCATTTACAAGCCAAATGCAACTAAGCACGATCAAATGATTTCTCCAAGGAAGAGGAAGATATCTCACCAATATGGCTTGATTGCATTTTTAGTTCTTCTCTTACTAATCTTAGCCAAGTAGAAAAGGGGAGAGTTTACTTGATTTAATAAGCCTTCCAACATGAAATACTCTTTTCAAGTGTAAATGTCTTGCAGTAAGGACATGGTGTAAGAAAGGTGTTGATTGGTTGGAAGGTACTAAGTTTCTTATATAACTTATAAATTTGGGAGAAGCTTGTAACCTAGTGAATGTGGGATAAAGTGAATGTAGAATTAGAAAGGGATAAGTATGTTTAGACAAGATTAATTAGATATTAGAAACTCATGGGAGTTTGGGAAGAGGTTTAATTAAAGAATCATGAGTAATTAATAGACCAAGTTAAGCTTATATAAGCCCTTTAGAGATGATTTAGGAGAGATTAGAATAATTTGAATGGCTTGAGAGGTGGATTTAACCAATAAGAAATTTTATTGATTAAATATGAGATAAAAAGGCTTAATTACTTAATAATGGTCAACTTGGTTGGGTTAGCACACCGGTTGTACAGATAATATATCAGATCTAAGCATACATGCAAATAAAAATAGATATTCTACCAAAAGAAATATACAAAACAAGAGATATAAATCAACACCATATTTAACGTGGTTCACCCAATGTGGGATAAGTCCACCAAGAAACAAGCCAATCTATTATCCAAATCTTTGAAAAGATATACAATTGAAGATCTACGATCTTCCACACCTCTCAGATGTACAGTACTTTCTTTCACTCAAGATTTTGCTTCTTCACCAAGAATTCTCTCTCTCACAATTCTTCATGAATAATCATCAAAATTTGCAAGTTCTTCTTAATTCTTACTTTTAAACCTTAGATTTGATGCTTATATAGGCATATACAAACTTAGGGCACTTAGCCATGCAATTACAATCAATAGATCTATTTTAATACTAAAAATAGATCTAATTCCCATGAGTTAATTAAAACATTCACACACATGTAACCGATGGTTATCCCTAACCGATGTCGATTCCTCCTTGCCTGACCGATGCCATTCATAGGTGAATGATGTCGGTCCCTCCATAACCGATGTTGGTTACTGTGTTTTCCAGCAAGTTTCATATTGCATGCTAATACGAAGTAATTGAGCTCCACAACTCAACAATCTCCCACTTGGAGATTAATTACTACACCATACCTATACAACGTCATTCTTGGATCCTTCCTTAGCTTTGTTTCTTCCTCTTCAAGTCTCAAACTCGAAGACCAACAAAAGTGGAGTGTAGCTCCAACTTCTCCTTTAGTAATAACTTGTTAGCAAATCTGTAGGGTTCTCACTCATTCTAAATACCCGCCTTATGAAGTGATACCTCAACTAAATGTGTTTCATTCTTGAATGAAACACTTGAGTTATTTTCCAAATGGATTACACTCTAACTGTCACTGAATAATTTGTAATCATCTTGCTCCTTTTCCAACTCTTTCATGAACCTACTCATCCATATCATCTCCTTGTTAGCCTCTGTAGCTGCAACATACTGCCTCTATAGTAGACAAAGCCACAACCTTCTCGCAATCTTAAAATCTAGCTAACTACCATCCCGCTTTACTATGAAAATATATCAATAGTGGTTCTCCTACCATCCAAATATCCATCCATATCTAATTCAACATATCCACATAATGAAATATCCGAACCTCCATAGCATAATTGCATGCTAGATGTCCCTTTCAAATACCTAAGTATCCATTAGATTGTTTTCCAATTCTCTTTACCCGGATTAGCCATATATCTACTCAAACTCCCACTTCCCGTGCTATGCAATGTATGGTCTCGACATACAAACCATAACATACATGAGAATCCCATTTGCTGAAGCATATGACACTCATATCATGTATTTGACCTCCTCATGTGATGAAGAACACTGATCTTTGCTCAATTTGAAATGTACAACCATAAGTGTACTAACAGGTTTTACATTCTACATCTTGAACCTTTCTAACACCCTGTAGATATAATCCTCTTGAGACAAATATAATTTCTTGTTCTTCATGTCTCTATGTATTTGCATGCCAAGGATTATTTTTGCAGCTCCTAAATCCTTCATAAAAATGTGTGAGCTAGCTTTCCTTAAGCTCACCAATGTCATGCTTACTAGATCTTACGATAAGCATATAATCCACATACAATAGCAAAATAATATAGCTCCCATTTTAAAGCTTCTTGAAATAAACATAATGGTCGATTCACATCTCAAGTAACCATGCTCATGCATACAACTATCAAACCTCATGTACCATTGCCTTGGAGCTTGCTTGAGCCCATATAAGCTCTTTTTCAATCTGCACACTAATTTATCCTTACCTTTAACTTCATACCCAAGTGGTGATGCATATAAATCTCTTCATCCAAATCACCATGAAGAAAATCCATTTTACATCTAATTGTTCTAAATGCAAATCATGTACTACAACTAAAATCAATACATTACGAATAGAAATCATCTTCACAACATGAGAAAATATTTCACCAAATTCAATACCTTTTTTATGTAAATCCCTTTACTACAAGCCTTGCCTTGTACCTTTTCTATCCACCATCTTCTTCCTTGATCCTGTAAACCCACTTGTTTCTGTAATTTCCTCTTACATGCTAGTAACTTAACCAAATCCCAAGTCTGGTTCTATTCCAAGGATTCCATCTCCTCATCCATGCCATGCTCCCACTACACGTGGGTCTCATCTTGCATTGCTTCTTCAAAACTCTCTAGTTCACCATTATTAGTCAATAATAAATAAAATAGAGAAGGTGTAAATATTTTTGGAGGTTTACTTACCCTTTGTGACCTTCTCATAAGAGTTTGGGGTACTGGAGGCTCATTATGGACCTCAGGATATTTTTATCCAAATTTGTTAGGTGAAGACGCTATGATCCGAATTTGTCAATGATGAAAAGTGACAAGCGAGCATAGGAATCTACTGAGTAACTTGATTTCGCACTTTGACCTCCCAAGTGGGACCGTAGATAGAATACAAGGGGATGGAATATACGTGGGGTCTAAAACAGCAGCAAAAATAGTTAGGAAATCTTATATCTTTGACGAATACTAATGGAATTTGTGAATCTAAGGCAAAGAAGGCCCTTCTAACCTGAACTGACGTGATAGATCGGTCGGTAAGGATGATTGCTTGAAGGCTCCAATCAATATCGAGCTCTGGCATGATTCGATCTATAGGTTGTGGGATACGCAGAAGATAACCTGTGGGTGCTTAGTATATGAACAAGGTCATGAAAATGGAAGGCGGATATATGAGGGATTCTATGGTCGATTCTCTGGTCTAGTCCAAAAATCTTTAGCTAGATTAGTTGTTATGTCTAGTGAGGATAATTGTGCGATAATGGTTGGTGGAAGTGGAGAGGATCTAAATACTAATGTGTGTAAACCAAGCATCAATGTCCGATTATCCTATGGGCTCAAAGTTGGGTTTTGGGATCTATAGATTACAACCGTAGATTTGTAGTTGTTATGGACTCTACTATAGTCATGTGAAGAATCAATCTCTAATCCCCGATATCCATGTAGTCGTATGCCTTTTCGGCCTCTGTATTTGAACTAAAAGTTGTGAGATCTTCTCGAGTATCTTACATTTGCATTCTAGAAACATGTGGAATTCTTAAGCTAGTGTCTATGTCAATGAGAACTTTCTCGGGATCGACCACGTGGAGGCCCATTCACATTTGAGGACCCGCCTCTGGATCTCCTACGTCTAGCACATGGGACAAAGGATCATAACCGAACGATTGCTCTCTTCCAAGCCCTTCTACAGTCATGTGAATATCTATTTAGGGAAATCTATAGTTTGGTTGATTTGTCCAAAATGCTATACGCTTTGTCATCTTCTATGTTTAACCCTCTTAACTATGAACTAATTTCTTATAGATCTATCATTTGTTCGGATACTTTTGGATTCTAAGATTCTAATCTATATGAAGAGTTACACATGTAACAAGATTGGTTTGAGGCACGATTGGATCAAATACGTATTCTCGGGCTCCCTAGGTCCCACTATTGTCATATGAAAGAAAAAAATATAAATCTAAGTAAGTTAAAGTAAACTAATTATACGAAGTATACCCAAAACATATATATAAATTCCTTATTTTTGTATTTTTGATAAACTAGGAACGAGAGAAATTGAAAGAGTAATTATTTAAAATATCTAGAAATATGATTGAAAACTAAACTTATGTTGAAATTAAAAAAGCAAGGCAGCCAATTATAGATTGCTACTTGCATACATTGTAAATCTATTCTAAATAACAAAATAACCGATCTAATCTATTTTAAAGACTATCGATACTACCTCGTCAGTGAGGAATGAATCATAGTTTCTCATAAACTATCATCCCCACAACTTCCCCAAAGAATATCGAAAGTGAGATTTCGAAATGAAATGATTCACTATTCTATTTGGTATATTTTAACTAGAACTTTGAAAGCTTGAACTGGATTTTGTGATAACAATGGTAAATCATGATTGTGTGTGGCTTTGTCCCTCAAAGTGTGGTCTGAGTTCCTTTAATACTTTGTGAATCCGAGGAAAGAGTGTAATGCTGCATCAATCAAGAGGTATTGGAACAATGGCAACTTTGGATGTAGATCGAATACAATGCAAGTAGGAGAGGGATAGCGCAAGAGAACAGAGCTTGCATTATGTAATTCCTAGTGGGATTTATCATGAGTCATACAACACAAAATGTCTAGGACCTAAAACTATCCTTTTTATGAACAAAACCTGCAACTCTAATGGCTTACATCGAAAATAAGACAATCCTACCTCAATTGATTGTATGAAACAGATTAATAAGACTAGCACAAGAATATCATGTGGCTTCTAAATAGCAAAACAACACTAACTATGCATGCAACAAATGAAAACTATGAATTCCTAAGAATTGAAAGACTAAACTATTGAAAATGAGAAGATATCCTATCGAGGGGCCATTTTTGAAAACCAACAAGCTATTTATAGAATTCCCATTTACCCAAAGGTGAAATCCAAATTGAACTCTTTTTATAAACAATGGAAACACACTATTCCCAGGAACCAAAATCATAAATACAAGCAAATGTGGTGAAAAAGAGGGTAAACATTGAAATTTTTCCACGAGTCACGATGAAAGGAACGTTCTAGAAAAATGCGTAAAGGATGCCGCCATGAAGCGGGCGGCAGTTATAGGACCGTTTATCATCCTGCAAGCATCTTGGTCAAACCAGACCACCGCCTAGCAGCGTAAAGGAGAATCAATTTGGTCACATCGAAGACCAAAAGCAAGGAAAAGAGGGGAAAAGAGCAAAACAAAGCACATGGAGGCTCAGCGGTCATGCGAGATGTTAACGCACACTTGAAGATATTTTCCATATTCGTAGAACACCTTCTGAAGAGTTTGTATCATCATTGGGGCACATATGCCATCTTCCAATTTATACCCTTATAATTTTGGGTATGACCAACGCCGATCACATATAACCGAAGTGGTTTCGCAAACCAATGTCGGTTTGACTCTTTCAGTAACCAATACCGGTTCTCGACCGATGTTGGTCAGGGGTCAACCGACACCGGTTACTGTGTAACCATGTCGATATTACTTTTAAATCTAAGAGTTCATTTTCATTCACAAACTTCTCAACTGATTCGTCCTTGGGTACCAAAATTTGATCCCTATACATTCTCTTTTCATTCCATTCAATGTCACATGACTCCTAATAATTTTATAATTCTCTAAATCCCAAAAATGGAATCTAAAATCACCAGATCCATAACCAATGAAAGTGCATCTCTTGGATTTTGCATCTAAATTTTTCCTATTTTCCTTATCAATATGCACAAAAGCTTCTAAACCAAAAACTTTAAGAAAAGAAATATCTACCTCTTTTCCGGTCCAAGCTTCCTCTGGTATTCCTCCATCTAGTGAACTTAAAGGCCCATGATTAATCAAATAAACCTATTGTATCAAGTGCTTATGCCCAAAATTGTAAGGGAAATTCATAATGTATCATCATACTTCTAACACGTTCCATGATTGTCATGTTCATTCCTTCCACAACACCATTCTCTTGTGGTGTTATTAGAACCATCCTTTCTCTACGTATCCCATTCACTGAACAATAATCATTAAAATCCTTGCTACAATATTCACCACCATTGTCGGATCTAAGGCACTTTAAATTTGAATTCAATTCATTTTCAACAAGGGATTTCTAATTTTTAAAAGTATCAAAACATCAGATTTATGTTTAATACAATAAACCCATACCTTTCTTGTAGCATCATCAATGAAAGTAACATAATACTGGGATCCTCCATGAGAATCTACCTAAGTTGGTCCCCACACATCTGAGTGTACAAGCTCCAATTTTTGCTCCTTCTAAGTTGCCCAAAATTTGAGAAATCTCACTCTATTTTTCTTTCCAAAAACAAAATGCTCACATAAATCAAGATCTAAATCTTTCAAATATGATAAATTACCATTAGCCTTTAATATCTTCATTCCTTTTTGAATCATATGGCCCAACCGATTATTCCACATACATGCATATCTGAATATGAAGTAGATAATGTAGAAAAGGAATCAAGAATACATGTAGATAAATATAACATTCCTACCTTATTACCTCTTGCCAAAACAAAATCACCCTTGGTGACTTTCCAAGAGTCTCCTGTAAATGTAACCATGCAACCAAATTCACCTAGTTGCCCTACAGAAATAAGATTCCTCTTGAGGCTTGGCACATGCCTCACATCTTTCAATACCCATGTATTTCTATTCTGTAATTTTAGATGAAATTCCCCTTTACTAGTAATACTGAAAGGTTCATCATCACCCAAATAAACATGCCCAAAATTTCCTGGACATAATTTTTGAAATAACCCTTATTAGGGGTTGTATGGAAAGAAGCTCCTGAATCTAAAACCCATGATTCAATTCTATTATCTAAAGAAATAATAAGAGCATCTTGCATTACCTCTGATTGCAACAAGATTTGATTCTTTACCTTTTTCTGGTTGTTGGTTCTCTTTATCCTTTGACCAAAAATATTTCTTTGCATGTCCTTTCTTTCCACATTTCCAACAAGTAATTCCCTTACCTCTAGATTTAGATCTACTATCCCTTGACTTTGATTTCCCATTACTCTTACTCTTGGATCTCTCCTTCTGCCTACCCCTTGCTTTCTACATTCAAAGCATTCCTAGATGATGATTCCTCTGTACTCTTCCCTGTGAATTTCTTCATTAAAGATTATACTAATCACATCATCAAAATTCAAAATATTATTAGGATATGTTGTATTAATAACAACCATTACCAATTTATCCCAACTATCGGGAAAGAACCTAAGAATAAAAGTTCTTTCACTTCATCATCAAATGGTATAACAACCGATTTTATCGATTTACAATAGATCGGAAGTCATTCAACTAACTAGATACAAATCCACCTTCATGCATCTTAGAACTAAATAGTTTTTTCATCAAATAAACTTTATTTGAAGCACTAGGTTTTTCATATAAATTAGCAAGAGATTTCATTAACCCTACGTAGATGCTTCCAGTAAGATTGGAAAGCCAGGATGCTGTGCTCAATCTTATAGATCCCAAAATCTTTATGTCAAGAATATTCCATTCTTCATCAGTCATCTTCGTAGGTCTAGAATTATAATCTAACGGTAAATAAAAATCTCTTTGATACAAATAATCCTCAATCTCCATCTTCCATAATTGATAATTTTGGCCTTCAAACTTCTCTACCTTGTATTTGTTTTCTTTACCATTTTGTAGCTCCCACTTAATTATAAAACCCTCTCGTGAATAAATATATCAACACATAAAAACCTCAAACAAAGCTCGATACCATCTATGGGGTTAGCACACCAATTGTACATATACTATATCGATCAAAGCATACATGCAAATAAAATGGATATTCTACCAAAAGAAATATACAAAAAAAAGATATAAATCAACACCATTTAACGTGGTTCACCCAAAGTGTGGGCTACGTCCACCAAGAAAAAATCCAATTATTATCCAAATCTTGTAAAAGATATACAATTAAAGATCTACAATCTTCCACACCTCTCAAATGTACAATACTTTCTTTCACTCAAGCTTTTGCTTCTTCACTAAAATCTCTTTCTCTCTCACAATAATCATCAACTTTTACAAGTTTTTTTAATTCTTACTTATAAACCCTAGCTTTCATGCTTATATAGGCATATACAAAATTAGGGCACTTAGCCATGCAATTACAATCAATAGATCTGCTTTAATACTAAAAATAGATCTAATTCCCGTGAGTTAATTAAAACATCCACACACATGTAACCAACGCTAGTTAGCCCTAACCGATGCCGATCCTCCTTACTCGACCGATGTCAATCGTAGGTGACTGATGCCATTCCCTCCATAACCGATGTCGGTTACTATGTTTTCCAACAAGTTTCATACTGCATGCTAATCCAAAGTAATTGAGCTCCACAACTCAACACAACTAATTAATTAAAAGAGGATTATAACTAATGAAGCAACGCTAATTGACATCTATGATTAGTGGCAAATATGGTTAATTAATGAAGTATCATTAATTGACCTAGATGAAGGGGATGTTAGCTAATTAGGGGAAACCACTAATTATAACAAAATGAAAGTAAAGAAGACACATAGTGTAATTTTATTATTAAAATTGCATGGTTGAAATTATGTGTCTACATTTAACCCTCTTTGATGTGATGTATGCATGAGAAAAACCATTAAAAAGATATTAGAAAAGTATATTTTGAATGGATAGCTGAAAAATTAGTGAAATGATGCCCCTTGAGTGTTGATGAGGTGATAGAAGAGGTCGATTGATGCTCAAAATAAGAGGAAAAAGACCACGACAAAAAAATATCATAATAATGTCAAGGATTCGAACTTGGCTTGGTTGGCCATTATTCAATTTGATTGATTTTGGTTAGAGCCCTTGTGTGAAATGAAGTAAGCAAGGGAGGGAGGAAGAAACATGTCATTGTGAGAACTATGTTTCAACAAGTTAGAAGAAATATAAAAGGTTAGTAAGAAGGAATGTTAGTTAGAATGGGAATGGTGATAAATGATAAAAGGAAAGATCAGAGCGTATCATACTCACCATCCGAGTCGGAAGTATAATTTTCTTTGATATAAGCATATAGAAAAATGGTAAAATGACATAAAAATCTATAATAATGATTTTTTTGACGCTAAAGAACTAACTCAAAGCAATATACATAAGCAATACAATACGAGAAAGTAAATAAATAAGAAGACAAACAAACAAACAAGCAAAATCAAATAAACTTAAACAAACAATGCTTAAGACAATTGTACCAATGTTTTTGTTATCCAACTTCAATACCCAAATGTTTAAGTTATACAAGGGTTAAAATGATGCCCCAAGCAAGGATACATGCAAGGGATTGGATAAAGGACATAGAAGTCCCATGAAAAGAAAACGTGCACTATGAAACTTCCCGAGCAACGATATATGTCGGGAAGACAAACATAACAAGAAAACAAGCTTTATGGATGAAAGAAGATTACAAGATGATCCACATGTCATGTGCTAGAACAAGAAAGCACTGAAAGAGGATGTTTTATAGTATAATTTCCCAATTTTTAGAGTTTTTGAAATTTTCACATGTTTTTGGATTTTGAGATTTTATAAATGTTTAGGATTTTCGAAGATTTTACCAATGTTTTTGGAATTTTGAAGGTTTTACCAATGTTTTTGGATTTTGAAGGTTTTAAACTATGTATAGGAAGAACCAAATGCCAAGATGCCCCTAACAAGAGGTGAGAATATACAAGGGTGAATCCTGCACATATATAGAAGAATAGGATATGTCGAGATCAAGGCCAAGATGGGTAGATTCAACAAGGTTAGAATGAAAAGCCAAGGAAAAATATAGGGAGAAACAATCATGCCCCAATCACACCCTAAGCGGGAGGCAATTCTTAATGGTCATTTATTATGGTATGTTTGATTCAAATTTTGAATTTTCAGCACTTTTTGTTAGATTTGGTCATTTATTATGGTAGGTTTGATTCAAATTTTGAATTTTTGGCACTCTTTTTTTAGATTTTTTACTTGATTGATTCAAATTTTAAATTTTCCATGTTTTATTTTTTTGGTCAAGTACATTATAAAAATATTGATTTTGAATGAATCGGGTTTTGATTTTTGTTCTATTATGACCAATATTTTTTCATTCAGATATTTAGCTTGAGAGAAAGACAAAGTATAAATATTTAGCAGGATAAATACGAAGATACAAAGATTTTTAGAATAAAGAAGAAGATACAACTTTGAATAAGAAGAGAGATATGAAGATATAGAGATTTTGCAGAAGAAAGAAGAATATATAGCTGCCGATCGAGAGAGATTTTTCAAGAGAGACTGCATGAGTTTTAAATATTTCTCAAATGGAATACATCAATGGCAGATTACATTTGCAAATGTACTAGTAAATCAAAATTGTTTCATTAAAAATGCATAAACATAACAACAATGAAATACAAAAATCAATTTGTTTACATTCATAAACGTAACAACTACCAAATACACAAATCAAAATTGTTTCATTCTTTTTTAATGTCTTAAGGACTAAAATGTGTACCTATTTATGGTGCCAAAAAATGATTTGATAGACTAAGTCTTACCTATCTCTTTACCTCGTATCTTTTTTTATAACATATGCAACAAGTTTTTTCCCTATAATCTCTATATCTAATTAGGCCAAATCCGTTCGCATAAATTTTTCTTTCTCTTGCAAAATATTTGAATGAAAAAAAAAATCGATTTTGTAAGAGCGAAAAAATCAAAACTCGGTCGTAAGAGAGCAAAAAAAATAAAAACCGAGCCATTCAAAATCAATATTTTTATAATGTACTTGACCAATAAAAATTGTCTCTAAAGAAATCATCAAAAATTCAAAATTTGAATCTATCCTACCATAATAAATCACCACCCTTTAATGCTTAAATGCCTTTAATATCCTAATATCCTAAGTCTATCGTAAATACTTAACCACGAAAGGGTAAATATTTAAATGCTTTAATATCCTATTATCCTAATGTTTAGACCCATTTAAATGTTTTAAAGAGGTATTAGAATAATGAAAAATACATAGTACTATTTTTGTACATACATTCAAAATTTGAATCTATCCTACAATAATAAATCACCACCCTTTAATGCTTAAATGCTTAAATGCTTTAATATTATAATATCCTAAGTCTATCGTAAATACTTAACCATGATATCCTATTATCCTAATGTTTAGACTCATTTAAATGTTTTAAAGAGGTATTAAAATAATGAAAAATACATAGTACTATTTATGTACATACCTTACCTTTTACAAGGACATTACTATATAGTTTAATGCTTTAATATCCTAATGTTTAGACCCAATGTTTAGACCCATTTAAATGTTTTAAATAGATATTTGAATTGATTGGACCCATTTAAATGTTTTAAATAGATATTTGAATAATGAAAAATATATAGTAGAATTTATGTACATACCTATTTAGACACATGTAAATGTTTTAAAGAGGTATTAGAATAAAGAAAATATGCTTTAATATCATCATGTTTAGACTTGTTGTCGCCCTCAAAATCCGCCCTCACTTTCTAGGTCCAGTTTGGAAATTTTGAGTTGGTGCCATGAAGAGTGTTTAGAACAAAGTAAGAAGTCTGGAGGGATGGAGAAATCCATGTTTTGAAGTGTTGGTATTCGATTTTTAATCCCTCTGGTTTCATTAAAAAATTCCTCAATCTATGCGTTTTGAAACCTTTTTCTATTTCTGTCATGGATGCGTGGAATTTATCAATATTTTTCTATGGCTATGGATCGGGTCGAGCATGGTATTCCTTGCATTTATCTTTTTGCAGGAAAAAATCTTTGATTTGGGTGTGAAGCAGTGAATTTTTCCCCTCTGTTTCATCTTTGATGGGCATATCTTCCTGTCAATTTTGTGCCCTAACACCCACGGGTATGTGGACATATCTAATTGGATGCGTAGGATGGGTTATTTATGCAAACTTGTCATTTTTGTTATTTTTAGTAAAAGTGTCAAATTGGCCTCGCGACCCTAAAGGACCCTGATTGGCTAAAACAAGAAAAGGTGGAAAGGCAGGTCCTTTTTGTGTTTTGAGACATTATGGCAAAAGGCGTAAAATGTGAAAAGAATGCCTAAGGCCCGCAAAGGGACACGTGGTCCCATTTCTAAGTCCAAAGCGGGTTGTCGGGACACTTTAGTAATTTTACCTTTGTTTCCAAAAGGGCATAAAGTTATAAAGTGAAGCGCCCCCTTGCTGCCATCCAGGTGAAGCCACGTGTTGATGCCTGTGTTGAATATTCAAAGCGGGAAGGTGGGTCATCGGAGCACTTTTGGAAATTTGGTTTTATTTCCAAAAGGGATTAAAGTTGTAAATGACCGTGACCCTACTCATGCCAAGGGGAAAAGTCAAATATTGAGCCCGCATGACAAGTCAAAGTGGAATGGCATGTCGGCGAAGAACTTTGAGCTTTTGAGCCTCATTTCTAAAAGAAGCAAAATTATAAAGTGAGCCACGACTCTGTTACCACTCGAGTAACGCCACGTGTCGAGACCTAATACAAAATGAAAAATTTGGGCCTATGGGGCTGCAGGAGATTTTTATAATTTTACATTTTTCATAAAAGGTGACAAAGTGAATTTGAGGCCCCCAGATCCATTTTGCAAAACTAGTTTTTAGCCATTTTTGTACAGATTTGATCAAAATATTAAAATGCGCATATCTTTCGGTCTAGTAATTGAAACTCGACAAATTTGGTACCATTGAAATATATCGACCTTCTCCATGCCATGGAAACATAAAATATTATTTTTAGTGGGATTTGGTGGGTGAAAATTTAGAAAATGTATTCCACTCCGTTAGAGCGGGATCCGATTGATTCCACTACCGAGATATTTTGATTTTGTTCTACCATATTCTCTAACACGACAAACAAACATGGGGAACTAGATTTGGTAGATTGTGGGAGGATTTATAGGAGCACTGATGGCTAGTGGTTGAGGTTCCAATCAGATTTTCCTCCTCCCTTTTCCTTTTCTCTTTGCTTGATCTATAAATGGAGAGCTTAGCTCATTGTAATGGGTTAGATCTGGCATTCTTGAAATTGTAATAGATTCAAAAATAATCAATACAAAAGTCTTTTTCCCCTTCTTCCTCTGCAATTATTTCTTTCCTTATTCAAATTTGCGAATCATCCATCTTTGCATGCTAAGAAACTTTGTGTTCGGTTAATATTATTTCAAGAACTTTGTGTCTATGAAATTATATCTGTTATAAACGTGAATGATTCCATTTTGCATCTCTTTTGCTCAATACACATAAGGTTATACTCTGCTACCTATATTACCGAAAGTATTGTTATTTTCTTCCTCTCTCATCTCATTTCTTCTTCCATTCTTTCATATTGATGATCTTTGGGCATATGAATGTTTCAAAGTATCAGGAATCCACACTTTGAAATTTGTACATTTGTATATAATTTTTGTTGTTTGCTTTCAATAAGGGAACCTCTCCCATTAAAGAGGAGGGACTTGTTGTCCCTTGACTATGGTTGTTAAAGTAAAATTTTAAAACCCAATAGTTTTTGGCGACTCTAATGGGGAATTTTGTTTCAAACATATCCCTTTCTAACGAACAACTTCAAGATCATTTTTGATCTGGTGACTCTATGGTATACACGTGGGAAGAAAACTCTCGGGGTTGAGGATTCTCATTTTCAACTTTACGGAGCAACAAAACTTCTCTTTTCCAAAGCAAGAAAGAATAGAGGAACTCGTTCTACAAGCACACCTCTGTTAAAGACAACAATTCCAAGGATATCATTCTTCAAGAACAACTCAGCCCTAGTCTTCATGCTTTGATACTTGTTGGTGTTTCAGTTCCCCTTTGATCAATTTTTCCAAAGATGGCAGCCCCTTTGCCTTGGGGACAATGGGTTGGGAATCTTGCTCTTCCTCGGCCATTCGCATGAGTTACCTAGGGGTAACAATAAAAGTTTTCCTAAATTCATAGGTGATGGGAAAGTTCACCGGATGAACACATTGCAACCTTCATTGTTGCATGTGGGATTCTTGGGGTTGAAAACGGAGATGTCTCTATCAGGATTTTTGTGGAGACATGATGATTTTGGTAGTAAACATTCTAACTTCATTTGGAATGTTGCTAAGTAGGGGTTTTGTCAAGACTTTTGAGGAAAAATTCAGATGAATTGGTCTTTTACAACCATACCGGTGGAGGGAGAGATGGAGAAATTGTTTCCGAGAGAGAAGAAGATGAGGTACACGGTGTGAAAGTCTGGAAGTCCAGGAACCGACATCTTGTACCAAGATACCATGTGGATGAATCACTTTGTGAAAATTGAGGAGGAAGATGATATTCCCATCTTAATAGGGCCATACATTCCTTCCCAGAGAGGTATTAGCCTTGAAGAATCAATGAGGAGATTCAAGTTACAAGAGGGCAGCCCTGAATTGCCGGATGATGCAAACCATGAGGAAGAGGAAATGGTTCTTGATGATTTTCAAGTAGAAAAATCAGCTTATGTGTTTATCCGTGATGAGGAGATATTCTCATTCCCATTCGAAGATGAGGAATCCCTTGATCATGTCACCCATGAAGAGACCAATCCATTCTGGAATGAGTCCTCTAACAAAGTGGGAAAGAATCATCTATACAAGAACTACTAAGAGCCACAAGAAACATAAGATCCTAAGCTCAGTCTCGAACTCTTGATGCAAGCCATGAATCTATAAGACAAGCACAAATCTGATTTGAAAGCCTCAATCAGTATCAAGGTTGGCCATGTTGAAACAAATCAAGATGAGAAATATGATGTCCCCCCTGAGCCAATGGTTGATGGATGCAATGGTGAAATTGAGGTATTTTCTTCCCCATTTGAAGAGAAAGACTCTTTCCATTATGAATAAATTGAAGCAAGAAGTTTTAATGCCTTTGAATCTGAAACCCTCTTGAAGAAGGAGTGATAGAATGCAGAAATTCCCAAAATAATGAAGTAATCCCTCTGGATAGTTCCCGATCTCAGTAAAATAAATATTCTTGAAGGTGTCCAAAGATGAGTTGAAAGAAGTAACAAAGGAGATCTCCGTGCAAGAACTATTGGATGTAGTAGAAGTTATAGAAGACCCCAAGCTGATTCTTGATCTCTTAACTCGTGCCATGGCCATACAAGACAAGTATGAGGTTACTTCTAATCCTCCATTCAATCTTCAAACACCTCATAATGGAGTAGAGATAAAGGATGAATCTAAGGTTTCTCATGGAGAAGATGTCAATGAGCATAGATCCAGAAATAAAGTAACTCAAAATATTCAAGAAATTTGAATGAAAATCTACTTCGGGTAGTGATGAGATGCTCATGAAGAATCATCTATGTGGATAAACATGAAAGGAAACTGACACTATGAAACTATTTCAAAGAGCGTGAAGGAAATGGAATTTCTAAGTGAAGGTCTGAGCATCAAGAATCTCATGTAGAATCACTCCTACAAAGTACATAGACAATCATGGAAGCACCTAGATTTCATAAACAGTTAAGGAAAGGAGGCTACTTTCTGGAACCAATCAATGGCTTCATAGAACAACATCACTTAGTGTTTCCCACTAGGGGTAACTTTTAAGGAATGAAAAGTGCTTCAATGAAAGTGGGTTTTCCCCGCCTTGTACCATAGGTGATTTCTAGGTTTGTTTCCATTTTTTTGTGTGTTTCATTTCCTTTCTGTGTGTGTTGTGTGTTTCCTTTCATTGTTTTTTGTGTGTGTGTGTGTGTGTGTTTCCTTCTTCACACTCTCTCTCTCTTATTGTAAGTTGTACATGACTCCACAGGGCCCAATAGATAAGGCACTGGTCAATAGATTATATGGTCTAAAGTTGAGATTTTGATTCTCCATATCATGTCTTCATTGCACTCACTCCATGTCATACCCCTAAGCTAGAGCCAACTATTTTCATGCAAATGTACAACAAGGAAATTGATAATTTTCCAAAGCATGACAATGATACCCATGTGCCAAAATTTTCAATTCCTATCCTTCCCAGGCACCCCAGAGTCCACTCAGTTAGTCCAGTGACCTCCTATATGATGTTAAATCAGTCCCTAGGTGATTTAGGAAAGTCAATTCAACCCCCGGTGATTTTAGGTGTTCTTGGAAAATGCAAATTTCAGGTAGTCATGGGAAGGGTTATCACTAGTCTTCCCAGAACAAGCGCAACCCCATGGAGTGGAGCATCAGATAAAAATCAATTTAGAGGTGAATTGAATGTCTAGAAACATCATGGAAGTGATTTTGGAAGATTCAGGGAATATTTGGAGAGTTTGGAGTAGTTTGATCAAAAACAAGGTTCACGAGCCTAGGCAGTGCACAAGCCAAAAACGTTGTTGAGCTTTGGAAGGTGATTTCAGGAGCTCGGATGGAGTTAAGAGATAAAAAAATATCATTGGAAAGGGAATTAAAATACCTAAAATATGATGAAATTATTTTTTCACAACACTTTAAAGAAATAGGTCTACAATCAGTTTTTCATAGGCCTAGGCAGTGCACAGGCCAAAAAAACTTCCCGAACTTTTGAAGGTGATTCGAGAGCCCAAATGGAGTTAGGAGAAAAAAACATATTCAAAAATTAAATTTTGATCCCTACAAGATGGTGAATTTTTTTCACAACACTTTGGCGCAATGGGTTTACAAGCAGTTTTTCTCATGCACTAAAGTGGAGTACCATGTCAAAACTCTAATTCTTTAGGTTATATATGGAATAATAAAGATCGATACTCCCATCATTAGATTTTGAAGACCAATTCCATTCAAATTAATATAATATTTCACCAAAAACTTCCATTGGGAGCTCAAGTTATCGTCATTTCAAGTTCACTCTCAAGACCTCATACTTAGTCAAATTTTGAACAGGACACGTGTCAAGCACTGGGAGCTGGCACATTTTTGTGTCCCTTATGTCCCTCAAGCTTAGGGACATGAGGGTCAAGAAATTTCTCCCAGCCCCTAAAATCCCTCTGGACCCACATACGACCTCCAGGATCGCTAGTTCAGCCCCATGAGTGCTTGAGGAGCTCAAAGCCTTCATTGTTGGATCGTTGCCACATGTCATCATCAAGCACATCATGAAAATTGATGTCCCACATGTCTCTTTGAGTTGGGGACATCATGGGTCAATAAAAATGTGCCCATCCCCAAAAGAGACTCTGAATGGTCACCCATGTGACCTCTTCAAGAACAATTTTTAGCCCCAGGAGCTAGTGGAGCCTTCATCCCTTGTCATCGGATCAAGTGCCACATGTCATCATGAGGTCATCCACTCATGAAAATACAATTTGATGTCCATCATGTCCCTTTGATCGGAGGACATCAAGGACAAGAAAAATGTGCCCATCCTCCCCTTGGAAGGCAATTTTTGAATGTATTTAAATCTTGCACTTAGTCCGTTATTTCCCCATTTCTCCTTATGGTACTTCACATCCTTGATGTCATAGCTTTATTCATGCTTGATTTGGCTTGACACCCAATCCACCATTGCTAATCCAAACCATCTCTCTCATGGCCATAAAATCATCCACTCATGAAAATACTTATAGATAGAAGTGGTGTTTGATACAGTTTTAGGGGAAGCAAAATTGATCAAAGAGATTGATCAAAAGTTGAAGAAATGAAGAATGAAGAGAAAATGAAGATTTTTTCCAGATAACCACGAAGTCACCCAATCAAAAAATATGCATATCTTATAAAATACAAGTTGGATTGAGATTCCGTATTTTACAAGACTTTCTAATTTTTGAGATGATCAAGATGCAACAAACAAGAGGTCGAATGGTGCCCTATAACATTTTTCCAACAAAAATCCCATTTCATGCCCTAGCTCATATTCGTCGGATTTCCCATCAATCTAGTAATGGAAACAAGATAAAAACTTACAGATGAACTCCAAATGAAAAACCTATCACAATGGAGTTTATTTCATCACGATCGAGACAAAAACTAGACCTGTAAATTTTGAGCTCCATTAATGGCCGCCATGGTAGCTTTGTGCCCGAAGCCCTATCCAGGCAAAAATTTTAAATTTTATTTCCAAGCATTCTAATGTGAAAAATCAAGTGAAATTTGGACAACGTGACCGCATGATGATGAGCCAAGTCTGAAAAAATATGTTCCATCATAAACCGAGCAGTGGAAGTCCACTTTCTCAAAATAGTAAGTTTTCCTATACATACTTTCTATGTTTGGGAAATCATCATTAAAAGCGGTTATGGCAAAGGCAGTGTGTATTGAAGATTGCCAAGAAGCTAGAATGATTGTCTAGAGTAGAAAATAGTGAAAATGACCACTTACTAAAAATAGTAAGCCCCCTATATGGGTGCTTACTAAAAATAGTAAGTCACCCCAAGAAGTGATCAAGGCAAAGGTATTTTGTGCAAGAGCGAATGATGGAGTTCATCACATCATGATGGTCAAGAAGAGGTAAAAATCACCTCTTACAAAAAATAGTAAGTCTCTCATCTAGGCACTTGCTATTAATAGTAAGTCACACTCAAAGGGTAGTTTTAGCATAATGCGACATAGAGGGATGATCATTCAGGTCAACATCATCGTTTGGGATCATCATTGGCATTTTTAACGGGGCATTCGAGATCTATCTCAGGGAACTCGATAATGTTTTTTGACACTCACTATGTGGTTCAAGTCACAAGTATATCATATGCGTAGGGTGGAAGTTGTGATCATCAGTGAAACAATTCATTCAACTTGGCAGGATCAATTTTGAGTTCCTATCTCTTCAGAAAGGATCTTTATGAGTCAGTGTTCATGGTCATTAGTGAAGTCATTCGATAAGTTTTTTGAACACTTAAACCGAAGGTGTCCTAGAACAATCCAAAGGAGTTTCTCAAGGTGTAAGGATTCGAGAGATTCAGAGTTCACTATAGTGGAGCACTTCATCGGATCATCTAACAAGGATCGAGGACTTCCTCAGAGGTGGGTTCTTCTTCATTGGCACTCCTCCTTAGTTCTTTCTCTCCCCTTCTTCTCTCTTCTCTTCCCCCACTTTCTCTCCCCATTCTAATTCTTCATTTGGGTTGCACTTTTTCATAATGCCGTTAATTAATATAAATTTTTTTTTTTTAATTTAACAAGTCACCCTTAAGTCATAAAGGGGCTTTAATCTTTTCCTAAGAATGTAAAAGGTAATAAGTTGTAATAAGGTATATGAAAAGGCATTGGGGGTAGTGACGAAGAGTCATATCTCATTATATAAATTGTAATGCCATTCCCATTTCAAAGGGTTGGTGATTGATTTTGTAAACTCAAGAGTGTATTGTACTTTGAGAGAACAAAAGAGATATCTATTTTCTTCCATTCCCCACCTCGCTAGTTTTCCTCCATTCCCACACTATGTACAACTTTTGTTTAAGAAATCAATACAAGAAGAAGGATTTTATAGCATTTTTTTACTAAGGGATTTATTGATACTTTGTGCTCATAAATTCTAATCGGTCTTGTTGTTATTTGTAGAGTTGTTTCTTCTCATAAATACATGTGTTGAAATTTCTAACTAGTGTGTGTAGGAATCTGATTTTCTACCTGCAACATTAGTTCTCCTATCTCATTTCTCACTCCTCTTTCCCACTTTACAGACAAAGTCCTCTCTAGCAAGAAATTGCTAGCTTTGTCGCAGGGTCAGTGGAGTTCCCCTATTGGATCCCCGACCACAAGGCCACCAGAAAAATCCACCTTTACTCGTGCATGCATATATGGCATTTGCACCTAGGTTAAGTAGAGGACTTAGATTCCCAAAGCATTGAAATAAATCACAATTTTTTCCACTCGACAAATTTTCTCGCCAACATAATACTAACAAAAATGTAATGCAAAAAAATGTCAACAACCAACCCAAACGGTGCATTGAATGCTTGTGGCCAACCCAAAATAATGAAAAATATAAGAGAAATAACATAATTTAAAAAGGTTAATTAGAGGTAATACATTTAAAGAATTTGGGGTTCTTAATTTATTTGTAAAAATTAGCATTGAATATCTATTGAATTCCCTCTATTAAAGGTGAGATTATATGGACCACCTTACTTGGGTCCATATAAAATTTGAAGGTGACATGCACATTTAGACACACATCTGTTAGCAATTTATATACTTACATTAAATTGAAACATTATAATAATAAAAAATATTTATTAAATTTTTATATATTTGTTGGCGAAATAATTTTTCGAGAAGGAAAATTATGGTATTTCACTAATACTTTGGGACTATATCCCTCTTCTTGAATGGGGTAGCTCCATTTATTGTAAACAAGGAAACATATATACACTACTCTAATTGTGGGGGTGGCCTTACGACCTAGGATCACATAGGAATACTTCCTTATACCTATGGCAAAGTGTTTGTGTGTGTTGAGAAATTTATATTTAGTGCTCCATTTATATTTGGGTGATTAGATATTTACTTAGAGGTAAATATCATTGTGTAATGTAAACATTATATCAAGTGAGTTATGAGTTAAAACAACTCACGTATATAGGATTGGGTGAGAAATTTTTGGAGGAGGTTATCCTTAGATGTAGGAGATACCTTTCTTATATAATTGCAACTTTGTTATGAAGAATTACATTGAAGCATTATTGTTTTTCAATTGGTACCAAGGCAGCAACCGGAGCCCGTGAGAAAAGTATGTTGTGTTGAATATTAATTTGGGGGTAAGATAGTACTATTTTTGGCCGCCCCTCTTATGGTAAACGAGTTCTGAGTAGAAATTATATTTTTATTTCAAATCATTTGCAAAAGAAATTGAAGTTTTACACCTATATTTGTGCGTCATAATCTGTTTTGTTTAGGTATATACTAAATCCTGAGCGGAGGAAGGTGGTCTGGCATTCTCCCTGGTGATGTCGTATTCTTGCACAGTATTAGGAATGTCATTAGATCAGCATTAAATATTGTGAGATCATATTTGTATTATTATAAACTCCCTTGATCTAATAAATAAGTGGACTGATCATTTACACTGATGAATTTCATATTCCTGCTTATCATGATTTCTAGCATTTCCCATGCATTGCAACTGAATGTTAAGTGGAGGAGTCGTGTTTTCTATTGGAGCGTCCACTACATGTTTGGATCCATTTTTTAGCATGAATTATATTATATTATTTTGACAGTGACCTCCATTACTGATTTTTTTGACTCCATACACAAACTGACCTCTTTAAACACTATTTTTCCACTTGTTATCTCGCGATCAGGTCATGTGATTTTTAATGTGTCGAAATTTGATAAACTCTCGTCTAAAATTTCTTAGTGTAAGAGATTTGTTTTAGTCCATTTGTTCCATCAAGTGAAATCCCTTTGATTCATAGGCAATTTTATTCAAAATTCAATAGTATTGTATTGTAAAATTCACTTTTCATTCGTAATCTATTTGAGCCATATAACAAATTCTCTATGTTGTTTCGTATGAGAAAAGAAGATTCAAAATTATTTTATAGGTCATGACATTAGAATTGATATTGTCAAAATTAATATTAGAATCTAGAGTTTTTTTGGTTAAAAGTCATCGTATTGTCAAATAATTGTGGATTTGTAGCCATTAGTCCACAAAACATGTAATGTTATTATTTTTTAAATAAATGAGTCTTTTGTTTTAATGGTTTGTATATATAGATTATTGTCATCTTTAGTCAAATATAAATTCCTTTTAATAGAGATGAATATAGTCAATAGTTATTATTAGAAGAATTTGTCAAAATATTTGAGTCATTTTAGAATTTCTTTCATCCTTTTCAGTCAATTCTCAAGAGTATAAAAATGTAAAAAAATAAAATTGCCTCGTGAACGCATTTTTGAGGTAATCTGAAGTATAAGTTGTAATTGAGATCTGTGTTCAAATCTAACTTATTTAGCAGCATGACATAGGAGGATGGAGGCATCAAAGGTTGGAGTCAATGGAGACCTCTCATCATTCGCTAATGGTGAGGCTGCATAGATGATTTGGTGACATGTGTGTTTGTATTTTCTTTCGGTTCATGCACTATATTTTCTAATGTGTTTTTCAATTTTCTTGTTCGAATAAGTGGAAATTTCACATTGGGGGGAACATGACACCAATGTTCCATTCCAGTTCTCAATTTTGTATGTATGAGCAAAGCATAATTCACCTCATTTTCCTATGTTATTCCCTAC
This sequence comes from Taxus wallichiana var. yunnanensis, assembly GCA_018340775.1. NCBI lineage: Eukaryota > Viridiplantae > Streptophyta > Pinopsida > Cupressales > Taxaceae > Taxus > Taxus wallichiana. Next base: position 878,778,800 of record CM031242.1, read on the forward strand.
AGGTGAGATAGTGATGAGAGATGGTGATACTACTGCAACATCATGATATTATGGTTGTTAGTTATCCCTCTAGAAAAACTATCAAAGGTTGTTGTCTTGTCCTAAAAACCATTCGTTGTGTGGTTATTAGTTAACCACTTGGAAAACCATCTAGAGGTTGTTGGTATTGTCCTAAAAACCATCCAGATCATGAGCAAGCTAAGAAGCGACACGTTGTAGTACAAGGCAGGTTTTCTCCATGTTCGCACTAAGGGGGGAATGTTAGGAAATTAATATTTAGTGCTCCATTTATATTTGGGTGATTGGATATTTACTTAGAGGTAAATATCATTGTGTAATGTAAATGTTATATTAGGTGAGTTGTGAGTTACAACAACTCACGTATATAGGAGTTGGGTGAGAAATTTGTGGAAGAGGTTCTCCTTAGATGTAGGATCTACCTCTCCTATATAATTGTAACTCTATTATGCATAATTACATTGAAGCATTATTGTTTTTAGTGGTAAGGGAGGAATAAGGGAGGAATTTGAGGAGAAAAAGTATGAGAAGGGATTTTATATTGCAAATAGCACATGCAGAATTTTCCAACATAAAATCAAGAGTAGTTACATGAATTCAATGAGAAGAAACTATGGCAAGATAAGAGGAACAAGATACAACCAACAAAAATTTTTCTTGCATGATATTGCACAATTACAATTGCTCATAGCATGAAGTTGAGATGGAGATAGAAATTTTTAGACAAGGAATAAAGAATTTTGTTACTTGTTCCTAAAAATAATGTGGGAGATAGTAAACAAGAATAACCATCCTTTACAATGAGGATATCATCTCCTTTTATAGCATTACAATTCACCTCTTCATCTACCCCCCACATGAATTTTCATGTTCTTATTCAACTTGTGACTCTTCATTATCCTAGGAAAGAACAAATTAAGTACCCCTCTTATAATTTGAGGAAGTAATTTTACATCTTGCAAATATTTCATTTTCACTTAAATGAATAGGAAAAACATCATGATCATGTACAATGAGGAATTAGGAGGAAATAAGAAGAGAGAGAATGAGAGAGGAGAGGAAAGAGGAAATTCTCCAAAGCATGGATGAAGATGCCTCCACTCTCGATGAAGATGAGAATCAACTCTAGATGGTGATGAAGATAAAAACTTGACTCACGATGACCCTCCACTGTGATGTGATGATGAATATATCTGATGAATACCTTTGAACACTCTGGAAATGATGAACCTCCATGCAACACTGCTTGAACATATTGGGAAGAGGAGTGATGAGCATTTCCCAACTCTGCAACATTGCACATTATGAGCTCATTCCTTGAATGATTGGCCACTAGAAAATAAGGTGAGGACCATTGAATATGATGAAGAATATTTCCTTCACTTAAACAAGTCTTCAATCTTTGAAACACTGCAATGCCTCCAAACTATTAGGTCCTTGATGCAAACTGAGACCAGTGCCTGCATAGTTCAACATTGTGTGTGATACGGCCTTGGGGAAATGGAGAAACCAATGAGATGTGGTGAAGAATACATCAACCATGTTATGAATGAAGGTGATAAGATGGATGAAACATTCTTACAACTTATTATCAACCCATCGATGAAGTGAGAAAAACATCGAGACTATAATGGTCCACTATGACTAAAATTGGGAACTGAGAAGGATCTTCTCCCGCTTGAGACACAATGCAACTTTTTAATCTTTTGAAAGCATGAGTTTGACCTCGATCAAGGATGAATTTCGAGAGGAATGGAGGATGAAAAACCATGACCATTTTGAGCCTTTTCGAAAACTTACTATTTTTAGTAAGTTTTTCCTGGGTGACTAATTTTTTCAATTTCACTGAATTGTCACTTTTGAGTACTCTTCCTCTGGGAATGAAATGAGTGTCATCGATTCATTTTTCCTTCTGACCTAATACCTTTAGTATTTTTTTAATAAGGACTTACTAAAAAAAATTCCAATGGGATTTCGGATCACACCAAAAAAGGTCTCCAAAAATTCTACTTCTCAGAGAATGATTTGCTCCAATTTTGAGGTTTTTCGCTCATACGGATATTTAGAAAATGAAAAGTGAACTTTTAGTTTTGTGTGTTCTTCATATAATAGGGAAGAATGCTGAAAAATAACAGTACTATATAACTCCAATCATAATTATTCTCACAGTGTAAGAAAGTACTCATTGGAAAGCTATTTTTCAAGGATCTCATGCTCGATTTTTAGCTTGTTTGGCTCATTGCAACTCTGGATATTTGAGGAAGAATTTTTCCATGGATGAAATTTTTTTATTTCCATAAAATTTTAGGATGGAATAAATTAGTTCATGCAAACACTCATTCTAATGAATTCATGTAGGGAAGCTTCAGTTCAAGTTTCATGGAAAACGGAGCAAGGGTTTGTGAGATATGAGCGAAAGTGTGTTCTTGGCATGGGGTTTCCAAATTTGGAATGGCTTGGTTACAACAGAAATGGAGGAAAATAGATTCAAAAATTAGTTCCAAAAATGGCTAAGTGAAATTCAAATACTCACCCCTTAACCCAAGTTAAGAAAACCCACCTTTTGACTCACTTGTGCACTCTTACACTAACTCAGGGTTACGAGAGAGAGAAGACTTACTAAATGGATCCTGGGATCCTCCATTGAAACTTACAAAAATTATCATGATGTTTAATGGTGCAAAGGTGCAAATGACTTGAAAAATTTGTTGTGGGTAGTTTATCATGAGGAGGGGCCAACTTGACTTGTGAGTTGATAACTTGCACCTAACACCCAAAGTGGTGTTTTAAGTGATGAAAAGAGTCTCTCCCTTGGGGTTGAAATTTTTCACCCCTTGAAATTTTCACCAAGTGCAAAGGTTAAATTAGGAATCCTAGGTGTGACGTAGGGGTGCTAGAACATGAGGATGGGGCCAAAATTGCATTTGAGTTCATAACACTCATCTAACCATCAAACAAGTCACTTAAGTGACGAAACTTCAAAACCACCATCCTCCTTCCTTGGGGTCACAATTTTTGCACCCCATGTACCTTTTCACCAAGTTAAATGGTGAAAAATTTCATCCAAGGTGTGAAATGTGTGACCTGGACACTTATAGTAAGCCTGCCTTCACCAACAACTACAAAAATATACCCCAAAGAGTGAGCCTTTCCCCTGAAGCTTCCTTGAGAGTTTCATGGGTAAAATTTATATTATTTTGACTATAAAATTCCAATGAAACACATGGAACCACTTTAGAGAGCAATTATGCCTGAAATTAAAAATTTATCCTTTTTTTATTCTGCTCACGGCGGTTCCCGAAAGGTCAAACTACCACCAAAGAGAAACTTGCAATTTTTCTAACTTATAAATTTCAGCATGTAGAGGGTTAAATTATATTCACTTTTCCTTTTGAATCATACCCCAAATCCCATTGGAAATCCCAGAATGCTCATTTGAATCTTTAGTAAGATCGGGATCTTCACCTGCATTGTCAAGCCAATATCTCAAAATCCGGACGATGGAAGAATTCCAAAACTTTTTGCAATGTAAATTATCCCTTATTATATTTCTTATGAGTATTTTGAAGATTCACAAAATTACCTGAGGCTCCTAAACCATTCATAACAAGCTCACTAGCTTTTTTACTTCTTTCATTTCCCTACATTGTGCTACAAGTAGCCCGGTGTTGCATAGTTTGTTCCTAAACTTGTTTCACTTTGAAACTTCCTCCAATGATATAATATCTCAATCACACTCTTCTTGGATGCATTATATCTTCTTTATTCATCTCTAGAGGATGTTCATTAGGTGCCAAAGTCCTGAAAATAGGTCTTTTTAGGCCTCCGGGAGTAGTTCCTTCAAAGTGGATCACAATGAACCCACAAATTTCTTCCCAATAACTACATGCACATGAAACATGTTTAAATAATCTAGTTAGCACATCTGAATTGGCCATTATGGGGTTTACATATTCAGTAATGTTTTGAATGGCAGATTTATATTACCCGATTCAGGGATTTTGAGTGTGGTCTTAGTTGTCATGGCCTAAATTTTCAATTTTTCATGCTAGACATTTAGCATGAAAATAACTAGCTCTAGCTTGGGGACTTGTTTTGGTTTTAAAAATGTGAGGATGAAGAGAGTATGAATCCCATAATCTCAAGGCATTAAGAGGACCAGTTCCTTATCGATTGGGCTATAAGAGTCATTGCATAACAAGGATGGATACAACAAAACCTTTTTATTGAACACAACACATGACAAAAAAACAAACCATAGAAAGGGAAACACACAAACATATATTCACCTATGGTACATATAGGGGAAAAAATGTTTTCTATGTAGTGCTTCTTCTTAGAATGTGTTACCCAGACATGGGCAACTTCAAATGATGATGTTTTGCAAAACCATTCATTGGTTTGATGAAATAGGAACCCCTCCTCAATTATTTTGGAATTTCTAGTGTTGTGAACTCCTCTTATTTGTTTATCCATGCTGATAATTTTTATCTTTCATCCCATGATTATCATACATATGGTTCTCAATTATATCAACCTCATCACATTTATCATTAGTCTCATTCTTAGGCATTTGATCTTCACTTGTCAATGCTCCATGGTCATTACCCCTATGGGATGATTCTTGATAGGAATTTTGAATTGTTTCCATATCATTAATGTCCTCTTGTTGACTTCTTAGTTGATCAATACAATATCCTTTCGCATACATTGTTTTATCAAGGATTTCATGGGATGCGATGAGCTCCTTCATGGTAGAGGCAATATCTTCATACATGACACTATTTAAGGGATATTTAAACATATCATTTTCTTTTAATTCATATTGTATATAATATTATTCTCTAAAAAAGAAGGAGAAAATTTCATCTCCACATTCATGTGCATCAATATATGTTTCAAGAGGCATATTGATTTCACCCTATTGAGAATGGAGCTTAATTGCTTCACAAGAAACTTGCTTTTACATGTTATGTTTCTAACAACAACCGGCATCGTCAAGGTGTAACCAACGTCAATCGATCCATGTCATGAAGTGAGCGGCGGCGACGATGAGACATAAGAACTAGAGACGATTATTACCATGTGCGACACAACTTTTGTTTTTTGATGAAAATTAGAATAAATCAATTATTTTAAAGATGATTTATTGATTGTAAAAGCATAAGTTAAGTTACCCATATATATATATATATATATATATATATATATATATATGCATGTATGCATTGTATGAGGGTAAGTAAGAAGAAGAGAATATAAATAGCAATTGTTTTGCATGTAAGTTTTCTTGGTGAGAAAGAAAGAGTAGCTTGAGTGAGGGAAAAGCATTGAACATCCTGTGAGGTGTTGGAAGACAATAGATCTTCATTGTATTTCCTCTGTAAAGCACTGAATAATAATATTGGCCATTTCTTGGTGGACGTAGCCCACACTGGGTGAACCACGTTAAATATGGTGTAATCTTTCTCTTGTTTATTTTATCTTCTAGTTATTTCCACATTCATTGCTTGTATGATTTATCTGATTATAGATCTGTGCAACATTGTTATATGGTTTAACCCCAACAACTGGTATCAGAGCTTTGTTTGAGGGTTTTTGTGTTGATAGATTTACTCACAGAGGGTTTTCTGATTGAGTGGGAGCTACAACAATGGCAAAAGAAAACAAATACAAGGTAGAGAAATTTGATGGTCGTAATTATCAATTATGGAAGATGCAGATTGAGGATTATCTGTATCAAAGAGATTTATATTTATCGTTGGATGAGAAGTCTAGACCTACGAAGATGACTGATGAAGAATGGAAGATTCTTGACATAAAAGGCTTTGGGATCTATAAGATTGAGCCTGACAGCATCCGTGGCTTCCAATATTACAAAGTGGACTTCTATGGTAGAGTTAATGAAATATCTTGCTAATTTATATGAAAAACCTAGTGCTTCAAATAAAGTTTATTTGATGAAGAAACTATTTAGTTCTAAGATGCATGAAGGTGGATCTGCATCTAGTCATTTGAATGATTTCCGATCTATTGTAAATAAGTTAAAATCGGTTGCTATACCATTTGATGATGAAGTAAAATCACTTTTATTCTTATGTTCTTTGCTCTGATAGTTGGGATAACTTGGTAATGGTTGTTAGTAATACAACATCTGCTAATAATATTTTGAAGTTTGATGATGTGGTTAGTATAATCTTGAATGAAGAAATTCACAGGAAGAGTACAGAGGAATCATCATCTGGAAATGATTTGAATGTAGAAAGTAGGGGCAGAAAGAAGGAGAGATCCAAGAGTAAGAGTAATGGGAAATCAAAGTCAAGGGATAGCATATCTAAATCCAAAAGTAAGGGAATTACTTGTTGGAAATGTGGAAAGAAAGGACATGCAAAGAAAGATTGTTGGTCAAAGGATAAAGAGAACCAACAACCAAAAAAGGTAAAGAAGCAAATCTTGCTACATCAGAGGTAATGCAAGATGCTCTTATTCTTTCTTTAGATAATAGAATTGAATCATGGGTTTTAGATTCAGAGCTTCTTTCCATGCAACCCCTAATAAGGGTTATTTTAGAAATTATGTCCAAGGAAATTTTGGGCATGTTTATTTGGGTGATGATGAACCTTGCAGTATTATTGGTAAAGGGGAAGTTCATCTAAAATTACAGAATGGAAATACATGGGTATTGAAAGATGTGAGGCATGTGCCAAGCCTCGAGAGGAATCTTATTTTTGTAGGGCAACTAGGTGAATCTAGTTGCATGGTTACTTTTACAAGAGACTCTTGGAAAGTCACCAAGGGTGATTTTGTTGTGGCAAGAGGTAAGAAGGTAGGAACGTTATATTTATCTACCTGTATTATTGATTCTTTTTTCTGCATTATCTACTTTAGATTAGATGCATGCATGTGGCATAATTGGTTGGGTCATATGAGTCAAAAAGGAATGTAGATCTTAAAGGCTAAGGGTAAGTTATCAGATTTGAAAGATTTAGATCTTGATTTCTATGAGCATTGTATCTTTGGAAAGCAAAAGAGAGTGAGATTTCTCAAAGTTGGGGCAACTAAGAAGGAGCAAAAATTGGAGCTTGTACACTCAGATGTGTGGGGACCAGCTCAGTAGCTTCTCATGGAGGATCCCTAGTATTATGTTACTTTCATTGATGATGCTACAAGAAAGGTATGGGTTTATTGTATTAAATGTAAATCTGATGTTTTTGAGACTTTTAAAAGATGGAAAGCCTTGTTGAGAATGAATCAAATTCTAAGTTAAAGTGCCTTAGATTTGACAATGGTGGTGAATATTGTAGCAAGGATTTCAATGATTATTGTTCAGTGAATGGGATACGTAGAGAAAGAACGGTTCCAAGAACACCACAGGAGAATGGTGTTGCAGAAAGAATGAACATGACAATCATGGAACATGCTAGAAGTATGAGAATACATTATGGACTGCCCTTACAATTTTGGTGGAAGCAGTTGATACAATGGTTTATTTGATTAACCGTGGGCCTTCAAGTTCACTAGATGGAGGAATACAGAGGAAGCTTGGACCGGAAAAGAGGTAGATCTTTCTTTTCTTAAATTTTTTGGTTTAGAAGCTTTTGTGCATGTTGATAAGGAAAATAGAAAAAGTTGGATGCAAAATCCAAGAGATGCACTTTCATTGGTTATGGATCTGGTGATTTCGGTTTCCATTTTTGGGATTTAGAGAATTCTAAAATTATTAGAGTCGTGATGTTGAATGGAATGAAAAGAGAATGTACAGGATCAAATTTTGGTACCCAAGGATGAACCGGTTGAGAAGTTTGTGAATGAAAATGAACTCTCAGATTTAAAAGTATTACCTACAAGGTTACACAATAATCGGTGTCGGTTTACCCCTAACCGACATCGGTCAGATCAGAACGGTATCGGTTACAGAAGATCCAAACCGCATCGGTTAACAAAACCGATGTCGGTTATAGGTGATCGCGTGGTCACTATCGATTTGGATACAAATGTCCAAGAGGTCCAGATTGAGCCTTCTGGTACCCCAAACTCCTGTGAGAAGGTCACAAAGGGTAAGTAAACCTCCATAAAGATTTACACATTCTCTATTTTATTTATTATTGACTGATAATGGTGAACCTAGAGATTTGAAGAAGTAATGTAGGATAAGACCCACGTCTAGTGGGAGCATGGCATGGATGAGGAGATGGACTCCTTGGAATAGAACAGACTTGGGATTTGGTTAAGTTGTTCATCAAGTAAGAGAACATTGCAAAACAAGTGGGTTTACAGGATCAAGGAAGAAGAGGGTGGATATAAAAGATACAAGGAAAGGCTTGTAGTAAAGGGATTTACACAGAAAGTAGGTATTGACTTTGGTGAAATATTTTCTCTTGTTGTTAAGATGACTTCTATTCATATTGTATTGAGCTTAGTTGTAGTAGAAGATTTGCATTTAGAGCAACTAGATGTGAAGATGGATTTCCTTCATGGTGATTTGGATGAAGAGATTTATATGCAGTAAATTCATTTGGTTATGAAGTCAAGGGTAAGGAGAAACTTGTGTGCAAATTGAAAAAGAGCCTATATGGGCTCAAGCAAGCTCCAAGGCAATGGTATTTGAGATTTGATAGTTTTATGCATGAGCATGGTTATATGAGATGTGAATCGACCATTGTGTTTATTTTAAAAAGCTTGAAAATGGGAGCTATGTTATTTTGTTATTGTATGTGGATGATATGTTGATTAGGATCTAGTATGTAGGACATTGGTAAACTTAAAGAAAGGTTAGCTCACACATTTGCAATGAAGGATTTGGGAGCTATAAAGAAAATCCTTGGCATGCAAATTCACCGAGACAGGAAAAATAAGAAGTTGTATTTGTCTCAGGAGGCTTATATCAATAAGGTGTTAGAAAGGTTTAATATGCAAAGATCAAAACTTGTTGGTACACCTATGGCTGGACACTTCAAATTGAGAAAAGATCAGTGTCCTTCATCACATGAGGAGGTTGAGTACATGGCACATGTTCCCTATGCTTCAAGTAGTAGGAAGTCTTATGTATGCCATGGTTTGTACTAGACCAGACATTGCATAGGCAAGTGGGAGTTGTGAGCAGGTTTATGGCTAATCCAGGTAAAGAACATTAGAAATTAGTCCAATGGATTCTCAGGTATTTGAGAGGGACATCCGGCATGGAGTTATGTTATGGAGGGTCAGATACTTCTTTACGTGGCTATGTTGATTCAGATATGGCTAGAGATTTGGATGGCAGGAGGAGCACCACTGGATATATTTTCATAGTAGGTGGAATGACAGTTAGCTAGATTTTGAGATTGCAAAAGGTTGTGGCTTTGTCTACTATAGAGGTAGAGTATGTTGCAGCTACAGAAGCTAGCAAGGAGATGATATGGATGAGCAGGTTCATGGAAGAGTTGGGTAAGGAGAGCAAGAGGATTGCAGATTATATAGTGATAGTCAGAGCGTGATTCATCTGGACAAAGAACTCAACATTTCATTCAAGAATGAAACATATTCAGTTGAGGTATCACTTCATATGGCAAGTGTTGGAGGATGGACAACTAAAGTTAGAGAAAATCCATACGGATGAGAACCCTGTAGATATGCTAACGAAGCCATTGGTAAGGGAGAAGTTGGAGCTTCACTCCACTTCTGTTGGTCTTGAGTTTAAGACTTGAAGAGGAAGAAATGGGCCAAGGAAAAGGAACCAAGGATGGTGATGCATAGTATAATGCAACAATTGATCTCCAAGTGGGAGATTGTTGAGAATGGAGCTTAATTGCTTCACAAGAAACTTTACTTTTACATGTTACTTAGTTCGACAAGAATCGGCATTGGTCAGGTGTAATCGGCATTGGTCGGTGTAACCGAGTCGATAAGTCAAGTCGTAAGAAGTGAAGTGGCGGCGACCAGTCGTGAAGTAACCGATTATTGGTTACCTATGTGTGACGTTTTTTTTTTTGAAAATTAGAATAAATCAATTATTTTAAAGATGATTTATTGATTGTAAAAGCATAGTTAAGTTACCCAAAATAGATATATATGCATGTATGCATTATATGAGGGTAAGTAAGAAGAAGAGAATATAAATAGCAATTGTTTTGCATGTAAGTTTTCTTGGTGAGAAAGAAAGAGTAGTTGAGTGAGGGAAAAGCATTGAACATCCTGTGAGGTGTTGGAAGACAATAGATCTTCATTGTATTTCCTTTGTAAAGCACTGAATAATAATATTGGCCATTTCTTGGTGGACGTAGCCCACACTGGGTGAACCACGTTAAATCTGGTGTAATCTTTCTCTTGTTTATTTTATCCTTTCTCCTTCATGACCAGCATCCTTTGTGAGAGGCTTGAAAACTTTACTATCCATACATTCATCATCAAGGGAATATTCTTCTTCAAATGGGAAGGAGAAAAATTCTTCATCATCATCAAATTGATTTTCTAATTTTTCATGCCCATATTGATTAGTAACATCCTCCTTTTATGTAAAGTTCGTCATTTGAGGACTACCTTCTTTCCATTCGGATGCACCGCTCTCTTTCGATCCTCATCATCATCAAATTGAAAGTATTATTTTATACTCAATTGAAGGGGTATACCTAGATCAATCAAGAAAGGAACTTCCACATCTTCCTCCGAGGCTACGAAGTAATTCCGGTATTTTGATTCTTGGCATACACTTTCTTCTTGTGGGATACCTTCTTTCTGAACAATGTATTTGATCCTTCTGATAGGAAAAACTTTTCATCGCACATTTCTGGTATTTTATCATACGACCAATCCAAATTCATTACTCCACCTATCTACCAACAAAATCTCTTGTTGAGCAAGATGCCATATACAATGAAATGTCTTCCACAAGTACTTTGGGGCTGAATTTATTGTCTAGAAAGTTGGAAAGGGCCACTGGTCATTTTTAACTTTACCAATGAGGGGACTTCCTTGGTCTCCATATAATAACACTGACCATTGGAAAATGTAAGAGTGAGGCCAAGGGAATTTTCAAATTTCAAAGGAATGACATTATCTAAAGCTCTGGAATCAATGATGCAGTTGTTCATTCTATACCCATTGATTAGTAAGGCAAGATAGAATGGTTATATCTTTTTCAAAGGTGAAGGATGTGGAGGAAATATAGTTGTGGGATATGGTGTTGCTAGGATTGGTACTTACAAAAGGTGGTTTAGAATTGTTTTCTTTGACAAATTGAACAATATTTTCAAATTTCTTAGGATGATTTCTTAGATATTCATATTCAGAGATCTAGATTTTAGATTTTTTGATATGGTCAATGATATCAAAGTAGAATCATAGGAAGTGGAATTTGTGGAGGAGGTAGTAGCAACATGAGGTTGACTACTCTTAGGAAGGGAATTATTGGAACTTTTACTCACATTATTAGAAATGGTAGAAACAACATTAGGAATTGACTTTTCATGAGATAAAATATGGAGACTTACTTGGAAGAGGAGATTTGGCTTCGGATGAGGTAACTCGGGATTCTTCTTTGTTGATCGCATGGGAGAGGAAAAAAATGATCCTCCTTTTGATGTTTTCTTTTGTAGATTCGTTGGTGGAGGGTTCTTTGATTTTTCTTTCTCATTACTATATAGGTCCTCTTTCATGTGATCTTGGGAAGGGGTGAACACTGCATAATTTTACCCAACCAATGAGTCTTCTTCATCAGATGAATATTTGAAGCACCTGATATTTTCACATCCCACATATTCTTCTGTGTCATCTTCTTCATCATCCCAAGTTGCACAAGATGCTTGAGTAGGTGGAGCTTCCGAGGAAAGCCTTTTGGGTGCTCCGGAAATCTAATTCCTATTCTGATTTTGAAGAGGAATATTTTGGACCATTTTTTATTTATTACATTCAATTCATTTGCCAAATTTTTAACAAGAGATTCAGTGGTGCCTTCCTTGGAAAATTGACCCCTTTACTTTCCATTTGGATTCTTCATATTTTTAGATAATATGAGGTCATCTTCCACTTCAATTTCTTGAGCATGGCCCAAATTTCTTGGTTGAACTCTTCAGAGGATGAATCCACCTCGGGAAATTGAGCGTTGATGAAGAATATTTTCACATTGTCATCGGAGGGGATTAACCTCAAGGGGTATCCTCTCGAGTAACTTGTTATGTGAGCAAAGAAGTCTGTCATAGTCTCATTGGGCTCCTTTTTCATCTAAACCAGCTAAACTAGGAGGTCTTGACAATATTCAGTGGATTTAAACCTTTCTTCAAATATAGTTTTTGTCTTCCTAGTTATTGATAGATCCGGATGGTAGGAGATAAAACCATTCCGCTGATTTTTCTTGGAGTGATTCACAAACAATCTCACAACATCTTTGTACTCAATTCCAAGAATTATGCATGATGTGATGAAGGCAGAGATGTGTTCTTCGGGAAGTTGTGTGTCGTCACCTTTGAAATTCAGAAATTTCTTATGGGAACTTGTCAGTAGATCATGAAGAGGAGGTGCAAGAGAAAGTGGACTTGTATTCCTTCCCCATGGAACAATTGGTTGGGGTCTTTATCTCTCTTCTTCCATTTCTTCTTATTCTTCTTCTCATTCTTCTGAAAATTCAAAGTTCAATGGTGGGTGGAAGGTAGGAGAATCAAGAGGATTTTTAAGAGGGGTATCAATAGGAGTTTTAATAGGATTTTTGGACTCTATGGGAATTTATTTTTGAGATTTTCATATTTTTGAGTTTTTTTTTTATTTTTTAGAATATTTTATTTTTAGGATTTTGTGGTTCGTATATTAGGTGCATAATATAAAAAAATCCCCATGATGGGCGCAAAAACTATTGGAGGAATAATTTTTCGTGAAGGAAAATTATGGTATCTCACCAACACTGGGACTAGGTCCCTCTACTTGAATGGGGCAGCTCCATTTATTGAAAACAAGGAAACATATATACACTAATCTAATTGTGGGGGTGGCCTTATGACTGGGGATCACATAGGAATACTTCCCTATACCTATGGAAAAGTGCTTGTGTGGAACACAAGGGAGGAATTGTGAGGGAGAAAGGTGCTTAGAGAAAAGTATGAGAATATATTTTATATTGCAAATATCAAATGCAGAGTTTTCCAACATAAAATCAAGATTAGTTCTATGCATTCAATGAGAAGAAACTATGGAAATATAAGAGGAACAAGATATAACCAACACAATTTTTCTTGCATGATATTGCACAATTACAATTGCTCATAGTATGAAGTTGAGATGGAGATAGAAAATTTTAGACAAGGAATAGAAGAATTTGATTACTTGTTCCTAGAGAGAATATGGGAGCTAGTAAACAAGAATAACCATCCTTTATAATGAGGATATCATCTCCTTTTATAGAATTACAATTCACATCTTCATCCACCCCCACATGAATTGTTAATGTTCCTATTCAACTTTTGACTCCTCATTATCCTAGGAAAGAACAAATTAAGTACCCCTCTTATAATTTAAGGAAGTACTTTTACATCTTGAAAATATTTCATTGTCACTTAAAATAATGAAAAACATCATGATCATGTACAATGAGGATTTAGGAGGAAAGAAAAGAGAGAATGAGAGAGGAGAGGAAAGAGGAAATGCTCTAAATCATGGATGAAGATGCCTCCACCCTTGATGAAGATCCAATATTTATTAGAATCAGTTTTTTGAAAGGGACTATCCATTGTGACAAGGCTCGGAAGCCATAATAGAAATAATGAAGGGAGATCTAATTAATAACTTTGAACACTCTAGACATGATGAACCTCCGCAACACTATTTGGAAAGAAACATAATTAGCCACAAAAATGGTACTCGGCCAAACAAAGAGGAGTGATGAGGGTGAATTTTCCCAACCCAACTGACATTGCACATGGAGGAGAAGTATGAGCTCATTACTTGAATGATTGGCCACTAGAAGGGACAGAAGGTTTCCCTCAACAACTTGAGAGGACCATTGAAGATGATGAAGGAATGTTTACTTCACTTAAAAAAACCTTCAATCTTTTCATTTTGAAACATCTCACAAGAAGTAAGGTGTGCCTCAAAAACTATCAATTCCTTAATGCACAAGTTCTATTTTTCACTCTAAGATCTAAATGAAGATTTTTAGTCTAGTTCCACAAGGATCCGGGCATAGGTAGTAGTGCAATTAGTGGCATTATAAAGATGTAATTCCCAAGGTGATGGTTGTCGAGATAGTCATGACTCCCTTAAGGGGAAATAGAGAAGACCAATAAGATGGGAACCAGGTGATGAAGAACACCTCAACCATGTGATGGACAATGAAGGTGATAAGATGGATGAAACATTCTTGAAAACTTTGATAAACCCAGGCCTCTAAACCGGTGAAGTGAGAAACATACCGAGACTAGAATGCTCCATGTGATCTGAAAAATTCTTGACCAAAATTGGGAACTAAGAAGGATCTTCTCCTACTTAAGACACAATGCCATTTTCACCCTTTTGAAAGCATGAGTTTGACCTTCATGAAGGTTGAAATTAGTGAGGAATGGAGGATGAACAACCATGACCATTTTGATCCTTTTCCGGATACTTACTATTTTTAGTAAGTTCTTCATGGGTGACTAGTTTTGGCAATTTCACTAAATTGTCACTTTTGAGCACTCCTCTTGGGGAATGAACTGAGTGTCACGAATTCATTCATCCTTTAGACCTAACACCCTTAGTAAGTGTTTTTAATGAGTACTTACTAAAAATAGACATTTTCCACGATGTTTTGGATCATATTGAAAAGGTCTCCAAAAATTTTACTTCTCATTAGGATGCTTTGCTCCAATTTTCAAGGTTTTGCTTGTTCAGATCACTGACGAAACGAAAAGTGAAATTGCAGCTATGTGTTTTCTTCATTTGATAGGGTAGAATTTATAAAAATAACAATCCTCTATAACTCAAATCATATCTATTTTCATGGTGCAATAAAGTACTCATTAGAAAGCTAATTTTTCAAGGATTTCATGCTCTAATTTTTAGCTTGTTTGGCTCGTTGCAACTTTGGATATCTGAGGAAGAAGTTTTCCATGGCTGAAATTTTTAATGTATGGAAAAATTGTATGATGGCATCAATGAGATCATGAAAACACTCATTATAATGTCATTCATGTAGGGAAGCTTCACTTCAAGTTTCATGGAAAACAAAGCAAGGGTTTGTGAGATATGAGAAAAAGTGTGTTATTGGCATGGGGTTTTAAAATTTTGCATGGCTTTGTTATATCAGAAATAGAGGGAAAAGTGATTCAAAAATTAGTTCCAAAAATGGCTAAGTGTAATTCAAATACCCATCCCTTAACCCAAGATAAACAACCCCACCTTTTGACTCACTTGTGCAGTCTTACACTAACCCGAGTTAAGAGAGAGAAGACTTACTAAATGGATCAAGGAGCCTCCATTGCACCTTACCACATTTAGCATGAGGTGAAATGGTTCAAAGTGAAATATGCCTTAACAAATGTGTTATGGGGAGTGTTTACCATGAGGAGGGGCCATCTTCACTTTTGAATTGATAACTTGCACCTAACACCCAAAGTGGTTTTTTAAGTGATGAAAAAGAATATCTCCCTTGGGGTTGCACTTTTTTACACCCCTTGCACTTTTTCAATAGGTGAAAAGGTGCAATAATTCCTCCCAAGTGCGACATGGGGGTGGTGGAACATGAGGATGGGGCCAAATTTTCATATGAGTTGCATAACACTCACTTAACCACCAAACAAGTTACTTAAATGAAAAACTTCAAAACCACCAATTTTTTTCACCCCATGCACCTTTGAACCAATTTCAATGGTGTAAAAGTGCATCCAAGGTGTGAAAGTGTGACCTGGACACTTATAGTAAGCCTTCCTTCACCAACAACTGCCAAAAATAGACCTCAGAGAGTGAGTCTTTAGCCCCCGGAGCTTACTCTGAGAGTTTCATGGGCAAAATTTATATGATTTTGATTGTAAAATACCCAAGGAAACAAATGGCCCCACTTTAGAGACCAATTCTTCCTATAAAGTCAAACTGCGCCACTAGAGATAAATTTGCATTTTTTTCTAACTTATCACATGGGGCATGTAGAGGGTTGAATTATATTTAATTTTCCTTTTGAATCAGATCCCAACTCTCTTTGTAACTCCTAGAATGTTCATTTGAATTTTTAGTAGGATCGGGGATATTCACTTGCAATGTATGGCTATTTTCTCAAAATCCAGACAATAGAATCTCCAGAATATTTTTGCAATGTGAAGTAGACCTTCCAATATTTCTTATGAGCATTTTTTCACTTCACAAAATTACCTAAGGCTCGTGAACCATTTAGAACAAGCTCACTATCTTTTTTACTTCTTTCATTTCCCTACATTGTGCTACAAGTAGCCTAGTGTTGTATAGTTTGTTCCTAAACGTTTTTATCCTTATAGAACTTCCCTAAACTACCTCCAATGATATAATATCTCAATCACACTTTCCTTGGATGCATTAGATCTTATTTATTCATCCCCACAGGATGTTCATTATGTGCCTAAGTCATGGAAATAGGCCTTGTTAGGCCTTCGGGAAGTAGTTCCTTCAAAGTGGATCATAATGAACCCGTGAATTGCTTCCCACCAACTACCGAAAATGAAACATGTCTCAAAAATCTAGTTATCACATCTTCCATTGCTATGATGGGGTTTACATATTCAGCAATTTTTTAAGGGCATGTTCACATTACTCGGTTGGGGAAATTTGAGTGTGGGTTTAGTTTTCATGGTATAAATTATCAATTTTTCATGTTAGACATTTAGCATGACAAAATTATTAGATCTGTTTTTATAACAAGTTTTATTTCATTCCTCCATAAAATTATCCAATAGTTATAAGATCGGGTATAGTTGTATACAAATTAATGAAATTATTTATTAAATAATACATAGTATTTATAAAAATTAAAGACACGGATGAATTTACAAATACTATAATGGAGGGTTTGGTCCTTTTCTAAACCGTAAAATATGTTTTACAAATATTAAATAGAGGATAACATTTTGGGGCACCCTTATGAAGGGAACATTATGAAGTGGAGATGTCATATCAAAAGACAATTGTAGGACCATGAAGTTTTCACTATCCTCTAAAGACTGCACTGACCTACAAATCTCTAATCATTTAGGCGAAGTGGTAGTCGGTAAGACCAATAGATAAATCAATGTCCTCAAGAATTATGATTGATTTGTAGATGGTATGGATCATAAGTTCTGAAGATCTAAATTTTTTGTCACCTTGATTCATAAGCACTTAAATCTCCACATAAAATTTAGGTTGTATAAGTATTTAACACCTTCCCACCACCCATGAATAATTTTTAGTATCAAGAGGGAAAAACATTCTTTAACACCTTTAGAAGGTAAGTACAAATGAAATATGTGCTAACACCATAATGTTTTATGAGAACTAAAAATATCAATTTTATGGTGTGGACCAACTATTTATTTCACACAATATTAGATTATAAAGGAAAGGCATGTCTACAAGGTTACATTTTTCACAACAATTAAAAAATAAAAGGTGTCACTATTGAGATGGCACCAAAGGGGTAAATTCTGAATTTTTGCCCCTAATATCCACATTCTCCCCACCCTTGAAGGCTTGTCAAAGTATCCTTCACCACTGCCTATAGATAGGAATTTGTGTATTGTTGAATCCCTCATGAGTTATTCCCACCACACCCTCCATATCATCCCGCATTGAGGCCATCATGACATAGAGGAAGCCATAGTAAAACACCCAACTCATGAAACCAACAATGGTTTTTTTTCCCTTGTTTTTGACAATTAGGTTTTCAACCGTCGATTAGGTTTTCTATGTGCTGACATGTAAGTTACTATAATGATTAGGATTTTCAATGTGGATGGATGATATCACATCATGTGTCAATGAAAGCCACACATAATCTTCATCGTCCACTATTACCACGTGTCGGAGGAGGTCGTGTTACATCCCTAGTTGGGAAACACTTATCGAGTGTAATAAATTTGTACATTTCATGTTATGAATTTTTTTGTTATAGTGAGGGTTACAGGGGATGAATTTTAGTTTATATAGCTTTTGGTTATTCTA
Source organism: Taxus wallichiana var. yunnanensis (assembly GCA_018340775.1). Classification (NCBI taxonomy): domain Eukaryota; kingdom Viridiplantae; phylum Streptophyta; class Pinopsida; order Cupressales; family Taxaceae; genus Taxus; species Taxus wallichiana. The sequence goes on from CM031242.1 coordinate 878,796,920, forward strand.
AAGACTCAAAATTATTTTTTTGTATTTCTTTCATTGAAAATATATCTTTCATAGATTGTTTATAATTTTTTTAGTAAAAATTGTCACTCTTTTTTTACTAAATAAATATGTTTATTAACGTATTTTGATTAAATCGGTAGATATATCTAGGAGGAACTATGTGATTAAGTACAATATTACAGGTGTAGGAAAACAATTGGTCAATAGTATGTGTGACGGGGTGTATATGGGTGTGTGTGTGTCTTTCTATTTATGTGTTTACATGTGCATGTGTGTGGGCATGTGTGGGCGTGCGCATATAGGTGTGCGTGAGTTTTTGTGTGTTTGTATGAACACGTATGTATGCATGTGCATGTGTGTGTGTGAGTGTATGAATTTGTGCATGTGTGTGAGGGGTGCACATGTGTGTGTTCATATGTGCACACATGTGTATAAGTGTGTGTGTGTGTGTGTGTGTGTGTGTGGCGCGTGTGCGCTGCATGTGTGTGTGTGTGTGTGTGTGTGTGTGTGTGTGTGTGTGTGTGTGCATGTGTGTGTGTGTGTGTGTGTGTGTGTGTGTGTGTGTGAAATTTTGTGCATGTGTGCATGTGCATATGTAGTGTGTGTGTGTTTGTGTGTGTGTGTGTGTGTGTGTGTGTGTGTGTGTGTGTGTGTGTGTGTGTGTGTGTGTGTGTGTGTGTGTGTGTACATGTGTTTGTGTTTGCATGTGTGTTTATGAGTACACATGAATGTGTGAGCATGTGAATGTGTGTGTGTGGTGTGTGTGTGTGTGGGTGCATGTGCATGCATGTGTGTATGAGTTTGCATGCATGTATTTCTGTGTGTGTGTGTGTGTGTGTGTGTGTGTGTGTGTGTGTGTGTGTGTGTGTGTGTGTGTGTGTTGGTTGCAAATTATGTGTTTCCACCAATGCTCACGGGCTATGACCCTCCTTTTGTATGGGAAGGATCCCATTATTGAATGTAAATTATCTTAATTCTATCTTGTGGGGTGGCCAAATAGGTCAAGGATCACATAGGAACACTTCTTGAGCCTATGGAAAATTTTGTATATGGGGTACAAGTGAGGAATTAACAGCGGCGAGGGTTAAAGGAGATAAATTAGGAAAAGGAAGGCTATTGTTGTGAGTAGGAAATAACAAAGTTCACACACAATAACCAGAGTATTTCATCATTCAATTAGAGGAAGACAACAATTTAATTAGTGAGACTGACAAACTAGAGACACACAGTTCTTTAGGTTCATCTATCAAGGACACCAAGTTCCTTCTTGATCACCATACTTGCAAAGTTGCAGAGTAGAGAGGAGATAGAAGAAAACATAAAAAAGGGAAATGGAAGAAATGTAGCTTTTATTTCTTGTGTAGTGATGAATACAAATCTCAATAAATCTACAACAATCCATAATTGCTACCAAGAACTAAAATTTCAAGATCTTTTGGAATGGAGAATTCATTCCAATTTATAGCCTTGTGAATTTCCTTCTCATCTACCCCCCACATGACTCTTCATGTTCCTATTCCACTTGTGACCTTTTAATTTCCCTTAGAAGAGACAAATTAAGTACCTCTCTTATAATTTTGAGAGAATACTTTTACAATTTACAAATATTGTCACTTAAGCAAATAGGACAAAATATAATGATTGTGTACAACAAAGAATTAGAAGAAAGGGAGAGAAGAGGAGAAGGGAAAGGGATTGACTGATCTATTGAAGAATCTCTTTTGATGTATAACTTATTGATCCGAGACATGGTGGTCATAATATCCTCTTTCTTCCAGATGCACAAACACCTTGAACCATTGAAAGAGTGTTTAGAAACACTATCACAAGATCTCCTGATGTGAGCTTGAGATGAACATGAGCATCACTCATGATGATGCATTCTTGATCTCACAATGAGAGTGAGGATCACTCTCTTGATCCTTAGGCTTTCACAATTTTCATTCATGATGCACAAACCTCTTGATGTTTGTATTCATGTCCCACACATTGCACTGCAACATTACAAACTCTACCTTTACTTCGACCTATAAGATGAAATATCCTCGAAGGAAGAAGGATGAGATCTTTCCTAGCTCACTTAGCTTGGCTAGCTCAATCAACTCACCGAGCTCATTTTGACTCACTCAAATCAACTCAACTCAACTTAACCAAATCTCTTATTTCAACTAGCTCAACTCAACTAGCTATCCCAATTTAAGTAGCTCAACTCAACTAACTTGTTGAGCTCAACTCACTCAACTCACCTAATCGGCTCACCTTGATGAGATGATGATTGCTTCAATACCATATGGTAAGCAGGATGACCTCTTTTAATGAATCAATTGAGTTCTTGACACCTTTCAAACCCCTTCCAGTTGCATAGTGTTTCGGATTTTATCCGTTGTGCCTTAGTATGTTTGGTCTTACTTCCAGACACAAATTATGACCAAGATGATGCTTCAGGATCCCTTGAAGAGTTAATTTCCTTTTTGAGATATGAAACCATCTTACATCCTTGTCGAAATGTCAAAAATAAGCAAGAAGAGTGAATTCGGAGCCAATCAGAACTTTCTCGCATCCAAAATGGAGACTTTCTATTTTTAGTAAGTGAGACCAGGACTTGTTATTTTTGGATATTTCACTGTTTAGCTCAAGTTATATCTTTTCAACTCCCTAGTAGGCTAGTACATTCAATTCATCACCATTGATGATGTTTTGCCCATTTTGGAAAATTTCTATTTTTCGCATTTGTTTTTTTTTTTTTTTTAGAAATTTATCAATTTGACCTAATTTGTCTTCTTCATTATATTATGAGTATTATGAAATCACTAATCTAATAGAGCTTACTATTTTTAGTTAGTTAGGGTACCATATACTTACTTTTTTTATACAACACTTATCCATGTCTATTTACAATGAAAATGTCTACACTGGATTAAACTCGCCTCTCGGGACCTTGTGCTCCAAATTTCACCTCGCTCCATTCACCGTAATTCTTGAAACCGAAAAAGTGGAATCTAGGACACAAAAATAGGGTTTTTTTCCATTAAAAATATATGATATTATTCATCTTTCTGATATAATCATCTTGAAGGCACCTAGATCGAGGAACATGTGAGAAAATTTCATTGGGGTCTCGCTTGTGCGAGTTTGAAAGTTATGAATTTTTCTCTGTTTAAGCATTCATGGTTGCCACATGAGAGAATTTTGACATAGTGCCCATTGAAATTATAGGTTTTTTGAGGTTAAATATCTTCATTCGTGGAAGAAATGGTTGGAACAGTGGATAAATGGAGGTAAGTGTAAGTTATTTTATGTTTTTAGCTTCCCGAAAGTGTTTTTGAGTGTATAAATGAGGTAGAAGCTTATTATTTAAAAATTCGGGATTTTAAAATCATGGTATGGAGTGAATTTTCTTTTCCGATCTATCCCCTTGGGAATGGGTACAATATGGGTATAAAAATTTCCCTCACCTAGATTTGATGAGGGAAGAAGGAAAATAAACCATTTAGCAATGAAGGGCTTAAACAAGGTCATATGGAAAACCATGGAAGGGGATATAGTGGGGTACATTTTCTTATCCCCTTGGGACATGGATAGGAGGTATAGAAAACTTTCCCTCACCCTGTAATGACAAGTGGACAACATGATTCGGTGATGGGGTGAGGACGAAAAGCTTGCCTTAGCACATAGAAGCTTGAATGGGCGCATGCAAAACCAAGGAAAGGGCTAGGGGAGGGGTGCATTTTATTGTCCCCTCTATCCCCTTTGGAAAATTATGGGAGGGATATAAAAAAATTCCTTCCCCTATGTTGAGAAGTGGCATAGTTTGATTGCATGACATGAGGGGATGGAGATAGGGAGATAAGCCCTATGAGAGTGGTTAACATGGTTGTGTGAGGAACATAGAGGAAAAGTTGGGGTGCGGTGCATTTTATTGTCCCCTTTATACCATTTATATAGGGATAAGAAGGACACAAAAATGTGCCACAACCTGGAGGTGACAAGAATCCTCTTGCAAAATTGACCAATTGTGAGAAGCATACCTGCGAGAGAGAAGAATTGAAGATGATGTTGTCAGATCTCCAGAGGTATTTTTGGGTGAATTATTATATGATTTTGACTCCCAAGATAATTATAATAATAATTGGATGGGTCTCATCCTTCAATTATTCCTACAACTCCATTAAATAGATTTTTTTCTTTAGGACAACAGGTGTGTTTCATGCAGTTTGGCTTTCCTTGAGAGATACTTGAGTCTTGTGAAATATTTGAAACTTACATCATGTAGAGGGATCTTCAAGATTTCCAATGAGAATTTTATTGGCTTATAAATCCTTATGTATCTCTCGGAATCATCTGGTGAAGTCCATGTATTTGTTTTGATTGCCTACTCCTTCTACCTAAAAAACCCGATGTTACATTGTTTGTCCTTAAACCTCCAAAACATTCCTAAACTTTCCTAAATCAGTTCCAACATGTTCATATCTCTTTAATACCACCTCGAATGAGTTATAGCCTTTTGTTTTTTCCCATAGGATGCACCCTGATCTTGGAAATTTCAGAATTATCCTTTCTAGGCTTATTGAGAAACTAGTCGTTGGAAGCATTTCACTAAATGAAATTGCTGACCTTGTCACACCATTCCAAACACATGTAATTGATTTTTCATCATCTTTGAAGTACATTCAAGGTAAATATGGACATGAAACAACATAAAACTGACCAGGATATGGTTTCGGAAGACTCGGGAGAAAATTATTCGAATTTGGGTCTAGTTGTCATGCTTGAAAGTTTGAATTTTCATGTTGCACATTTGTATGAAAATAGTGTTTATATGCACACACCCTTTAGTTATTGTTTAAAAAAATATTTACATAATTTATTTTGGTTGTGAATATGTTTACATATTTTTTTATTATGAATATTTGAGTTATGATAAAGATTCACTTTTGTAAATATTGCTTTATCATCTTTGCTTCTACAACAAGTGGAGAAATTTTTTCGATTGATTATACAACAAGTGGAGAAATTTTTCGATTGATTGTGTTTTAGGAATTGATGTTCACGTAATTCAATGTATGTTATTAAATCATATAATAGTTTAATTTTTCAATAATCTTAAAAATATAGAAAATAATTCAAATAAGTCTTTTAATGTTAGTGGTTATTAAGATAGATTTAATACTTAATGAACATTACATTACATAATCCTAACAATCATTTGGATCAAATATTAATATCCAAGTTTGTAATGGTGTATTTATAAATTATTTTTGATATAGATATTAGTATGCGCATGAGGCCAAGAATGATCAACTAGAACTAAAATCAACTAGAGTGGAAATGTTAACATGATAAATGAATAAACGAGATTTTTTAAAGTCCATTATAGTATGGGAAGATTTGGGATTTCTGAGAAATTTAAAACACAAAGGTTCCTTTAAGGGTTGGTAGCATTTGAATGTTATGGGAGATTGATGCAAAGAAAATAAAAACTCAACCAATATCAACAAGTTAGATCAACACTTAGTAGAATCAACAAATACCATGTAATTTCCTTTACCTTAAGAAACTTGATCTTGCTTACAACCACCAAAATACGGAACAATTGATTCCAAATTTTTGCTGCTTTATACCTGCTCATATAGCTTCATCAAACATGATTAGAGGCATCACAAATTTATTAAACATTAAAATCACTCCTTTACCATCTAGTCTTCAAAACTTGCTTCTAGCCCTTCAAAATGACATTTTTGATGAAAAACACAAACCAAAATTCTTCAAGCTTCACTTCAAATATTTTTGGAGACCCATTTAGCCCAATTAAGACACTACAAAGTTTCATAACTCAGTTCCATGTAAATCAGTTTTTATTCTATCTTTATCGTTTCAAAACAAACCTAATTACTAGCCCTAAAAGCATGTCAAGCTTATTGTATGGAAAAATGTACCAAAATTCACACAAAATTAATTAGGATTTCATAAACCCATTATTGTCCTAATTTTTGTTTAATATCAAGTTATAACTCCAATCACACCTCCTCTAACACCAACTTCCTTTCTACTAGGTCACTTTAAGGTCTTGCTTAGGTTTTAATACAATTTTAGGGTTTTATACTTTTCCACATGTTCCAACCTTCTCAAGACCTCAAACCCTCTCGATTACACTTGTTCAATCTATTTATAACATTCATCCACCCTTCCATCTTCATTCAAGCTACTTTCCATGTTTTGGGTTTCTTAGGTTCTTGACTTGTTTTAAGCATGAATAGTCCTTGTATGCTCTGTTTTATCCTTTTAACCTCTAACCTTTCTTGATCTTCATGTCACTCCTAATCTCTTTTCCTTGACACCTCCCTCACTTTTCCAAGTCACTTTCTTAATATTCCTTCTCTCTACTACCATCAAACCTTTACTTTCTCCTTTAAGCTCCACAACTAGTTTGCACCAAGAAAGTCTTGAATATTTATTGTTTATTCCTATATAAGGTCATTTCCTCACTCCTCAAATTATATAACCTCATAAATTAACATCTCAAACCTATTTTATTACATTTTCTCACATTCAACCTTCAATAATTATTTATCTCATTTTTTCATACACCTAACTTCTTGATCACAGGTTTGGTTGTACCTTAAGCTTTGTGTTTCAAACACTTGTGTCATGTCCAGTACATGATTTAAAAACTTATTAGAACCCATCACAAAAAATTATAAACATTCTTGGAAATAAATTTCATTTGAACACCTCTCTAAGATCACTCTTGCACCTAACTTGATCATGAGCTATCAAGCAGAAAGACTGTTTATGCACTTTTCCTCACTAATTTCTCACTTTTCAGTTATACCAAGGTCTTTGTACTACCTAACACATGTAGATGATAATCAAACTTACCATAATTCCACATAACTCGTAAATTATGTAAAAGACTATCTTTCCAACTATATCTTCTTCATAACCCTCAAACCGTACATGAGCACCGATAAGACTATATTTCTTGTCTTTTTGATGGGTCAAATATCCATTGATCACTCTCGGACTCCTTACACACCCGCAAAAACCTTGTATTCACCATAATCTTCTTAGTAACCAACTAAACATGTTCTAGCAATCTCATCCAACACTCAAACAAGATTCTTGATCCCTAAACCCTTTAAATCTTCATCACTAACGTACTCCAAGATAAAACTAAGTGAGGTTACACCCTAGTTGGGTCAAACAAGTATGTATAGGTGGAGAACATGTATCAAGACCCCCATTACTTCATTTATTACTCCTTCACTTAACACCTAATCCTATCACATACCTAAGAACTAGTTCAAATATTCAAACTATACATTTTGGAGGGAAACTCCTTATTACTTGCTTATGGAGTCCAAATGGACTAATACATGTCATGACCATCTCAAATGGACTCAAGACACCCATAAACACCTAAGTAAGAAAAAATTGATTATTTACAAGATGTTCCTACATCAGCGATGACTTGAGGATTCCCCCTTTTTGTGTAGGTGATTTGGTTTTCTTAGTATGGAGAAAAATTTACTCTTCAATGTAACTTGATTTCCATTTAGATTCTCTTAAAATACAATGATGTCGATTACATCCATGGCCTACAAAATGTCATATATTTATACCCAAAAATAATTATCATACATGATGGTTATGAGTGTCGTCCATAGGGTTTTCAATTACCTCATGCGAATTTTTTAATGTGTTTATTGCATCGCATTGTTAAACTACATTGTTATCTTGGATCTATTTATTTTCCAAAAGTTAATTCTAGGGCATTATGACAATAATAATGTCCCTTGAGAGAGTATGTAGACATTTGATTTTCATCCACATGTACAAATAGTTGTTTCTAGCTTATTATTTGAATAGTTTTTTATTGGTTTCTTGCCACATAAATTAATTCATCATCAATATACAGTCTCTTTTGATTTGATGCAGGGGGTGTTGGTGTGTGTGACTTTCCTTGTCATCTCTCGGGGTCTTTTCCACCTCACATGGTTATTCATCTCACTTAGATGAGATCATAGGTCATTAGGTGTAATTAGGGTTTCATGTGTCATGCACAGGAGTTACACAACACTCCTATATATGTACCCTTTCTATTTGATCTATGAGAATGAGTAGACCTATTCTTCATGCATGATTTTCCTTTGTGTTTGATTTCTTGCTGATTACTTGGAGCATTCACGTCACCATTGGAGTGTAACCTCTTCGATGTGTATGAGGTTTTGTATTGATCCTTGTTGAAGAATCTCACATAGTATCGAGTGGTTGTTCAAGTAAACATGCACTCATTTATTATGGCTACTAATTACATCTAGTTTCACTATTCATGCTTCTCGTGCAAGTTTTTCAATCATTTTTTGGAATCTTGTTAACTAATTTAATAGCTTGTGTTTTAGAGTTTTTGATGTCTTGGGTTTTGTGCATGTGCAGGTTTTAGTACTTTTCTACTAGATCTAGCTAGATGTAGCTAACTTTGGAGGGAAAACTAAATTTGAAGGTAGGTTCCTTTTTTTTTTATTAGATTTGATTTTTTCATTAAATTTCTATTTTTCTAGAAAAATATTTATTATTTGGTCTATTTGAACCTCCTTCCCCTGTTATTTTTACCCTTGTCTCCCTTGTCTCCTTCTCTCGGCTATCCGAGCTCTATAGAGCTCGAAAATCTGGTCTTTGCATTGGCGAGTTACATTACAAGTGACTTCTCTTGAATGTGAGCTGTGTTTTTCTCTCTTGAGTTGTTTGGCTTTAGTTGCAAGCCGCTTATTACCCGGTGAGTTGATTTTTTTCCTTCAATTTTTTTGGTTGTGATTCGGGCATGTTTCTTTTGGCTCGGCCTCACTGTGTTGTGCCCTCATTTTGTGTTGGCATCACTATGATAACTCTTACTCACATTGTGTTATTTTAATCATGTCATGGTCATTTGGATCCCCTTCATACCTCTACATGACATCCTTAGCTTTGACTCTTTGTGTGGCTCATTCTCGACCTGACCTTCAACACTTTTTATCATGCCTTCATTGCATCATGGACCCCGATTTGACCTTGACCCTGCGTGTGTCAAGCCTTGTCAAACCATCTTTTTCCTCTCCTCCACGTTGGAACATTACTCTCGGTCATCCCTTCCCTAATATTTTTGTTTTGCTTTTTGCCCATTGATCATAACCTCCTCCTAGTTGTTTTTGTGATAACACCCTTGAGCTTTACATGGTCGAGTCTATCTCTCATGTCGGTGACTCAAAACCACCTCGAGTCTTCCACCTCGCCGTGAACCCTTCAATGGCTCACCCATGCGAATCTCTCAACCCCTCCACATCACTTTTTAACCAAACCCCTTCTCCCTTGACTGACCTCCCCCTTTTCAAATAGATTTCCCTTTCATTTTTTAAACATAGTTTATTTTTATATATAGTGGTGGCATTTTTAAGGAGGTTAAATTTAAAGGTTAATTGATTAATTAATAGTGTTAGTTCCTTTTTAAGGCCTATTATTTAATTAGGAGGCTTTATTAATTTTTAGGAGCTCTTTAATTAAATTAATTAGTGGTAATTTAATTGTTTAATCAACCTTTAATTGTAATTTTTAACCCCTTAATTTTAAAAATTAAATTAATGGGAAAATCAAATGTGTGTAAACTAGCATTATTAGACATTTTTTGTTGTTAATTGTTTTGTGGAGTTTGTAGCACTTTTGGAGCCCTTTTTCGCCTTCCGAGAGCTTTTCATGCATCTTGGAGGTCGTTTTGGCTCATTTTGAGCCCTTTTTGCATTGTATCACCCCTTGTTATTACTTGCAGACTAGTGAGCGCATCCATCATAGTCTTACGGACAAGGGGGTTTATGCTGCAACATGAAACATTATTTCTCACATAGATCATGTTTTTCTCCCTTCTTTTGTTCTAGCAAGTTTTTACTTGCTTACGATTGTCAAATTTTTTGTGGTCACTAGAAATTGATTATGGTCTCCACACTTGCATGTTATTATGTTGATTACAAGGTGAGTGACCAAATATTTCACAATGCACATTCGCACTTGATTGTAATCAACACACTAAACTATAAAGTGTCAAAAATAGGGGTGATAATATTGTTTTGGGGTGGTTGTGTTTATTTTTTCCTTCTACATTCCTTCTTTCTCTCTCTTTGCGATGGATGCTCTTTCAATACCTTTTCTCATGTCATTCAAATTTTTGAATGGAGATCAAAAATGGTAATGAAACTAAGGGGTAAATAGTTATTTTGCATCACCATGGGAGCTAATACTGAATTTGATGATGAACCAAAAAATCTAAGTGGTTGAACCGATGTGATGAAGCCTTAGGTATTCTTTGTATGTTTGTTTCTCTTGACTTGCACTTCCACATTGAGTCATCTAAAGCACCTGATGAAGCATGGAAAATGTTAAACACTATGTTTGAACAATAAGATGACATGAGAGTGCATGATTTGGAAAATGAACTACTAGGATTAAATCCTAGTGACTTTGAAAACCTACAAGACTTCTCAAAGTTCGTTCACACTAGATTGCTTTTAAAGGAATGTAAAGTGGAGAATAAATATTCCTAGTTGATCTTGTTGATTCTTTCTAAGTTAGGTCCCGAATACTCTATCTTTGTTTTGAATTTCCATGCCACGAAAGCCACTCTAGGTAGTACTTGGAAAATTCCCTCATTTGATAATTTTTTGTCCCAAATCATTCGAGAACATGAAAAAATCATTCAAATGGGGACTCTCAAATCCAATTCACATGCCCTTGTATAAATTACTGGTAAGGGAAATAAAATTGAAAAAAGAAAGAGAAAAAGGACCAACCGAAGAAGGAAACCAAGACCAACCAAGCCCAAACCAAACCTAACACAAACACTTCTACTTCTGAGCCCAAAGCGAAGAAGGAAAAGTGTAAGTGTTCTATTACAAGAAGACTCGGCCATGAAGAGCATCAATGTATGAGAAAACAAATTGATCACCTAACTCATTTACTTGAGAAAAATAGCATTGTTGTTCCTGAGTCTATAGAACAAAGTACTTCGAAAGCTAAGTCTTCCAAAGCAATTCAATATAAATCTAATAAGAAGAAAGGAAAGGCCCTTGTAGCTAGAGTTTCTCCTTCATTAATGTGGATTATCGATTATGGTTCCTCGCACCACACGGAATCTTTACATGTTGAGTTATCTAACATCGATCCATGTGGTATGTCTCAAATCATGTTGGGTGATGATACTATGGTGTCGGATTCTTGTGGTGGATTAGTAGAGATGGATAGTGGATCATTTAACAAGTTTGAGTGTTCATGATATCTCTACCAATCTCCTATTGGTTTACCAAATAACTCACCTTGGTGAAGGAATGCAAGTAGAATTTGGTTTGAAATTGGTGATTATTCATGAGCTTCACTCTAAATCCACCATGGTTGAGGGAAAGGTAAATCATCGTTTATGGTTATATACCTTCTCCCACTTTACTTCTCATTCGATGCCCACTTTCTTGCTCACTCATGTAAATGAGGTTGGTAAGCTATGGCATGAGTATTTTGTCCATCTTAACTATCGTTACCTTGAACAATTGAGCCAAAACAAAATGGTAAATGTGTTACCCTGTGTAAAATTTTCTAAGAGTATTTTTTAGGGTTATGCCCTCAGGATGCACCCCAAATAAATTTTTGGTAAAGGAAAATCCTAGAGATCTACCCGTCTTTTGGATATTGTTCACAATAACCTTTTTGGCTCATTCCCATCTTCTTCATTTATTAGATATCTTTATAAACTTACCTTCATTGATGACTTTACACATTACACTTGGGTTTATTTTCTTAAGAAAATTTTTGAAGTTTTTTATTACTTTCGAGACGTTAAGGCTCTTGTTGAGAAACAAGTTGAAAGGTCTATCAAGGTTCTTCAAACTAACAATGGAGGCGAGTTTTGAGAAATAGTTTATAATCTTTATGTACCTCTCGAAGGGATTAACTTTTTGGCATATAGTTGGTTACATCCATTCAAAAAAGGAGTTACAGAAAGAAAGAACCAAACTCTTAAGAAGTTATGTAGTATTGGGCTAAAAAGTGAATTGTGTTTTCTACATTTAGAACCATGTTCCACACAAGGTTGTAAGAGGGATGACACCCTTTGAATCTTGGTTTGAACACAAACTTGATGTCGAGCACTTTCACATCTTTAGATCTAATGTTATGGGTCGGATTCCCAATAAGAATTGTAAGGATTTGGAACCACAGTCCAGACCTTTTATTATTGTAGGGTATCCTAATGGTGTGAAGGGGTATAGAATTTTGAATCCTACTACTCATCAAATTTATATCAAGAGAAGTGTGAAATTCGATGATTCATCTTCGAATTCTACTTCTCCACCCTTTAAGGTCCTTATTCTCTTTGATTTTAATTTTGACTCCTCATATGATGATGTTGTTGAGAATGTTCCTCTTCTTCCTGATTTTTCTCATCCTCCCTGCTCCTCCCGACCCTCATGCTTTGGAGTATTTTAATTTTGATAGTAGTGATGATGAGGAATTTTTCCCTTCTCACTCAAGTGAATAATCTACAGATTCTCGATCCCGACTCACCTTCTAGTCCTCATTAGGATAGGAACACTTTGGAGAGTGCTAGAGAGTGGATTGGGTTTGGATGAGAGAGGGACTCACTCGGAGCTCACTAGACCCCACTCCTTCTTCACCTCCACTTCTAACCCTCAGTATTTTTGGGATTATCCCGGGATTCTGAGTGGGATTCGCCATGGATGACAAGTATTCCTCACTCATGAAGAACGATACTTTAGATCTCACACCTCTTTTGAAAGGAAGAAAAATCATTTGGTGTAAGTGGGTGTATCGAAAAAATTATGGTGTTGATGGAGACATTGAGAAGTACAAAGTGTGGCTTGTAGCTAAGGGTTTCTCCCGGGTAGTTCAGTTGGTCATTCGAGAGACCTTTGCTCCCATTGCAAATATGACTTCCATTTGACTTAACCTCACCATCACTACCACAAACAAATGAGAAGTCCACCAGATGGACGTCAAGAGTTCCTTCCTTCATGGGGACCTAGAGGAAGAGATCTACATGGAACAACCTCCGGTTATGTCCATGATCCCTACCTCGTTTTCAAGTTTAAAAAGTCTCTTTATAGCCTTAAATAAGCCCCTCGAGAATGGTATGCCGAGATGGAATCAATTCTACTTACATCGGGGTTCACTTGGTGTCATTCTGACCCTAATCTTTACATTCTACGATAGGATGACTCCATGTTCATCTTCATTCTATATGTTAATGACTTTTTTATCATGTGTAACTCTTCCTCTATCATTGATTCTATGAAGATTTCCTCGGCCAACAACTTCTCCATGTCTAACTTAGGATTGACTCGGGAATTTTGATTTCACAACCTAAGTACTCTCTTGATTTACTAGTTTGGTTTCATGAGTACGATTATAATCCTTATAACACTCCTTTATTTTCTAGGGTTAAGTTAGTTTTTTGATTTTCTCTACTCCTATGGTTGATGGTACCCTTTATCGATAGTTTGTGGGGAGCTTGATTTTCCTGACTCGCATTCATCTGGATCTTTCATATGTTGTTGGGATCATGTCTATATTTATGCAAAAGCCCCATGAGTTTCATTGGAGAGAAGTGTTAGAGATATTCTATGTTCTAGTGTGAACATTAGGATATTATTATTGTGGATATATTATTATCATGGATAATATAATTGTAATGTAAATGTAAAGTTACATATAGTAAATAGTATTTACTATATGGTAACTAGTTATTAAGTAAGTTAGTAAGTTAGATAATAAAACAATATGGAATTGTTTTATTATTAGTATTGTTAATTAGTTGAAACCATTAGGAGAATTGGTTTCATATGAAACCAAAGAAATTGTTGAGAGGTTACATATAAGACAGAGATTGTTATGTGAGTTGTTAGTGTGCAGCTCCTATATAATGGAGTGCATAGCTATGGGCAAATATATAGAAGAAGAAATCAAAGCTAATCCATGCTCCAAACCTCGAAATTTTTTACATTTGGTAATAGAGCAGGTGAAGGTTTCCAGGAGAAGGTTTCAAATAAGATAAATATAGGCACTAATTTTTAAGAAGGATCTCCAAATTCATGTTGTCTCTGGTAATGTAATATTAATGTTTATATTGCAAATTTATCTTAACATTATTTATATCAGTTTAAGAAATCATCAGGAAAAAGCTTCCAAGTAGTGTTCAGTAAAATGGACATAACTTTCACATAAAATGTCGGATTGAGGTGGTAGCTTTTCTATTGAAAGGTATTGAAAAGATGCACAACTTTGTATTTTTCATATGTATCAAATTCATGCTGAAGAATGCTGAAAAATGTTTTAAGTCGCGTGAATAGTTTTGTGAAAAAAAAATAGTACAATGAGATAAATACTTATATCATTGATAGTGTATTTGTTGTACTATTATTGAAAAGAAACATTTACTTCAAGAATATTTCAGTATTTTGGTTAATAGTACTTGAAGAATATGGAAAGGACTAATCTAAAGTAGATAGATAAATTTGAAGCCCAAGATTTTCACACTGGCAGGCTACATATGCGGTTGCATCTCATAGAGAAAAATCTATGGGATATGGTGAAACCGAATTCAACTCCACCCACCTGGAGGAAATGAATTGGAAAAGTGGAATGTGTAGGATCAGAAAGCCCTTCTAGCTGAATTAGAACCGATTGGGAAGCCTACTCAGCGATGAAGAACTTTCTTGTCCTAGTGATGAGGATTACCTATGGTAGACTCTTCTCTGGTTGGAGGAAGGAGGCAATGGAGGAAGGAGGACAATCGGTGTCCTCTCTTCATTCACCAATGGTGGGGTGCGAGACATGATGTGGTTATGTTCTATTTCAATTGTGTGGTGTGTTTATAAACAAGGGGTGAAACTATTTTCATGTTTTGATTTTAATGTTTCACATAACTAACAACAGTTCTGAGTGTCTATTTGGTGTGGAAGAAGTAAGCGCTTGACTCAAACTTACAGGGGAAAAACATCTACGTACGGTCCTCTCGATTGTCATACGGTCCTCGACTATCATACTTGGTGGAAGGTACTTCATTTGAAAGTGATCAGTTGATGAAGATGTTCATACGATAAGGATGATCATTAGCAGCAAGATCCAGTAGCAATGGCTACTCCGACAAGTTTGATGTTTCCAGGAGCTCTTACCCCATGTTCACACTAAGGGGGTGTGTTAGAGATATTCTATGTTCTAGTGTGAACATTAGGATATTATTATTGTGGATATATTATTATCATGGATAATATAATTGTAATGTAAATGTAAAGTTACATATAGTAAATAGTATTTACTATATGGTAACTAGTTATTAAGTAAGTTAGTAAGTTAGATAATAAAACAATATGGAATTGTTTTATTATTAGTATTGTTAATTAGTTGAAACCATTCGGAGAATTGGTTTCATATGCAACCAAATAAATTGTTGAGAGGTTGCATATAAGACAAATATTGTTATGTGAGTTGTTAGTGTGCAGCTCCTATATAATGGAGTGCATAGCTATGGGAAAATATATAGAAGAAGAAATCAAAGCTAATCCATGCTCCAAACCTCAAATTTTTTTACAAGAAGAAAATAGGATCCTTCACTATGTTCGTGGCACTTATACGAGATGGAATTCACAATCTAGGAGGGACCAATATTGACTTGGTTGGATATATGGACTCTGATTGGGCTAGTGATCTAGATCATAGAAATATACCTCAGATATAATTTCTTTCTTGGTTCGGGTCCTATTAGTTGGTCTAACAAGAAGAAAAATGTAAGTGTGATATCATCAATAGAGGTAAAGAACATAGGACCAGTTACGTTGTCACGAAATCTTTTTTTGTTACAAGGAATCTTGGTAAAGTTTGGTATTCATTTTTGGCAGCCTACTATCATCCACTACAACAATGTGAGCACCATCTCTTTTCTAAAAATTGGTTCATCTTGAGTGGATGAAGCACATCAAGATCCATATGCACTTCATTCAGGAGCTTATTTGTGACAACATAATTAGCTTGCAAGATATTATCATAATTTTGATCAAGTTGCAGATATTTTCATTGAGGAGAAGTTTCTTCATTTATGGTCTCTTCTTGAGGTGAGGTCCCTACATCCACCCATCTTCTTTGGGCTTTCTATTCCTCTTCTCCTCTTCTTCTTTTCCAGAGAGATGTTTTTTTTACATGGGTACCTTATGATTTTATTTTCCAGACCCATATGGAACATCTTTCTTAGTTGTCTCGGGAGTTCTCTTTCTATTTTGACTTTTTGACCTCTACCTTTAGCTTCGATGAAGGGTTGGTTTGTCTACCACCTAAAAATAGTTCTATAATCTAGCTAAGACAAAGCCTAAGCACCATCAAGATAAAGAGCTAAACAAGATCTAAACTAACATCATAACTTTGAAAACATAAGATCAAAACTAGCATGCTATTTAAAATCTCTACTCTCCTAGATTACCAACAAGAATGAATGGACCTATTTAGCTCCAATGGCAATCAAAAATTGCTTGTTTGATCCTTAAAGAATGCAAGAATAGGAAGCTTAGCTCTTAACAATGGTGACCTCTCAAGAAAACAAAAGGCAAGCTCTTAGTCTCTTTGCTATATGCTTTGCATTTTCTCTCTTAAGAAGTTTAGGTGTAGGTATAAAGGTAGAAGGAGGGCTCCTTATATAGCCCAATGGATAAAGGAAACACTTCATCCCTTTGCATGTGGGATAAAGGTAAAACATGATTAGGAATGGATAAGGTTGCTTTATAAAAGGTAACCTTACTTTAGAAGGGTTTAATTTATGCTTAGCAAGTCATGGGAGTTGGGGGTGTTTTAATTAATCAAAGGTGATTAACTAATAGGTAGATGTAAGCTTATAGAAGCTAATTAGAGGAATATTAGTACGATTTAGGCTATTAGAAAGGGATTAAATCAATTAAATATTGATTTATTGGTTAAATGGAAGGGAAAGCTAATTAATTAATAATAATTAATTAGTCTAGATAGAAGGGTGATTAATTAATGGAAAGGTTAATTATTAGGTTAGTTGGATAGGTGACTTAATTAATTAGTATAATTAATTAATTAATGATAATAAGAGGAATATGAGACTTTTTGATGATATGTGTAATGATTTGTGAGAAAGGGGATAATTAGCACAATTTAAGTATTTAAATTGCTTGGGCGTAATTATAGGTGTCTACATTTGCCCCTCTTTGGGGTGGCGTAAGTGATGCCACTTCAAAGATAGTAGATGGAAGAAAATTTTGAAGGGATAGAAGAAAAATTAGTAGGAGGGAGAGATGCCCCCTCGAGTGTCGATGGGGTGATGAAAGAAGACGATCGATGATCGAAAAAGGTGAGAGATAGATAGAAGAATGGGAAGAGGCAAGATGCCCCGGTGAGAGAGAAGATTAGGGGTGAGAAGAAAGTGATGTAGAAGAAATATGGAGGAGGGGAGAGAAGAGCTTAGCCTCTAGCCGTTGTGTATTGGAACAATTTTGATGTCATCATATTACCATAAGAGCTACGTCATCGGTCCTTATGAAAAATATAAGCATACGACAAAGGTAGAATGACATGAAAAGCCATACTACGAACAATTGTCCATTGCTGAAAATACCAACTCCATGCAACATAAAAATACAATGCAATACAACAATGCAATGCAATACGAGAAGGAAACAAGCTCATCTAACAGGGAAAACAAGTACAAACGCACATACCCAACCCAACAATGGTCAAGACAGTTGTACAAATGTTTTGTTATCAGTGCTGAAGAGATCCACAAGTTTGTGATTGATGACAAGGGTTAAAAATGATGCCCCGAGCAAGGATACATGTAAGGGGAAATGATAATGGACACGGGGTCCAAGAAAAAAGTGTTGTGTGTAATGAAACAACACCAGGCAACAAACGTGCCCTAGAGTACAGATGAAGCAAGCAAGTAGCTAGCTTTGTGAATGGTTGTGAATCCGGTGATCCATGAGTCATATTAATCGGGAAGATGTGAGACAAACCAGTAGGATATGGAGAAAATACCATGCACAAGACACAAGTTTCAGCCATAATAAGCAAGTTACCATTTTTGTAGGTTTTTTTACTTTTTAGGATTTTGTGAAAAAATTTTGCCCTATTTTTGGATTTTTGATATATATATTGTTTTTATTTTTTGTTTTCTAAAATGTGGTGGATAGTAGAAGAAAATAGAAGAAATAGAAATGAAGGGCCTAGGTGCAACAAAAAGTGCCCTAGGTGGAAGAAAGAAGAAACAAGTGACAAAAATGTCCTTGTTTAGTGGAAAAATTAATAAAAAATAATTATTTTAAAAATAATTATTTACGAGAGTGTGGATAAGAAGAAAAATCACCTAGGAGCAATAAAATTGTCTAGGGAGAAGAAAGGGGTATCAGACAGACAAAAAAATGCCCCAATACGGTGAAAAATAAGAGAAAAATAATTATTTAATAAAAATAATTATTCCACGGTGAACAGAGGAGAAAATGGTGATCGAAACGGGCCTCCAAGCCCTCCCGGTGGTGAAAAATGGGTTAATATACCCCACTGGGGGGGGTAAAAACATCATGACCAATTCATTTTAACGAGCCATTTAGAATTTTTTACTGTGAGGCTCTGATAGTGATGAGGACAATGGTGATCGCATGAGACCGAGTGAGGCGTGTAGATGCAGATCGAGGGTACAGCGGCATGACACGAGACGATGGCCCCTTCGTGAGTATCGAACCCTTGCTCATTAATTTTGTCATTAATGCCTAAATTTAGCTTTTAGCCCTAGGAAGTCAGTCGTCGTGCGCATGTGCATGTGCGTGAGTGTCGGTGTCGGGGGGGCAGGCATCCCTTTGGGGTGCATGCATGCCATATACACATGCGCATGCACATGCATGAGGCATGAGTTGCACACACACACACGTGTGCATGCACACACACACACATGTGCATGCATGCACATATCTAAAAAGGGTGCACACATGTGAAAAGTGGGGCACACACATGAAAGGGAGGGCGCACACACTTGGGGTTCACGCGTGCAAGCGTAGGCATAGAAATGATGTGTAAGCCCAAATGTGTGGCGCACATGCCAAAAAGGGCGCATGCACCTGAATGAGGGCGCAAGCACCAGAAGACAAATGTGCGCATGCGCACACGCCAAAAAGGAGGCACACATGCCCAAAAGGGGGTGCACACATGCAAAAAGGGCATGCAGTGCCCCAAGCCGGTGGAGGATAGATAGAAAAATGTCAAAAAGATGACACTTAGAAGAAATTTTAGGATTTTTGGGTTAACCCTAAAATGATAGATAGATTTTTAGAAGAAATGTTAGTAACTGATGAGTGATTTGATATTTTGTAGAGACGGTTTCCAGTTTTATAGATGTGGGAGTGCCACTCCCGGATAGCAGAGCTAGAGGGGAGTATGTGCAGTGAGACCAGTGTGCCATGGCTATACTTCTCGAGGTGGTGGGGCTAGGCCCCGTGTCTCGGATGCCCTCTATTACATTGGACCATGGCCTACTGACTGCGCTAGCTGAGCGATGGCATAGAGAGTCAGTGTTTAGATTGCCTAGGGGAGATGATCAGTGACCCTTGAGGACGTATGGCGGATCCTTCGCGTGCCGATCATAGGCACCTTGATTGAGTATACTCGATGTAGGGCTGATTAGAGCAAGCATGTAGTGATCTTTTTGATGTAGATGACATACCACACATGATGGTATGACCATATCTCATGAGTGCATTTCGACCCACATTGCATCGGGGGCCTCTCTACATTATGTCTCTTATCAGTGGGTTTTACTCACTGATAAGACAGGGACATCATTCGAGAGGACTATTACCTTTGGTACATGACATTTTCAGTGGTGAGAGATATTGTTGGGGATAGTGCATTTTGGCCCACTTATATTGGGATTTACATTTGATTACCTACCATGGTCAGAAGACCGTGGGTCAACCTCTTTACTACAGATTTGGTCATGGGACCATATTGCCATCGGATGCCTGTGGGCACTTTGCGTGTCCGAGACCCAGAGGAGCCATCTTACATGGCATGGGTATCGGTGGTGGTGATGTACAGGCCACCTAGGTAGCCTATTCAGATATAGGTGAGAGTTTGATGAGCTGCCAAGATAGATATTATGGTGGCCTTACAGACATTTCTAGTGGCCAGAGGATGCCACAGAGCTCAGTGTGTGCTCAGTAGAGCACTTTATCATCATGGCAGTCATAGCTACATTATAGAGTTGTATCGAGTTGATAGGTGTCAAGTGGCAGCTTGGCTTGGTAGAGTATAGGGGGTCCCACAGCTGGATATTTGGTATGCACATAGAGATTCAGAGAGGCATACCATGGGGCCTCGCATACCGGTGGCCCTGAGCTAGGGTGAGTTTACACAGGTGGTCCCACAGGCATGGGACCCAGCATGGCAGGTGTGGGACCCGGGGACTATGATAGTAGATTATGTAGCTTGGTATGCCACTGTGTTACCCCGGTGTCTCACTATCCGGAGGAGGCTTGGGTAGCAGGTGCTCACCCACCTATAGAGATCTGGCATGGTTCGAGTGAGAGAGAGAGAGTAGTGGGGCCGGATCAGAGGATCCTTTTGATGGCATTCCACATGATGGGGGGGTGCCTCACGAGGCACGAGGACCGAGGCCCGGGGCCCGAGTACGAGCACAGTTCAGTTTAGCCCCCAGAGTGAGGGTCCTAGAGTAGGGCCAGTCATCAGAGCCCCAGGGACTAGTCCTAGTGGCACAGACAGCCACACAGCTAGTGGCATAGATAGCCATAGTACATAGTAGCAACAAGCTACTGACAGGCTTTATAGAGAGAGAGAGACTAGAGCTGAGAGAGAGAGGATGAGGCCCGAGGCTGGTGTGTGTGTGCTACGTGATGATGGAGCATGATGAGGCCGGACCCATATTGTCACATTACTTTCAGAGTGAGATCAGGCTCGGGCCGAGCTGGCCTAGAGGAGATGAGAGAGTGGCATGGTAGAGTAGATGAGAGAGATGGCCGCATGGGGGCTCGAGATATTGAGCCTCTACACAGTCCCGAGACTCGGGTGTGGATGGTCATTGCTCAGAGGGATCATGTATACACACGGTCACATAGGGCCTTCTTACATAGAGGGATCAGGCACGAGCCGAGGTGTAGACTATTACTACAGAGAGAGATCGAGAGGTTACCTCCTTGAGATAGGTGAGGCTGATTTAGGTAGAGTGACAGGTGAGCATGATGTTTCCCTTCAGGAAGCCCTCACCTCTGGAGATGCTTGACTTGATACGTGATGCTACGAGGCTCGGTGGTGAGGCTTTATTTTATAGGATTGCCTATTTTAGGGTAGTTCCCCCAGAAGCAAGTGAGTGAGTGGTACTACCTCGATGATCGAGAGATGAGAGCATGATAGGCTTCTCGGTCATGGAGATCAGGCCATTCGATGAGATCAGTTAGGTAGCCTATGCTAGAGAGCATAGGCATTTGGAGGGGCCATCTAGATAGTTTGGTGGCCCACCTAGTGCAGGTCCTTCTTAGCCACCATTGTTTTCATCGACAGGTGATCAGACCTAGGAGTCCGGCGAGGGTGAGAGTTGTGGTTGAGCTCCACATTATTTTTGTTGTACAGATTGTTTGTATACATGCCTCTTATGAAGGTTGATTTTGATGTATAGCTTTGTATACCATTATTTTGATGATGCCTCGTGATGAAGGCTTGATTCTTTCTGATGCATGCCCCTTTTTGATGGCACATTGTATTCGATGATGTATTATTTTGAGTACCGATCTAGCATAGTTTATACTTGTATATATATATGGACATTTTGATGTATCATCTTTGTACGCCTCAGTTGAAGGCATTTTTGATATAGAGTAGTTTTGATACATGCCTCTGATGAAGGATTTTATTCTATTATATGTATCATTCTCTTTTGTATGCCTCAGATGAAGGCTTTTTTATGATGCACTTTCATGATGTATATCCATTTTTGACAGAGATATACCATACATGTATGATTTGGACATTTGTGACATGACATATGTATATATGAGATGGACATTTGTTTATTATTTCTCATGGATAGATAGATGTGTTTATGATGTATTATATTTGATTTTGATTTGACATGTATATGTATCATGATCTTGTTGATGTATCACATGTGTTTTTATTTCCAGATGATGTGATCTTGTAGAATATATCAAATGTGCTTTGTTTATGAGATGTGCCATACTTAGTGGATGGGATGATATGATGATAAGGGTGCGGGGGGATAGATTTTGATATTTGTGATCCCTCTTGCCCCCATTTGATGATACGATATGTGATGATTAGCTTAGCATTCATGTATGATGTATACTTAGCTTTTTTCTTGATATATGATGTATAGATGATGTTAGATGTGATGATAATGATGGTAATGTGATGTTATGATAACAAAACAATGCACATGCAATAAACACAATCAAATGCTAAGAAAGAACACATAATGAATTAACATAATACACCATGATTCACTAGCATGCAAAAACACACCTCAATATGCACAAGCAAGAATAAATCTAATCTAAGAAAGAAAAGATGAATCCTAACAAAGTATGCCCAAGCAACAAACAACCAAAAGCAAAAACATAAAACAACTATACAAGCAACAAGCAAAGCAAGAAACAAGACAATGCAAGTAAATGTAAGTAAATGTTTTTGTAAGATTTGTTTTCATGCAACAATTTTCTATTGTTTTTGGTGTTTTGTGAAACAATTTTCTATTGTTTAGGTTTTTGAAACAATTTTCTATTTTTTTGAAACAATTTTCTATTGTTTTTTTTTTGAAACAATTTTCTATTGTTTTTTGTTTAGGTTTTGTGAAACAATTTTCTATTGTTTAGGTTTTGTGAAACAATTTTCTATTGAAACAATTTTTATTGTTTTTTGAAACAATTTTCTATTTTTTGCATTGTTTTCTAATGGTTTTCTAGAGTTATGCATAGGTAACCAAGAAAGCATGGATGCCCCAGCGTTAGATGGGGAATATACAAGGGTAGAAGCCACACACTTATGAACAAGAAGGTGAAGTCGTTGAATTGCCCCAGTGTAAGATGGGAAATAGTGAAAGACCATACCCCTCACAGATGAATAAAAGAAGACAAATCCGGATCAAGGCTTGATAGGATGGGGCTCACAGGGAATCTCAAAGGTAGAACTAGGGCTAGGCCAAGGAAAACTACCCTCCAGATGCAAGATGCTTGTGAACAACGAATCCTCCCAAGGTGCGGAAACTAGTTTTCACCCAAGGACTTATCCAAAGTGCCACAATTGCGTGGTTTTCACTTGTGGATGACTGTTTTCTCTTTTTTTTTCTCTTTTTGATTTTTTTGTATTTTTGATCATTTTACCATGTTTTTGAGTTTTTTTCTTTTTGACTTTTTGCGCCATGTTTAAGCATAGAACCGCTTAAGATGCATGGCGTTCATGGGCTCATGGAGCTCATCACCATTGGGGTGAGCAAGTTTGTATGCCCCTGTGCCATACTTGGTGACTATAACATAGGGTCCCAACCAATGTGGTTGAACTTCCCTTTCTTTTCTCGTTTCCGCTCTTGTGTTGAACTGGTTCTCCTTCATGACTAAATCACCAACCTCAAACTGACGAGGGATGATTCTCTTGTTGTAGTTTTTGGAGACTCTTTTGATACACTTTAGGTGATTAAGAGCGTGAATGCACCTCTCATCTAGGAGCTCCAATTCAGCCAGTCTTGCTACCCGGTAATCCTCATCTTTATCCAAGATAGTCCCTAAGAGAAATTCTCAGGGAAGGAAGTTCGATCTCTAAGGGGATGATAGATTTTGTCCCAAACACTAGAGAATATGGTGTCACACCCGTAGGAGTGTGAATGGAGGTTTTGTAAGCCCAAAGGGTTGGATGGATTTGTAAGTGCCAATTATGACCTATTTTTCTGACCATCTTCTCCATTATCCTCACCAAAGTCTTGTTTGTGGCTTCAGCCTATCCATTACCTTGAGGGTAATATGGTGTGGACCATTTTAACCTGATTTGGAACCATTGACAAAGACCTTTTATAGTTTTGTTCTTAAATGACTTCCCATTATCTGTAACGATGGCTCGTGGGAATGCCATATCGACAAATGATATGATTCATGATAAATTTAGAAATCTGGGCTCCTGTTACATAGGTTAAAGGGACAGCCTCCACCCATTTTGTAAAGTATTCCATTAGCCGTGATGATATGTGTATGACCATCAGATGAGGTAGGAGTAAGTTTTCCTATCAAGTCAAGTCCCCACTTAGAGAATGGCCATGGGGTAGTGATAGGTTGCAATGGTTGTGATGGAGCATGGATGAAGTTTCCATACTTTTGGCAAAGTACACATTTCTGACATAATTGCAACAATCGGTTTCCATGGTAGGCCAATAGTAGCCTACTCTCAACAATTTCTTAGCTAAGACCATTCCGTTTGTATGTGCTCCACACACCCCTTCATGTACTTCTTTGATTGCTTGGATTGACTCCGTCACATCAAGACAACGTAATAGATTCCCATCGTAGCCATGATGATAAAGTGTACCTCCTAAAAGGGTGTAATGGGCTATTTGGTGAATCAGGATTTGCTTTTTGAATGGGAGATATCGGGAGGGAACGTGTTGTCCTTGAGATAGGAAAAGATGGGTTCGTACCATGGGAATTGGGACCAACAACATCACAAGCCAGACAAGATTTGGCATGTCATACGTGGGCTGGCATAAATTTTCTACAAAGAATGGCATGTCATTATTCCCAGTGGAATATGAAGCATAGAACCCACTTTATGTGCCATGGCATCTTGCCGATCATTTTGCTGCTCTTGGGATTTGTTCAAATGTAATGCATGAAGTACTCCTTTAGAGTTTCGACTAACTTTTTGTAAGGTATGAGCTTGTCATCCTTAACCTTATATTCATCATTAACCTATTTGATAATTAACTGAGAATCACCCACAACCTTGACATGATGAATATTCCACTTGATAGCTAGCTTCATCCCTGCAATAAGTGCCTCATACTCCATAATATTGTTTGTGCAAGGGAAGCCCAGGTGAAAATCCTGTGGTATAGGATCACCAGAAGGAGTAATAAGGACTACCCCTACACCTGAACCATGAAAAGTAAAGGACCCATCAAAATGTATCTACCATATGATAGATTCTTCAATGTAGAGCAAGGAGGCATCGGCGAAGATCCAGATTCAAAGGTTCGAGTGCCTTGCAAAGGTGCTTCCGCTAGCTAGTCAGCAAGTACTTGTCCTTTAACCGATTTTTGATGTACAAATTCTATGTCAAACTCACTGAGTAGAATGATCCAATTAGCCATTCTACCTGTGAGGGTGGGTTTAGATAGTAAGTACTTGAGTGGGTCAACCTTGGATATTAGCTTGGTTTTGGTATTCAATAGATAATGGTGAAGTTTTTGAAAAGTAAAAACAACAGCCAAGCAAGCTTTTTCAATTTGAGGATAATTGAGCTCATAGGTGATGAGGGTGTGACTGAGATAATACACCACTTTTTCCTTATGACCAAGGTCATATTGGGTGAGCAGCGCACCAATAGAAAATTGCGTAGTAGAAATATAGAGCAAGAGTGGTTCTCAGGAGTTGGAGGCATGAGGATAGGTGGATTAGCCAAGTATTGTTTAAAAAAAAAAGGCTTGTTGTTGCTCAGGTCCCCAGATGAAAGTGACATCCTTTTTAAGAAAGTGGGTGAATGAGTGGCACTTATCTACAAGTTGGGAGATGAAGCGGTGAATGGCTTGAATTTTCCCCTGTAAGCTACGTAGTTGCTTGATATTCTTAGGTGGAGGCATTTCAGTAATAGCAGACACTTTAGCAGGGTCTACCTCAATACCTCATCTTGATACAATGAAGCCCAAATAGTTTTCTGATAGCACACCGAAGACACACTTCTTTGGATTCAGCCTGACCTTTGTACTCGTAGGCGCTCAAAGATATGCCAAAAATGATAGGGTGATCCTCTCTTGTTTTAGACTTTCCAAGGATGTCATCCACGTAGTCCTCCATGATATCATGAATCATATCATGAAAAATTACTATCATTTCCCGTTGATAAGTAGCTCCTACATTTTTGAGACCAAATGGCATCACCTGATAATAGAAGGTGCCCCAAGGAGTCGTGAAAGCCATTTTGTGTTGGTCTTCTTCAGCTATCTTGATTTGGTTGTATCCTGAAAATCCATCCATGAGAGATAGCATCTCGTACCCTGTTGTTGAGTCGACAATCATGTCAATATTTGGTAGTGGAAAATCATCTTTAGGGAAAGCCTTATTAATGTCTCTAAAATCCATGCAGATTCGGATACCAGCCAGGATTTTTCTGGACAGAACAATGTTGATATCCATTTAGAATAATCAATAGGCCGGATGAATCCTGCCTGCAAGAAATCTTTCCAACTCTTCTTTAACTAGTAAGGCCACTCTTGGGTGCATCTTTCGGAGTTTCTATTTGATAGGCTTAGCGTCTGCATGCACAACTAGGTTGTGCATGACCAAAGTTGGATCTAAGCCGGGCATGTCTTTGTAAGACCATGCAAACATGTCTATAAACTCTCACAGTAGCATAGTGAATGTCTTTTGTTCTCTAGCAAGAGTGATGCTCCCAATTTTACTATCTTGGGATCTTCTTCTGTACCAATATTCACATCAATGGTTTCTTTGACTAGTAATTTTGATAAGTCCTCCATACGTGTAGGATCGGGAGGAGGTTGAGATCTTCGTCCAAGGATGTCTCCATGAGATTTTCATCCTTGGCATGGTCACTTTGTTTGTCCTTTGATTTTTTTATTTGTTTGTCGGCCAGTGCCTCAAAGAGGTTTTCACTGTGTGACTTGGACTTTGATTTTTTCGAGGCTTTACGTTGGAACTTTTTCCCTCACTTTTCTTTAAGTTTTGTTGACCATGAAGCTCAGCCTCCTCACCGAAGTAGGCGCAGGTATCAAGTCAATAAAGAAACCCTTCTTGTGATCTCCAATGGGAATTGTATCCCTTATGCCCATGAACTCTGTGATAGCTTCGTCATTCTCGAATAAATCTAGTGACATGTGACGTTGTTGGTCCCATTCAACAAGGGAAGGGTAAACAAGGTCAAGGGTTGGTTCCATGGGGGTTATGGTTAGGACAAGCGTTGTTCATGAATAGGTTTGTGGAGGCAAGATCCTCATATTGGCTACAATGGGAATCCGTATCACTATCTAGATAGTCAGAGCTATCCTCACGTTTAGAACAAGTAGCATCTTGATCATTGGGGTGTGCTCCATAAGGGTGAATCCCAATGCCATATATTTCTATTTTGAAATGTGGAAGAGGCACCTGGTTCTCTCTTGTCCTTGTTCATTTCTTCCACATCCTAGGCCCTTGTAGCCCATGGAGTACATCATTTTATTGGATTTCTCATATTCAGGGTTTGATAATAGGATGGTTGAGTATCCTCTGGGACCCAAGTTGTAGGTGGATCAAGTAATTTTTCCTCAGCTAACAAGCCTCCAGGTAAGAATGACCCAATAGTGTGTTCATTTCTAGGTCTTTTGAAGTGATAGTTAGGGTGACCTCTAGTCTTGGGTGACAATGAGAGGTCTGAAACCAAGAGCGCTTGTTGTACATTGTATTCCATAGCCATATTCAAGGATTTTCATCTCCCATGAATCAAAAGGAGATGTTGATGTAGATGCCCCATGGCACAAGAACTGAGAGAATCGAATCTATCCGAGATTCCATGGCCTCAGATTGAGAGGGACCACTATATCGGTGAGAGGGACATGCATATGTGCCCTTACGTGTAAAGCTATTGAGAGCTCTATAGTGAGCAAAGGGCTCTGAATCTCCTTGTATTGTAATGGTGTGTCCCTCATGCTTCAATTTAATGCATTGATGAAATGTCGATGGCACGGCTGCATGGCATGAATCCATGGTCGGCCTAGAAGCATATTATATGGAAGTTCCAAGTCAGGACATGAAACTTTGTCTGATGGCAAGTGGGACCCACCTCCATGGGTAACGTGATTGTGCCCGTTGACTCCCTTTCCACGTTGTCATATGTGGTGATAGTGATGATATTGGACTCAAGATCTGCCTCAGTATGTCCTAGTTGTTTAACCAACTTGAGTGTACAAATGTTCAACCCAGATCCGTTATCCACAAGCACCCGTTTGATCTTCCTGCGGGTGACAACTACCTCAATATATAAAGGAAGATTATGTGTTGGATTCTCAGTAGGGATCTCCCTATGGTTGAAGGCAATATGTTCATTTGGTACGATGTTTGCCACTGTGGCTTGAAGGTGTGTAGGATCGACCTCTAAAGGCACTCCCGACCCCTGAAGAGTTTGGTATAGAATGTCTTTGTGTACATTGGATATCTTAAGAAGATCTAAGATTGAAATCTTAGCAGACGTCTTCTCAAGTTGCTCTAAAGGTTATATTTACCAGTTTGTGGGGTTGATGGAGAAGGTTCCGAGAATCACGAGGCGGGCATGCCTTATTACCGTAGCGTAATCCTTTCCCTTGATTCGGATGGTGTTGATATGGTCAATAGGAGAGCAAATACATCCAATAAGTGAATCATAATGATTGTTGTTTTTTGGTGTATAAGTAATTCACTACTTTATAACCTTGGGATGACTCTCCCTAATCCGGCTTTGACTTTTCTGATTTATCATGATTGGGGAATGGCTCTTTATATATCCCCATTTCTCGTTAGGTGTCTGTGTTTTACTGGGTTGTCCACCTCTATCTCCCCATTGTCAATGAGGTCTTGAATATAATGATGAAGTCGTAGACATTTGTCTATCTTATGCCCCTTGACATGATGCATTTCATAATATTCATGCTCCTTGTACCATGAAGGTTTTGGAGCATTGTCATCAAATGGTTGTGTCGTAGGATATGTCATCATGTGGGCCACATCAATTGTTTTAGTATAACTGACAAAGGTTCATTAAGAGAGGTGAATGTTCTTCACTTTGGTGGTGGTTGAATTGGTCCTTTGGTCAGTTTAAAAGGTTGACCGGTTTGGACCATTTGTACACGTTTGGAATCAGTGATCCCATCTCCCACCACATTTTTGTTTTTGTTAAAAACCTTGACTTTTCCGTGGGTTTACATTTTGATTATCTCTAGATTGGGTTTTGAGGGTTCCTTTGGCAATGAGAGATTTCTCTATCTGAACCCCTTTTTGATGACCTCCTCAAAAGTGTGAACACAATGCATTTGGAGGTGGAAAGCTATATCGGGTTTAGGTTGGGAATGAAAATACTAACCAGCTATTTTTTAAAGGAAAGCGCAAGGAAGTGACTAGCTATCCCTCTCCACCGTTGGAGGAAGCTGGCGAAAGTCTCATTAGGGCATTGTTTGGCACCACATAAATCTGCCATGGTGACATCACTCTCTATGTTGTATGAGAAATGACGCATGAACCTTTCTGCCAATTCTGGCCAAGTGAAAATTGATCCCGAGGTAAGCGTGTAAACCACTCCAAGGCTTGACCTCCGAGACTCTTTGGGAAAAGTCGATGAGATAATTATCACTATAAGACACCTCTTGACATGCCATATAGAAATATTTGACATGATCCTGTGGATCTCCTTTCCCTTTATATTTTTCAAATTTTGGCATATCAAATTTCTTAGGAAAGGGTTGAAGGGTCATAGTCTTGTCAAAAGGATAGGGGCATAATTCTTCATATTGATACTTTCTAATGCTCCCTATATTGCTCTCTTGTAGGCTCGTGAGTGTCACTTTCATAGATTGTACCTCTTGTGTGAGCAATTGTTCTCTAGTGGGAGAAGTGGGGATATATACGCGATGATACCCTGTATCTTCTTCTCCTTGGTTTTCTCTATGGAGTTCATTGATCTTAACCTTAGGCTTGAATTTTGAACATTTTTGTTTGCTTCCTTCTGTACATGGGAGGTTAGCAAAGCTAATTGTTGGCTTAGGTTACTAATCTGTTGTTGAATTGTGGTTTCTTCTTCTAAAGGTTCTTCCTCCTCGTATTGTGGAGGTTCTTCACCCGTCTCATGTCTGTCTTGTTTCTACGTGGCACTTTGATAAAGGGTATTCTATGTCCCACCACTTTATCATTCCCTGTGTTAGAGGTAGAAGCATGTCCATGTGTCAAAATATCCTCCATATTGATAAGGGGTCATTCTTCCTCAGTAGCATTATTCATAGGTGGGATTGTTTCATTTTCAGTGGGAAATTTGGCCCCTAATTCTACGACCCATGCTAGCACTCTATCTTTATTTCTGAAAAGAAACTCATCTAATAAAGTAGGGTCAAAATCAAATTCTACGTGTGGGGATTCTAATTCATTTCCACTATGATTGACCATATCTTCTATCTCTTTTTCCGCAGAAAACAGAGGTCCTAGATCATGTCCAATGAAGGGGTTTGACCCTTATCTGTTAGAGGCTTCCCAAGCTTGCACTTGTTGTTCCTCGTATGTTTGTTTCTTGAGTCCTAATCATGTTTTAGGAGCCATGTTTTTGTGATAGTTTCACTAGGGTAAGTTGTAAATGTGTTCAAAACTTTGTGACCACACCTAAGTGAAATGCAAGATGTATTGTCAAGAATATGAATGAATTAACAATGTGAGAATACCAATGTGATAGAGTGATAAATCACTAGTGACACAAATGTTTGGTATCTAAACCTATCAAATGAAGTACTTCCTAGACTACGTCTCAAAAATAGCTTAGTGTTGCAAGATAATTAACAAGATGTTCTCACTTCGATTTATGTAAGTTCAAAAGAATGAACAAGATGTAAGTAAATACAAAAATTTAATGTGACCTCCTAAAGATATACTAAAATCGAATCCAAACTCGAATTAAGACCTATATCTCAAAAAGTGTCAATTATTAGAATTTGTGAAGTGACACAACAATATCACCAAGATATGTTAACCAAAACACAAAGGAAGAAAGTAAGGTATTGATATCAAAAAAGATCACTGTCATTGATATAACAATGGTAACACCTAGACTCTTCAAAATCGAGGTAATAATATAATCGAACTAAAAAGCTTAAAGTAAGCTAGAATAGTAATATAGTAGTTAAAATGTGTGTAGCGTAAAAGGCAAGATAAAAACTAAGTCGCTAAAAGTAAAAACATCACACGTTTCACAATAAAAATATGGTTCACAACTCAACACTATTTTAGAATGGTCAAAGTGGGCTCCTGGCCAAAGTATATTTTCCTAGGTGGTTCTCTCGTCCTAGGTGTTACAAAGATTATCCACGAGCGGGATGATTTACCCAAATAGTCCCGACTATCTTGGGAGTATCTTGACTTTTCCCCCTTCAAGCACAGTGGGCATTAAATGCATCCATCATGTACTTAAAAGGGTCACGTAGGGACAACTTGTAACTCTATCTCACAAAGGAATCACTAGTCAGATAGGTAGTGTGGAGCACTTCCCATTTCATCCACAAGGTTCCCTCTTGTGTGGACTACTTTGGGGTTCCTGGAACCACCCCCATTGTTGTAGCTTAAGGCGTTATGCCAAAGGGGTTATGTTAGTTGAGCGGAGAGGGACGTACCCTTTTCTAAAACCTGCGTAATATAGTGTTTTGAATATGTTGTTCATTTTATCTTTTTAATTAGGTGTGGTTTACTTAAACACCTTTTGGCAACTTGTATAACAAGCTTATTTGTATTAGTAGTTTTTGACTTTGTTTTGATTCCTCTTTTCTTTGACCAGTGATGGTGTTTTGGTCCTATATGATGATTTTTAGTAGTTTTCCATTAAAAAAGAAGGCACCATTTCGATTCTCTAGATCATCAAGGATGCAAGAGAAGAGCATGCATGATGTTTCCAAAATCTAAAAAGATATCAAATGGAAAAACACTTTAATTCAAACACACAAGTTAACCAATTCCAACTCAAATATTCCTAACAACCTCTAAGCATAAAAAGGACTTAAGAATCATTTCGATTCCCAAGATTGCCCCAAGGGACATGAGGGAAGAGCATACGTGATCTTATTCCTATAAGTAAACAATGCAAAAATCCATCTAATCAAGTACAAACATGTAAAAACATCCTGCAAAGACAAGTATATGATTAGATAAAACCTGCAAGAATGTTAGAACCTCAACACATTAATTTCAAAAACATGAAAGGACACTGTGCCCCTTTTTTGGCATCTTGTGTGTGGGTTAGGGCATATGCGCCACTCTATGCTTTTCAAATTACAGTGCACTGCGCCACCCGAGAGGTGTGTGCCACGAAAACAATGTATGCGCTACTCTGCATGTTTTTTTGCTTACCATGCACCTGCGCCACCAGAGAGGTGTGTGTGCCACAAAAACAATGTATGTACCACCTTTGAGAAAAACATACGGGAAATTAGACATAATGCTTGCGCTACGGGAAAACATGTGCACTACTAGAAAAGCGTGTGCGCTACCGGGAAACGTGTGTGCCACCACTTTATAAAACAGTCCCAGATTTCGACAGAACATCCACGCCACCAAAAATGTGCCTACGCCACTAAAATAGTGTGTGTGCTCTAGTTAGGGTGTGCTGTGTCTGATGACGGAGTTTCAAAATGTAGTGAAGGTATAGTATGATGAAATGACATCTGCACCA
Organism: Taxus wallichiana var. yunnanensis; assembly: GCA_018340775.1. Classification (NCBI taxonomy): domain Eukaryota; kingdom Viridiplantae; phylum Streptophyta; class Pinopsida; order Cupressales; family Taxaceae; genus Taxus; species Taxus wallichiana. The sequence continues at coordinate 878,829,623 of CM031242.1, forward strand.
AGTTAGTGCATCGCACCTTTGTTTAGTTAGGGTGTGTGTGCCGGGGTTAGCGCATGCACTAGGGTCGGTAAATAGAGAACCAAGTTTTGACAGTGCACCTGTATGCCACCAGAGAGGCGTGTGCACCACAAAAACCATGCCTACGCTCCTAAAAATGTGCCTGCACCACACCTACAACCAAAATATAGCAAAAAACACAAGAAAACTCACAATATCTCAAATTTTGACAAGTTAGTTTAAGAATGGAAACAACCCATTAAAATGATGGCTATGAACAAGAAGTTACACATATCAAATTAGCAAAAATTCCAAGAAAATGGACATTAATTACTACATGTGCATATCAAAAGTTAGCCAAAACAATGAAACTTAAACTAAAATGCCATGGGACTAAGGGTCCCACCAGGCGTGCCAAATGTGTGCATGTGTACTTTGCTTAAGCTAAATTAAATGAAGTAAGAACTACCACCTAAAAATAGTTCTATAATCTAGCTAAGACAAAGCCTAAGCACCATCAAGATAAAGAGCTAAACAAGATCTAAACTAACATCATAACTTTGAAAACATAAGATCAAAACTAGCATGTTATTTAAAATCTCTACTCTCCTAGATTACCAACAAGAATGAATGGACCTATTTAGCTCCAATGGCAATCAAAAATTGCTTTGTTTGATCCTTAAAGAATGCAAGAATAGGAAGCTTTAGCTCTTAACAATGGTGACCTCTCAAGAAAACAAAAGGCAAGCTCTTAGTCTATTTTTCTATATGCTTTGCATTTGCTCTCTTAAGAAGTTTAGGTGTAGGTATAAAGGTAGAAGGAGGGCTCCTTATATAGCCCAATGGATAAAGGAAACACTTCATCCCTTTGCATGTGGGATAAAGGTAAAACATGATTAGGAATGGATAAGGTTGCTTTATAAAAGGTAACCTTACTTTAGAAGGGTTTAATTTATGCTTAGCAAGTCATGGGAGTTGGAGGGTGTTTTAATTAATCAAAGGTGATTAACTAATAGGTAGATCTAAGCTTATAGAAGCTATTTAGAGGAATATTAGTATGATTTAGGCTATTAGAAGGGGATTAAATCAATTAAATATTGATTTATTAGTTAAATGGAAGGGAAAGCTAATTAATTAATAATAATTAATTAGTCTAGATAGAAGGGGTGATTAATTAAAAGAGAATGAAATCAATGGAATATTTATTTATTGGTTAAATGAAAGAGGAAGGCTAATTAATTAATAATAATTAATTAGTCTAGATAGAAGGGGGTTTTATTAACGGAATGTCGTTAATTAGGATTTTAGTTGGATAGGCGGCTTAGTTAATTAGCATAGTGTAATTAATCAAATGATGATAGAGAGAAGATGAGTGTTCTTGACGATTTGTTGCCAATTTTCAAGAAGGGGGATAATTAGTACAATTTAAGTATTTAAACTGCTTGGGCGTAATTATAGGTGTCTACAAGATCATAGGTCATTAGGTGTAGTTAGGGTTTTTATGTCATGCACGGGAGTTGCACATTACTCCTATATATGTACCCTTTCTATTTGATCTATGAGAATGAGTATACCTATTATTTTCATGCATAATTTTCTTTTGTGTTTGATTTATTGTTGGTTACTTGGAGTGTTCACGTCGATGTTGGAGTGCAACCTCTTCGATGTGCACAAGGTTCTGTATTGATCCTTGCAAAAAAATTCACATATTCATCTTTTGTGATTTTAAATTTTGTATATTTAATAAAGTTTGAAATATTTTCAATTAAAATTATATTTTGAAGATTGTATTTTTATTGTTCATTAGACATATGTTTAGACATCCTCACAATTATTATATGTTTACACATTGATGTGTTCTCTTGAGGATTATGTGTTTATGTGGTCTTCGAGAGATGGAGGAGAAGGGATTTGAACTACTTGGGGCTTTCAAATGGGTTAACCACATACCTTGGATTCACCTACTATAACCCCTTCAAATCCACTCGCATTGTGCTCACCTATATGCCACGTGTGATAGGCTTTGCTTAGAAATTAATATGAGGCACTAATTATCATGCCTTTTACAAAATAGATTTTTTCCATTTTCTAGAAAATACCTCGATAAGTTGTCACTTATTTCTTTGTTGAATTCGGTAAAATTGTGTAAGGCTAAAGGTGGGTCCCACATCATGTTGTGATATAGTTGATCATTAGCATTCATATTATCGAAATTCTTAGAAAATTCTATTAGTGTGAAAAATATTGTTATGTTATTTGAGGTCCCAGTACATTTGATTGACATCTTGATACAATTTCAAAACTTGTATTGAAAATACTCCATACAATTTTAGGTCTCATATTTGAATGACAACTATTACCTTGATTATCAATAACAATAATGAATCTATTTTTCATTTAATAGTTGCAACAAATGATGTAATTTACTCTCAAATATGGCACACAATTTTACGGTTGTGCATACAGGTTTACACCTCAAGCATGTAATAAGTTAATAAAGTCAACTTTTAACATTGAAATTGTAAAAATGCATGCAATTGCTTGTAATGGTGGGTGGTTGGGCTTGCATACCACAAGTAATGGATTTGAGTTTTGTTGATTGCATTGCTAACATTTGTGAGGTTTAATTTTTTTCCTTGATTGTGGATCTACAAAACTTCCTAAAACACATGATAGCCATGCATGGAAGTTTCACACCACAATGCATCATGTGTTATATCAAATTAGGGCATTGCATTATGATGGAACATTCCTTAAATTGTCGCGTACCTTCCAAATTATTTTTACACCAAGTCATACATTTAGACACATATAGGATTTTTAAATGGACATGCATATCCAAAAATATCCCTCAAAATATGCTCCACACTATAAAACAAGTCATAGCTGCAAGGAAACAAGTCTTGTTAGCTAGAAAACATCTTAATGATAGAACCTTGTGTATGCATATTACAATATTGTTCCCTACCAACAATCCTTTCGATGCCTCGACAACATATGGTTATATTCCGTTATTTTTGGCAAATGGCTATCTAGCTATACATCATGTCCGCTTATCCAACCATAACTAATTTTATTAGAATTGAAGAATGCATTTACCATCATACATTAGGCTAAGGCTATTCTAGTCCCACCATCCTAATCTAAAACATACAAAGAAACAAATTTTAGCTTACACAGGAAACATGCACATTTTTCAGGTTCTGACAGTCATATAATTCACCCAATTGTTGTCAATCCTTCTATATCAGAATATTTTTTGCTAAATTGTTGTATATTATTATATTTCTAACTAAAACTACCTTTTCCCCATGAAATGACCATTAATTAAGATTTGTTGGGTAAAATGGCCTTATCGCTTGCCCCTACGAATTAGCTATCATTTCCTTTGGTGAGTTACTATTGTTGGTGACATGTTTAATAAATAGCCCATGCTCTCGCCTCCTTCTACTCTTCAAATATGGCATGCATGGAAAATGGAGTTTAGCTTGGAACAAACACCCAAACAAGGATTTAATTAAACACAACAAATGCTCAAGCGTCTATAACTCGATTATGCTTCGATCCTTTTTATTGGGAGATTGAATTATTTCCTTTTCTAAGGTTGGGACGATGAGAAGTATTTTTAAAATTTAATTTGTTTAAATGCGTGAGGGTGAGTGTGGAGTCAAATTGTAGTCAACCATCCACCATGGCAACGAGGGTATACCTTTCAAAGTTTTCAAGGAGGATGGGGTCCACATCCGACATGGCCACGTGGAAATAGACAAGGGAAGGAAACAAAACTTGTTAAAGGGGTAGTCAAATGACATTGAAAAAGCATGACATTATCTAGGTTTATGTGTCCTAAACTAGCAATCGCACGCGAAGTGTATGATGTGAACGCCGAAAGTAAAGGGTGTAGGGAGAATGGGGAAGTATGTTTTTATTATCTTGAAGGAAGGGAAAGAGTAAGGAAGCGGAGTATAGAAAATAAAGCGAAGCATTATATATATAGGTAATATATATAGAAAGTGAAAGCTGTTAAATACATGAACTAACCATTATGTATGAAATGTTATAGTAAAAGATTTAAATATATGAAAACCATTATATATAACAGTAGAAGATATATGGAAAGCAAAACACTTGAGTATATGAAGGAACCATATATCACATGTGACAAGACAATGCTAGGACATAAGACGACCTTTTTATTTTTTACAAGAAAATATAGATGTATAATGAACCAATATTGTATTGTAGCGTGGGATATATACAAACTAAAACCCTTCAATACATGAGCGAGGATAGTGAACCAATGGAAGGTGAGAGGGTGTCACAAGAAAAAATAAACACGAGAAAGAAATTACGGGACGGGGAAGACGCGGAGCGGGAAAGGCTGGAGAGGCGATTACCATAGAAGGCTAAGGAGGTAGGCACCAAGGTGGGGGAGGGAGGAAGGGGTTGGAGATGGAGTTCTTTACTTCGTGGAATTGGAGGGGGCAATGGACATTTTGGAGTAACACTCAAAGGATAAAGTCGGAGAGATTCGAATGTCACACAAGGAAGGAACTCTTGATAATGTAGTAAAAATAAGTCCGGGTATTTCGGTGGATCCAATGTCAATAAAAGTTTGAGGAAGGGTGAGCCATTGAGATTTGTGGATAGATAAATCCCAAGCCATTTCTAAAGGCAATTATCTACGACAACCTCTTGACATGGGGGATTAGAGGGATCCCATGGGGACTAGTATACCGATCAAAGTTGAAAACAATGAAAGAAGGAAAAGAAAGTGGAGCGGAGGAAGGTAAATAGACAATGTCAATGATAGTGCCAGATGCGCCATTAACAAGGCCTATAGCAACCCATAAATTAGCGAAAAGCATGATTTTTTGGTTTTTGCAAAGGAGAACTTTTTGTTCAAGCTGGTCGTCATCATCGGGATCATGGGAGTCATTCCTTTTTGTATTTAGAGTAATGGACAAGGCAATTGGAGAATTGATTTCCTTCAGCATCTGTAAATCGTGGTTTTCAACATGTACATTTGTCGAAATAAGGTGGGGGCACTGTGGAAGTTTTCAAGTTCTTGTTCCGAGAGGCAGGAATTTGTGCGAGACATCAATATCTCCCAATCTGGAAGAGTGGGAACACCATTCCAGATGTTATGAAGCAAGTTGTGAAAGGAAACACGAGCTACAAAGTGGAGCCTTGTTGCCTAAATATAGATCTCAAGGATATTGAATTAGGAAATGCGTGTCAAAGGGATGCACCGTAGGAAATGCTGACATAGAGTGGAATGTCTAGCATGAGTGGAAGTTGACCAACGTATCCAACAGAATCATGGATCTATTTCCAAACGAGGAAGTCCAGGAAATGTAGAAACGCCCCACGAAGACGATAGTCAATTTTTGCAAGAAGTTTAGGGCCAATGAAACTCATTTCATCAATAAAAATGTATTTGATATCTTTTAATGAGTCTTGGAAGGAGGACAAATATTTGCCTTCAAGGGGTTTCAATTCTCTGATGGGGATTCGGAGGCAGAGAATGAACGATTGATGATGAAATGTTAAAAGCAACCACTCTAGTAGGGGCTAGTAAAAGAAGGGGTGAAGCGACCGGGCTTGCGAGGGAGGAGAAGGTACATTTGAGAGAGTGGATGAGGAATGCCTTTCCTATTCCTGCAGTGCCTTGAATAATGAGATGAATGGGTGACAGGTTTTCCTTAGAAGAAAAGTGGTGGAGAATTGTGTCAAAAGCTAGTTGTTGGTCATCGCTCAAAGGAGATGGTGAGGTGGAGGTGGAGGGACTTGTATGGGGAGGGCAATATTCAGCCTTATTTCTTTCAATAAAAGAAGGTGCGATGTCGATAAGCTCAAGCAGAATGTTATGGTATGACCAATCATGAAGGGAGTCAAATTATCGAAGGCCCAGCATATGGAGGTGGTCAAGACCTTTTGTTTGTCCCGGACAGAGTCTCACCAAAAGCTAACATTCATAGATGTGTTTTGTTGCTTGCATGGTGTCTGTGTCAGAGTTGGACAAGGCATCTTGAACATCGGCAGGTTTTGTGTCTATTCTTCTAACATGCCACGATTTGTACGAATTATTGAAGAGGTGCCAATTGGAGGAAACAATATCTAGTGAAGAACCAATATCTGAAGGAATGTTGCAGAAATATTTGTACAATAAGAGTTTAGACCAACAGAAAAGATGGGAAGCATCTGTATTTTCTGGTGGAATGACGGAAAACCTTGGGTACACTCGAGAAAATTGCTAGTGGAGTTCGTTGTTTCCATTTTTCATCCTTTATGTATTTGTTGTAACTCCAATCTCGAGAAATCTGGATAAGGGAAAGGGACTCCATTGATGGAGGGTGGATAAGGTACGCATCAAAAAGTTGTGTTGTTTCTTGTGCTTGAGAATATGATGCAGAAAGGCGCCGGAGTATTTTCTTCCCCACATTCAAATAGATGATTTGGCATCTGGACATAACAAGAGGCAGTTTGAGAAGCATGTGACAAGCTTCTTGTGCACTGATTCTGGCATGTGTTCAGAAGTTTGAGGGTTCTAAGCGGAAACATACTGATCAAAGTATTGTTTTGTTGTGTTGACAGAAATAACGTCATTCTAATTAATTGCCTCAACATTAGGGGCACCCTCAAGCTAAAGGATACTGTGAACATGTGCGACGCTCTATGTTGTCATTCCTACCTAAAGGAAGACAACTGTTAGAAAGGAAGAAACAAAGCAAAATGGAAAATGCACAAATTGAATATCTTTACCTATACCAATATTTCTTGGCCCTAAGGTGTTTCTGTAGCACCTCCTCACGGAATATTGTGAACCTCTAGTGTAAGTAAGTAGTAACACGGTGGGGGTGGTTGATAATGTTGAGAGCATTCGAATCTTTGTGAGCATTGAGGATTCGAGGGTGGAGCACCTAGCACACATTTATGAAGATCGGGCCGGTTAGTATGCAGCAACAAGAAGAGTGAAGAAGAATGTCGGTGCGCTAATTGTTCAACCATGTCCGAGATTTCCCTACTTTTTTACTAGAAGGAGCATGTTACGTGGAAATAACATGTCATTACGATATAAACGATCATTACGACTAAATCTTTTTCAAGCGAGAAGAGTTAGGAGTTTCAATTATTTATATTCATTGAAGTAGAGTTTCCTCGAAACAAACACAAGCCAAATATTTATATATATTGATATTCATTAAAGACGAGCTTCCATAAACAAACACAAAGCAAAAATATCGTGTGAAATAAAGTTCCTTGCAAGGGGGATAGCACATAAAGAGGCCAAGAGAGGTCAATATGGGGAGAACATCAACGCATGGAAGCTACTATACTTTTACATCAACATCATTCAGGGATGGGAAGCCGTAGCTTCGCGCTTCTGCAAATTAATAATGACACATTTTAACTATTTGTTCCCGCGGTATGTTTCAATTTTGATGGAAAGTGTAAATTGAAATTCTCAGCCTATAATCTGGTTTGCAATCTCGGATGTCACATCGTCATCGATGCTTAAAAAGTGCAAGTATTTAGCTTTGACGCACATTATATTCTCTACGGTCTCATCAAATGCAGTTACGGATTGAAGTTCCCTGTGCCGACTTTCAAAGTGACACGGAGTGCATACCTATAGTCACATTTCTGGACAACAACATTACATTTCCCACAAAACCAGGTCCCGTTTTCCAATTCTTGCACTTTCTTTTGACATTGTTTACCATCTTTCACAGTAGGGCAAGCCAAGTAATAAAAATTGTCCAATGCAATGTCTGTGATTATTTCCGTAACTGCAGCCCATTCATTTTTTTCTATGTTACCCATTTGCAGAACCTGAGCTATTATTGTCGGAGAGGAGAAGGCAGGTGGAGGGCCTAGGACCCTGTTTGTGATAGACGGTGTGGGGACATTGAAAGCATTAGATGCAGCCCATTCTTGCAGCGAGGGACTTTCAGGGATCACTAGGTTGACAAACCATTTTGTAGTGGATATAGTATCAAGAGATGTTCCGTTGAAGCTGGAAACATGTTGTGCAGTTTTAAGAGCAAGCACTGGTTTCTGCGGAATGGAGAGGAAGCCTTCTAGCTCTTCACCAAGAGCAATTAAATGCTGACCCCACAAAGTTACGGAAATACCATATGCCGACATGTATTTAAGTTGCACTGTCCTCTTCACCGTTTCTGTCCGATCATGTCTGCGAATGGTGGATCACGGAGAAATAACAAGAACAACCCCAATGATGTCGACAAAAAAACCAACAGGTCTTCCAGCTATTTATTTGACGGGGAGAAAGTGGACGTGGTGCAAAGGTATGATTTCCTTGTTCACATGCAAAGGGGAACAGTGGATGTTGCCAACAAGAAACTTTCCAACGAGTTGTTGAGGTTGTTGAAATTTTCTTTTGATTTTCCAATTCTACCAGTTAGAGATGGTGTACAATTTTTTAGTTTCTATCTTGTCATAAAACATTTCTGCAGTCTCATTGAAACAAGTGACACGGATTTCCCCACCTTTGTTGTCCACGAAATCGAAGCCAAAGAAACAGTCGTTGCTGTTATCATTATTGTATGTTCGCATGGAGTTATTTGCCAGTGTTCACCCCTCAATAGACCAAACCCGCATGGTCGTGTTCAAGTCGTCTATGCAAATGGCCTTCGACGAAGATTTTGAGGAAGCCTATATCTTCTGAGGTGATGTTTGTGGGAACAAAGTCTTGGAGGCGGTGTTACTTAATTTCTCCTTTTTAACGAATAAGCGTTGTTTACGTCACAAGGTTTGAGTTAATAAAGTTTGGTTCAAGTTCAGCAGTGGATGAAGATGAGAAAAAAGTCTTAAAGTTTAAACAAATGAATTTTTTATCATTTTAATTTTCTAAGAAAATGCATAAATATGTCACAGAGAGAGGAGAGAATTTTCCATCCTCTGCTTTCGCTAAGTGTTCATATATATACATATAATATGTATGTGTGTGTGAATTCCAGTCAAAAGTTTCCTCTGTAAAAATAATGGGTAAAGTTCGAGCTCATGTTCAGAAATTGCACGGATAAAGTTAAGCAAAGTTTGGACTTTTTGCATAACATTTTCCATACCTTGCGACATAGGTTTACAGACTCAAACTCAGACTCAGACTAGTCATAAACTACTCGGTCAATTAAAAAAATTCTAAAGTTACTAATTTTTACACTAAATTTAAAATTCAATAAAAAAATGTGATTCTTATGTATCCTCAGCGAAACAATTGGAGTACAGATAGTAAAGCTCTTTATTGTATATGTTGTTTTTAATATACACAAACACAATTCAAATGACATCATTACATATGTAAAAAAATTAGCTAACTATTAACTAAATTTAACAATTTTCAAGTCAAAAGCATGAAAACCTGATTTTATCGTTCTAGAAACTCTGGTACGTGTAGATAAGAAGGCTTGGCAAACTTCTTGGACATCATAAAAAGATAGAATTGCTGAGGATGGTACAGACTTGCAATTTCCAATTTTAAAATTGTTCTGCACAAAAATAAAATAGCAACTGGTAAGCCTTAAATAGACTTTGGCTCATCTAATCCGCTTCCCCAATTTTAGAGAACCTGAAGATTAAGATGTATACAACTGTGCCTGATTTCAAATTTGACAGATTGAGTTGATTGAAAGTGGACCAAATGAGGTGTTACTCGTTCTCTTGTCTAGTAATCAGAAATCTGAAGTTCCATAGCTTGACAGATTGCAAAAGCATGTATCATATATTTGACACTAATGAATACTTAGTATACATGGTTCATGTGCCTCGGTATTCATCAAACTGATCCCTTCAAAGACAATCTGTTTACCCGCAACATTAAGATAAGGAACCATATTATGTGCCTGAATAGCACCGGTAACGAAAATTCACTACTATTTTGTTCCTCGATAAAACTATGTCAAATTGACAGTGATTAGATTCCTGGGTGCTTAAACTTGTAAGTAGACATCATTTTTTTATTTAAGGTCCAAATTATTAATATAGCTCGTATGGTCCTTGAGTAGTCAATTTACTTATTCCATTGGAAGCACAAAGTCTATTGTCTAGATACATGAAAGAGGGATATAATAAATATTCAGAGTTGGCAAACCTATATGGCTTGTTTATTGATAATTGCATACTTTCCATCAATCTTGAACTAAAACTGCAGATGATCTTTTTTACAAAAATAAGATACCCCTTCATCAAATTTTAAACCTTGGCATAATGAGTAAACTCTTAGATTTTCCATATGAGGAAAATATCGGCCATTTCAGGTTCAGAAAGCACACTGTTTTTGAAAGCTTAATAAATCGGCAGCGAAAGCGTGACAAAAAATAAACACAAACAACACGAACAAGTTGAAATTGGATATTCCCTAAGCCCCAAGCAAAAGACCAAAGATGCATGCTTATCACAACATGGATTATGATTTGGTTAGAAAGCCCGAGGGACTCGACAAAGCGGACGATTAACGATCCGAGATCGTTTGGTCAAAGCGATGAACGGGCAATCGCGAGCCAGGCGGCCGTGGAAAAAATCATCGGTTGGCGCATAGAAAAGTTCGCGCATCGATTTCTCGTTCGGATTATGATTTGGTTTATCAGCAACTCGAAAGCTTACAAACGCCACGATCCAAGCCAAAGCGAGAATCATGCGACTGTGAAAAAAAAATAAATTTTGAAAAGCGCAGAGATTGACTCGCAAGACTGCGCCTGTCTTGCGAGCAACCGCTGCTGCATGCGCCGCCATCTGCTGCTGCTGCCCCTGTACGCTTTTACACCTCCTCGTTCTCACCTTTGTCATGCTCCCCTCCGCCCTTGCCAGGAAGGGCTTCCGCTACGCTAAGAAGAAAGCTCGGAGTAGCGCAAAGTCCGATCAGAAGAAGAAACGCGATGATGGTGATGATGATGAGAAGAGAGAAAATCGCAGGTATTATACGCCGCCGTGGTCCTGCGTTGTGTCTCCACAGTTAAGCAGCCCTCTCAATACATCGCTCTCAGCGAAGGTCGACACGACAGAGGTGTGGTCTGAACTGTACGCGGCCGGTCACATGGGATTTGGGGGTTCCCTTTTTGATCAAATGCCCAGTGGAGTAGGGAAAACCCTCTTGCTAAACACACAGAGGTGATGGAAATTAGTTTTTATAAAATATAAGCAGGAGTAATGGACATCTCATTCTCTAATTTGTATTAGATATTGTGTAATCTTCTCTGATCACATACAGATCAGGGGTTGGAATGGAAAATGTGGCATCAACACATTAAACCTGAGGACGTCCATGATAAGGACCCTGCATTGTATCTTAACATAGCAACCAGCCAAATGTGTTGCTAATTTATATGACCTTAAAGTTTTTCATTGGTATTTCACAAAAATCTCTTCAATTCGTGTAATCGCAGTAGCATAGACGATTCACGTCTCTTTCTGAGGTAGCAATGGATCAATTCATGTGATATGATAGTTTTTCTTTTTGGGGTTGAGATTCAAGTGTTTAATTTCAAGCTTTGCACTGCAATATGAATTACATTTACTATAACTCATTTGTTAAATTATAATATTTACTACCAAATGTATAGGAAAGAAAAGCTCTATTTCTCCATAGTAAATTGAATTATAATTCTAATGGTAAGTTGAATTATAATGTTTAATACTAATCTATATATGTAATAATAAAGATAATAATAAAAAATATATTTTAAAGTACCGTACCTAGAATGAGATAAAACATTAATGAAAATCAAATTCTCTTATAAATAATTTATATAATATATGACATTGAGATAAATTAAAAGTGCAATTAAAAAATAAATGAATGATGATTAAATATTGTAAGAAAACATAAAATAAATGGAAAATTCTTGAAAGGGATGTCAAATCTTATCTTATTTCTAAGATTCTATCTCTTATGAATATAAATGATTTAAATTGAGTAATTATAATTTATTTATTTTTGTTGAAGGTTCAAAATTCTTTTGGCCTTCTTTAAAGAAACTTAGGCTGCAATTTATTCTTTACTAGCCTTTAGAGTCAACAAGAAATGATTTATGACTTTTTGTGAGCCTAAGAGCTATATCATTGGACCAACAATCAATTGTTGGTGACGTTTTGCACATAATTTAAATGTTTTTTTTTTGTGCTTTTAGTAACAAAATGTTAAATTTAGTTTTTCCCACTTATATTTACCATCATTTCATTTACAAAGTTATATACAAATAATATTAATAATTATTAATATATAGTTATTTAAATAAATATGAAATACTTATATTAATGAGTATAAATAAGAGTCAAGTTTAGAGCTTTCATCAAGGTGCACCCCTCCACCTACATACAATAGTACCAAGTCAATATAGATTGACTTGAAATTGTGTAAAATTGTATCACAAGGTTATCATTGTTATGTAAGTTTGCTTGTAGTGTAATGACAATTTTTTTTCCAAAGTGTATATAATCATTAAGAAGCAATATCATGTGTCAAGGATATCAAATAATATTAACTTACGTTGGTGTCACGACATAATATTATCATATATTTTATTGTTAGCAATTTTTGGTGTGATGGAAAGAACGTTGACTCTAAATGCGATGTGAAATCTGTTTCAAGATATTAATTCAAATATAAACAAATTAGAGTTGTCCTTAGCATATATGTTGTCACAATTTAAGTAGCGTATTTTTGATAAGGGGGGAAATTTTAAAATAATAATAAGTATCTATAAAAAGTTATTATTATTTTTTAAATTGTAAAAAGAAAATTATTTGACAAATGTCCTATTTTTTAAGAAATAGCTCTTATATTACCAAGAATAATATTGAAGCACGCCTCCGGTCCAAACCTATATGAAGGCATGGGAAACAAAAATACTTGAACCCACATGCAACCAATTACATGATCACACTATAAAAGAATTAGTTTGCATGCACAAATAGAATTAGAGCCGAATGATATATATCGTTAGGGTTGCCCGCCTACCATTTAAAAGATCCTATGCATTGAGAATCAGATTCCAACCGATGGTAATGACTTCACTTCCTTCATTTTGTTGTTTAGAATTTTCTACCTCAGAGGCAAGATGTAGTATAAAATATATTTTTTCACCTTTTTTGACGGTCCAGGAAGATGTAGTAGTAAAAACTTGCATGTGCCATAAATTTCATTTCGTGGCTCCATTTTAGGTGTCGTTTTCTCCAAAAGTGTATATTTTTTCGAGCTCTACGCATTGATGGCAATTTTTTTATTTTTTCATAAAATCTATTTTTCCACCTTTTTTGACGGTCCGAGAAGATGTAGTAGCAAAAACTTGCACGTGCCATAACTTTCATTCCGTGGCTCCGTTTCAGGTGTTGTTTACTCTAGAAACGTGTATATTTTCTCGAGCTCTACGCATTGATGGTAATTTTTTTCTTTTTTCATAAAATCCATTTTTGCACCTTTTTTGACCAAACAACTTCTTGCAATCTTCTGAAAGAATCATGAGCTTTGATCACCTGTAGACAGATTAGTAATTAAAAATACTAGATAGCTTTCCAAAACTCGACGAGTATTCTCCCGTGCTCGGACTAATCATCCCACCTACCAGCTTGACCGCAACCTGCTTATTCAAATGTTGACTTCACATATCAACAAATGCGTAGGTTTTTTGTTTCTATTTTAAGAGTTCTTTTGGTGTTTGCACTCCAATTTGCGCACCCTCAGACAAAAGACTGAAGGCTATCGTAAAGGTCCCAACAAAAAGAAAGCATTAATAGCAATGAAAGAAAATGCTGCAAATACACGGTTTTGGCTGCAAATTTAAGTTTCTTTAATAAAATTTGAGTGTTTTTAAAGTTGTCGAGTATTTCGAGTATTGGCCGAGATTTATGCAATGAGACATTTGCACATGCGGAAGACTCCACCCCATCCGACAACTAACGGGACACCATTTGAACAAGTCCTAGCGTATGCACTCAACATGAGGATAAATCTAAAATATTTGTATAGCTTGGAAATCGTAAAATTTTATTATGCCGAAAGGCATTTGCACACGTGGAATGCTCCGTCACTTGAAAATTACCTAAGCATGGATGCTAGAGATGATTTTAGTAAACCGATATATCGAATTTAGTTTATTAAATTCCATATTAAAAAAATAGTAAAAAAGAAATTCTCAATCAATTGATAAAATCTTACTTTCATTACTACATCAATCCTTAAAGGGTGGTCCTACATCACATGTTTTCCCTACAATTACTCGAGCTTACAACTAAAAACATGCTTGAAAAGTGCTAGAGGAAGTACACAGTGCATTCTCGTCTAGCACAACATGCCTTTTCGACTTCAAATGCTTAACAACCTTGTGTTCAATTAGTCTTGTGTAAAGTTTCAGATTGCTTCCCCAATTTCGATTTCCCCACCTTCACACGTCCCCGCCCTCATACCCCTTCTTCGCCCATCTTCCTCTCGCATTGCTCTTTCCCTCCACTTTGACTTCCTCACACGATAGCTTTTGGCGTTTCCGTCGTACACTTCGCGTACGAAATACAACCAATAAAGTTACTAATACAACAGTGTGAAATACAGATTTGATACAAAAGAATGCGATCTTCACCGTGGTGGGCATGTCTAGCGGGTGAGTCATAGGAATCAGGCATTCATTTTCGACCTACTTGATAACATATGCTCATAATTAATATTCATATAATAAACTACAATTTATTAAGAAATCAAGCAGATGCGTGGTTGAATCTCTGTACCTTTCAATGTTAGTAATTGTTGTCAAAATGAACATATATACGAAACATGAAATTGACGTGTTGAATTCCGTGATATAAAAACATATTGTGAACCCCAACATGGTTGGTGTGAGGAGAGTTGAAGATGGGGGACATATTGCTTCAGTAGTCCTTGTTGTCATCTACCACTGCTGAGGCACAAACCATGGATCGATTCTCTGTAAATAGTGTGGGAGGCACAGGCACAAGCACCAGATCCATGAGCATGTTTGTCGTGAAACCATCATAATAGGTTTTGAAATCCACGTTGTTAATTTCATGATCAGGGGAGCGGAGAACATGATAATGAGAATCATCGCCGTCGACAGTGTAATGCACAAGGGAGCTATCCTCCTCGCTCTGGACCAGCAGCCTTTCCAGGGGTTTTTCCCTTTCTATAATACCCTTTTTCTCATCAGTGTACGATGAATTAGCATCATTTAACAGGCCATGGATCTTGTGGGTTGTGATGATTTTCTTTGTCTCATGTTTTATCATGTAGTCCAACACCATGTGATGATACGCTTCATGCAGTTCTTTGTCACCATCAAGTGTTATGCCAGAGCTCTTAACATATAGTTTCCATCTACTTTTATGCCCACAATTCTTAAATCCTCATCCCTTCCTCCTACCCCTCCTTTGTCCCTTCCTTCTACCCTTCTCCTCCTTCCTCCTACCCTTCGCCTCCTCCTACCCTTCGCCTCCTCCTACCCTTCTCCTCCTTCCCCTCCTCCATCCCTTCCTCCTCCCCTTCTCCTCCTTCCCCTCCTCCTCCTCTTCTCTTCCTCCTCCGCGTCCGCCTCCCCCCTTCCTCCGCCGCCTCCTCGCATTTGGGGTTAGAACACTGAATTCTTGATTAAAATTGTGCATATTGAAAGCTTGCAAAAATGACGGACGGCGTATCTCTTGAGATCTCTCTTAGGAAGAAATCTTCCTAAAAGAAATTTCACACTAAACCTTTGTACAGATCCCCAGAAACCGACCCAAATCTCACCAATCAACCACGGAGATTAATTTCTTGAAAGATATCGTTTACGAATGTTTGAAAATTTAAGAAGTCGTGGTCGCATGATTGTGAATAAAGTGGGACCCATGCTAATACACAAACGTGGTTTTATGACAGATTTGTACTTGTTCGAAAGCAATAGATGTGTATAGTGGATTTTATAGCCTGGAAACAATTTCAAGACTCATTGGCAATGATCAAATTTGAAGGGCTACTCCAAATTTCATTGTGAAGGGTGTATATTTAACCAACCCTTCCATGATGAAAAGTAATATATATAGTTACATTTCACACGACAAGAATATATCTACTATATACGTCAAAAAAATAAATAATAATTTTTTAAATTAACAAATATATTTAAACACAAAAAATTCCCAAAATCCCATCAAATATAAAATCTGACCAGACTTGAGTATTAAGGGTATGTTTCTGGTGTAGGAAGGTATGAAACCAAATAGAACACAAACCACATCTTGAAATCCTTCACTTATAATTCACTCAATTTACACATGTTTGTATAAGTTTTATGAAAATAGGGAAATCCATTTCGAGATATAAATTACAGCCTAGCCAAGACTATCCATTTCACAGACTACACCATGATAATTTTTCATTTAAGAAAAATCAGGTTACAAATCCCCCAATGACATTGTTGTGTGATCCAAACAACATTTAGCAACCATGGAAGTGCAATTTCCATTGATGATAAGGAAACTAAATGTGCATTGAAAGAAAGTTAAAGAGGAGGAGACAAAATCATTCAAGGACCATAGGCATACCTATGCCACATGTAGAAATCTCATTAGACCATCCATGGGCCATCGCTCACCACTTCAACATTGGATTTTCTATTTCCAAAAAAATTCATTTGCTCATGTGGTACTGGTATTATTCCTCAATGCTATTGATACCATAGACTCAAAGTATGGAGACTCACAAATGACATGCAATGTACATGACTTCAAAAGCTTTTCATTGTAAACTGTAGAATATTTTCAGAGAATCAGGTATTGGAGAATTAGAAATGAAATTAAATGCAACCATTTAATGGAGTTCTCAATTGTGTTGCAAGTTGTAGCAATCCGGTTCCCAATCCCATCTTGCAAGATTGTTAACATTAGTATTCAAAATCAAACATTTTCAAATTATTTTTTTATAGACATTACTTTTATATTTTCATGGTGAATTGTAGTATTGATATCAGACATTAAATTGGAACTAATAGTATATCCCACTGCCTAATTCCCATTGACTCAATGATTCATTAATTGTGATGAAACATCTACACCCACTTTGGGATTTGCAACTAACAAGTGACAAGGAATTTTTCATTTCATAACTTCTTTTGAAACTTTATGTAATAATTTATACTTCTATTTTGTCAGGCAATTTACAATTTTTGAATTTATTTTGATGGCTAATTTTTTGTTTGCATTTCTCTGACGGGTTGCAAGCCCTTGGGACAGGCTATGACGGGCTCAAATTTGATCACTTGCTCGTTGGAGAGGTTTATTCGATTTCGTTATCGATATATGTGTGTGTGGTATTTGTGTTTATATGGTCGTAAAAGGAAAACGCAGAAACAACAAGAATTTAACCTATAATAATATTACATAAGGTAATACTTACATAAAGTAGTCTAATGATTATAATTATTATTATTATTGTTGTTGTTGTTGGTTAAATATAATATTAATAATTATTATTATTCTTATTATTACGCCGAAAGGCGTGTTCTATATTAGAAAGCCGGCCCTTTCTGACAAGCGACAGAGGCATCAACGACTGAAATTTTTTGGTGGGTGAAATACGGACTTATATCTGTCGTTCACGTGGTCTCGAACAGTTGGGTAGGAGTGGTGGAAAGGAAAGGGTTCCTGATAACTATGTAATATTAGCAACAATAAATACACCCTAGACATTGGCCTATATAATTATTAGAGAAATAGGTGGAAAGGCAAGGGTATTTATTCGTGAGGTTGGTTGCAAAAAAAGCTTCAAACCTTAAGAGGTAAAGAAATGATGGAAAACATATATAGGAAAAGAGTGAAGGATAAATTTTAAATCCACTTATACCCGTAAGAGGGCCTCGTGTAGTTTCAAGGAACCTAAAATTTTAGCTTAAGTTATTTAACTAGAGATCTTTCTCTAATATTTTGAACCCTTTATTTAACATCAACAACTTTGTGTAATATGAAATTTTGACTCTATATGGCATGAAACATTTTTCTAATCGAATAAATAAATAAACATTCCAAAAATATTTTGATATTCTGTTGTAATAGGTTCTGCTGATTTTGATTTGAAATTCACAACTTCCTTTTGTAGATTAAGAGGTCTTCAAGAAATTTTTGTGTACTTGCACCTTGAAAGGAGTGAAGTAATGTTGAGCTTCACGTGGCCATTACTTTCTGGTTGAGGGATTGAGACACTTAGTTGCTATGCAATTTTTCCCGGTTTAAATGTCATTTTCGTATGTTTAAACCATTCATTTGTCATCCATCATATACTTCTTTTCAACAAACAGGGTAGTATATCGTGATACTATTCAGTTGAAAGACTTGGGAACATACCAATGTCAAAAGACATATTCCATTGTTTGTTCCTTCTTATGAATGACACATTTGTCATTGTTAAAGTTATTCACCATTAAGACTATGATGTATGGTGAGGCAACCATGTCCTCTGTAAATTAAAGAAATTTGTGATTATCATACAACCTGACATTTTTTCACCCATCATTCCTCAAGTATACCATAGCTTATGTCTCTTATGCACATGTTGGGTAGGAATCCAGGATTAATCTTGTCTTACATGGTCCTTGAATTCCCTAAGGATAATCGGAAAAAAAGATTCAGAAATGTTTTGTATAACAGTTGGTAACTTAATTCAATACATGTAAAAAATTGTTAGCGTTCATAAATTGAGGGCAGCTAATAGATAGAGGTAATGATCTGTTTTATTACATTGAAGGTGTTAGACAATAGGATCGAGGACTTCTATTCGATTTTCCTATTTTTGGACCATGAATTAATTTAGTTTAATTTCATTCTTCAAATCAATATCTACCTAAATATGGAAACGATCTCGGTGTGCTTGATCCTCTTTCTTTAACATCTTTTCAATACTCCTTTAAACATGTCCAATATATTCTAATTGATGAAAGGAGTTTTATCGACCCAAACTTGCTCAAGTAAAGTTGATTGCCCGTGCCCAAACGTTCTCGGTAAAATTGACTACTACCTTCAGAAGCTTTCCCTTGTTCCAAAACATTTGCTTTTGGGAATAGGTCTATCATCCTCATTGGCGACCTTCGCCAACTTCCACCTATCATGGACATACCTCTATTTTCCAACAATTCCTACGAGGCTAACCTATGGAAAGGCTTCACGACAACCATCTCCCTCAATGTAATCTTCAAGCAACATGGTTCCAGTTCTGCACAAGCATCATTTTGGAACTTATTACTCAACATTCATACTTCTCTCCCTCTCTTTCAAGATTGGGAGATCCTTTTGTCAGGAACGCATTCCTGCCTTTCTGAACAAGAAATCATTGAGTTCAAAGATGACCCCCATCTTTTTGCTAAAAATGGCCTGGTCAACAACCACAACCTTCAAATATTAAAGTCCCTTAACTCTCCTATGGCTAGATCAATCCCTCTAACCATCAGACATGATGACTTCAGAGAGGCTGATGATGATCAATTGTGACACAAAGTTGTTTGAATCAACCAAAAATTCATGCTTTCTACAAACTTGTCGGTGGAAACAGGAATTTTCAATAGTGTTATTGGCTCTGTCATTGGCATAGTCAACGAATGCTCCTCCGATTCCTCCTGGTTTTCTTGTATTTGTTGTCGTCAAATTTGATCGATACTCACATCCTCCTTGGGATGCAAACAACCCCTTCCACGTTCTTGTACCTCCATTTTCCAAAGGTAATTGAGGACAACTACTTCTTTAAATGGCATGGGCATTTTCAACCCACAAATATCAAGGGCTTACTCTGCAGTGAACCACTATTGACATAGGAGGAATATAAAGACAAGGCCTAACCTTCATGACTATATCGTGAGTTCCCTCATTGTCGGCCCTTCGTACCTCTCCTCCTTTTTCATTCAACCACTATAGAAAAAGTCCTTCGCACCTCTACTTCAGTCACTCTTAATAGAGGAATCTTGCCTTCGATCCCTTCCTTCATCTCTCTCTTGGACTCATATTTTGTTGCTCATTTCTCATTTCACCATGTTCATCGCATAACACTATTTCATTATCAATATGAGAATAAGATGTCGGTTAAAATGAAGAACATAATCACACAATTTAGAAAGAATGGAAGTTAGAATGAAGAACAGAATAACGAGAAAATAGAAAATAACCATTATTCGGGGTAAATCCCAAATCGTTTGCAAACAAATGCGAATTAAATAGATAAGTAAACCATTTCAAAAGCACCCAAACTTTGGCCCAGTATGGAAGCCAGAATAAAGCAACGAAAAAAACACAAAAACATACATCAGCGCACGCATATGCAGTTCCCAACAGAGCCCGACAGGAAGGTATATGTCCACCACCGCCTTCACACAGGCCTCTCAACTACGCAAAGCAACCTGTTAAAACTGATGAAAAATAAATAACCGTGTTAGCCTATTATTTGGGAACGGTTTTTTCATTCACGAAGGCAACAAGAAATCAAAACCCACCACTCAACAGATCCACACAAAAACTAGAACAACGACGACACCTTGGAAAAAGCTAGAAAATCCAACCTTTACACAAATATTTATAGCCAAGTGCACACGCAAATCCGATCATGACCTTCCTTTCGTATTTCTAGTTTTTTTGGATAACACTCCACCTCTTCTACATACACCCAACCGCTACCCTCTCCCCTTCGATGTATCCCCTACGTCTCGCTTACACCCTATAAAAACAATACCAAACCCTTAATACCATTCACTAGAAATTTCACATTTAGGAAATGTTAACACCTTCCCCACGCAATGTATTACATTTCCACTATCATTGTACCACGAAATACACTTCGGGCATGCTCACATGCTCTCCTCGGTTCTGCTTTGTTCTCGTGAGTCATCACCGACCCTGAACTCGCACCCTCTCTCTCTTCTACACCTTGGAGGAACTACCTTTTGTCATCCTAGGGTTTACGCCCCTCTATCCTGCAGCTGAAAGCAGCCATACTCAACGTCTTCTACCCTCCCGTCTCACCCATAGATGACCCTACACTCTGTTAGAGGCCACTCACCCTCGACCTAGTGTAGGACGCCTTTCGGCATAATAAGGTGTTCCCATAGCTCATGTATATTTTATTGGTTACTTGTATTATATAGGATCTAAATTATTGTTTAATGAAAAACAAATCAACGATGACAATATGCCCAACACATATTTATTATGCATTTCATGCATAAATTTAATATCCCAAAAGTGTAGTATTTGTT
>CM031242.1:878855849-878935521 GCA_018340775.1 Taxus wallichiana var. yunnanensis
ATCAAATGATGTTAGCACAAGATTATATCTTAGAAGAATATTTTTTTAGTTAAAGATGCAGGAAACACAAAAGATATCAAATTTCACAAATCATTTTAAATCTCTCAAAAATCAATTGGCAGCATGTGGATCAGTGATTGCAGAAGAAGATGTTGTTATGTCACTTCTTGGGAGTTTTTCAAAAACCTATTCTAGACTGGTAGTAACACTAAGCACCCAATCTAGCTTGGACTTGACAAAAGTAATAGCAAAGCACTACTTCAAGAAGAAATTAGAAGGAAGGATGGGGGCACGAATGATGAGAATCCTACAAAGACTTTGTTTTCAACAGGATATAAGGGCAAAGTGAAAAGGAAGAGTGACAACAAATCACATCCCTCCCGGTCTAATGCCTCAAAGAATGGTAAAGACACAAAGGAGGAGAAAAATAAGAGAAATTACTTTCATAGTGGAGCTCCTGGGCATTTTAAGAAACAATGTCGAAAGTGGTTAGCATGGGTAGAAGAGGTTAAGAAAAGGAAGGTTGCTGAAGCTAACATGACCTCAAGCAATGACCAAGAAAATTTGTTTTCGGTTGTCACAACCCCAAGTTCTAATGTTTCAAATTGTTGGTATTTAGATTCAAGAGCAACTCAACATATGACACCTAAGAGAAGTTGTTTTATGGCATATACAGAAGCACCCAAAAGTAAGAGTGTCAATCTTGGAGATGATAGAAAATGTGAGATGATCGGAATTGGAGATATTCCATTGCAAATGTTGGATGGTGGATACAAGAAAATCCAGAATGTATGGTATGTACCGCTCTTGTCAAAAGTCTTTTATCGGTGAGAAAAATTACCAATCTTTGGCATAATTACATAGTTTGTGAAGGAATGTGTCCTAAAGGATGTTGAAGGAGTAATTGTTGCTACGGGAATCGAGAGATGGCAATCATACAAGTTATGTGCAGCAAGACTTGATGTGGTGTTAACAAAGAACAAATAATGAAATATCGATTCGATTCTTTGGCATCATAGATTCGGACATGCAAATTCTCATTCGCTTCAAATGTTAAAATTAGAGCAACTTGTGGAATATTTTAATTTGCATCTACCAGTTGAGTTGGGAGTGTGTGAAGGTTGTTTTTAGGAAAGCAACATAGATTCCCCTTCCCAAAGAAATGCGCAACACGAGCTAAGGAGCAAATGGAAATTTTGCATTCAGATATCTGCGGTGCAATGCAAACAATGTCACACAACGGGGAAAGGTATTTTATTACCTTCATTGACGATTCCTCCATAATGACCTTTGTTTATTTTATCAAAAATAAATCATGTGCATTAGAGATGTTTAAGGTTTTAAAGCATTTGGTGAGAAGCGATCGGGAAAACCTTTGAAACAACTAGATGTGATAATGGGGGTGAATATACCTCAAATGCTTTCAAAAGTGTATGTGCAAAAAAGAATGGTGTCCTTATTTGAAAGAAGGAATAAGACTCTTGTTGAAAGTGCTAGATGTATGCTTAAGAGTAGTGGATTATCTAATGTTTTTGGGCTGAAGTAGTCTCCAGTGCAGCATATATACAAAACAGGTTGCCAACTGCTGCATTGCATAAGAAGACGCCTTATGAGGCATGGCATGGAAGCAAGCCAAGTGTCAATGATTTAAGAATTTTTGGTTGCATAGCATATGCACATATACTAGATGAAGAAAGAAAGAAGCTAGATGACAAAAGCAAGAAGTGTATAATGGTTGGATACAGTTTGAATTCAAAGGGATATCGAATTTATGATCCTATAACACATGAGATTCTAGTCAAAAGAGACATCATTTTTGTGAAAATTGAGTGATTGCACAAATCAGCAGAGATGGAAAATGCTAAGGATTCAGAAACAGGGCCTTATGATCTCGGATCTAATGAAGAATCTGAGCATGAGAATTCTACTCCAATGAGACCATTACAAGTTGTAGCCCACACACCCCATAGGAGATGTACAAGGAGAGCAAAGTAGTTTCGTAGATCAACAAGACTACGGAAACCCACTCAAAAGGCATCGGAATCATATGCACTTAGTGTAGAAGTTGATGAACCACTCGGTGTTCAAGAAGCACTTCAAAGTATTTATACAAACAGATTGGAGGCAAGCAATGGATGCTAAATATGAATCACTCATAAAAAATCGACATGGGAACTCATGATTCTTCCACCTGAAGAAGAAGAGTGGTTAGATGCAAGTGGTTATTCAAACAAAAGTACAAGTCGATGGATCGATAGACCACTACAAGGCTCGATTGGTGGCAAAAGGATACACCCAAATTGCAGGTTTGGATTATCATGACACCTTTTCTCCCGTAGTCAAGATAACATCCATCGAGTGCATTAGCGATGGCAGCAACCTTAGATCTCCATGTACATCACTAGATATAAAAACTACATTTTTAAATGGATTCTTAAAGGAAGAAGTTTATATGGAACAACGAGAAGGCTACATACAAGAAGGAAAGGAGCGAGTTAGTATGCAAGCTTCAAAAACATTGTATGGGTGAAACAGTCTTCAAGAGCATGGTATGAGCGTATTGATGGGTTTCTCCAAAATGAAGGATATGTAAGTTGCAATGCTGATTCAAATGTCTACATAAAGCATATTGGTGAGTCTCTAGTCATCTTAGCCTTATATGTTGATGACACCATCATTATGAGTAATGATTTTAAAATGTTAGGTATGTTCAAGTCTCAATTAGTTGCAGAATTTGAGATGACTAATCACGGTGAGATTCATTATTGCTTGGGCATTCAAATTTTAAGAGATAGGGAGAAGAGGAAAATCCATCTTAGTCAAGAAAGGTACATTAGGAACATTCTCAAGAAATTTGGGATGGAAAATTGCCACCAAGTAAGTACTTCAATGGAAGTAGGAAACAAGTTTTCACTGGACATGTGTCCCAAAACACAAGAAGAAGAAAGTTATATGAGTATGGTTCCATATCAGAATGTTGTTGGGAGCCTAATGTATGCAATGGTTTCTAGCAGACCTGATATTGCACATGTTGTAAGTATTGTGAGCCAATATTCCAGCAATCCTGGACCACAACATTGGGCAATAGTTAAAAGAATTTTTAGATATCTACAAGGAACAACTAAACATGGAATAAGATTCAGTGGGAGTTCAGAAAAATATCTGCAACTTACTGGATATTGTGATGTAGATTGGGCAGGGGACATTGATAGTAAAAGATCAACTTCAGGGTTCTGTTTTATCCTTGGTGGAGGTGCAGTTTCGTGGGCAAGTAAGAAACAACGATCTATTTCTCTCTCCAGTGTAGAAGCGAATATATAGCAGCATGTCAAGCTGCAAAAGAATTGATTTGGTTGAGAAGATTGTTGCAGGACATTGAGGTTACTCAGTCCCAACCAACAATATTAAAGTGTGACAGCCAAAGTTGCATAGCCATGATGAAGAATTCGAAGTATCATGGGAGAGTTAAACATATAGGGATACAATACCATTTCATCCGTGAACGCAATTGAGAACAACACTATCAAAATGGAGTACTATGCAAGCGAGATGATGGTGGCGAGATGCATTGACAAAGGCATTACCAAGAAATAAGTTTGAGTTTTGCAAAGAAGGATTCGATGTGATACAAGCTGGTTGACAAATATTTGGCTAAATGGGAGTGTTAGACATGCAGAAATTCTAGCCTAATATTTAGGGATTATGTAGCTAGCATTTAGGATTCTGTAGCTAGCATTTAGGGAAGTTATTTTGTAATTGACAGCACACTAGATGATATGTGTATGTGCTGGCAAATGTTGTCCATCTATAGGATGAAGAGTAGAGATAGGTTAGTTTGAGTTTGAGTTTGAATAAGACTTTGTTTATTGTTATTCTATAAAGATTGTATTCTCTGATTTAGCAGAGCACAAGAAAATAAGAATAAAAAATAGATCTAAACCTGCAGTTACATTTCTGTGTTCTGTTTAAGAGTGCTAATAATTTTCAACTGCACCCTGTCTCTAATACCTTTGAGTGCCTGCAAATCAATTCAAAGAGTTAAAATCCAAAATAGTTTTGATAAACAGAATACAGAATTGAAACTAAGAACTGAGAAGGCACCTTCCCAAGAAGGATTTCGTTAGTGTGAGGGCCATAAACATCAGAAGTGTCGAGGAAAGTAATGCCTTTGGAGACAGCATGGTGAATGAGTGCAATCATTTCATCCTCGGACTTGGGAGGGCCATAAAATGCAGACATACCCATACAGCCCAGTCCCTGTTTTGATACATCAAATCTCTCACGACCCAACTGGATTCATGGAACTGCCATTGTTAATATAGCTAGCTGCTCTGCCTTTCCTCTTCACGAAGCTGAGATCAGTCTGTATTTATAAACCAGGTTGGATGTACCCGCTACTGTTAAAGGTGTGTTCGCCCACAGTGAGACGTCTCCCGCCGCCCGCGTAGGGAAAATATCTCATGAAAAGAAGATCGACATACCATCAATTTCCGCTGTGCATGATCGATTCGCCGCCATGTAATTCTACCTATCGTTTTCGATGAAAGTGGATTGTAACGTGGGACTGGCATAAATTTTAATTCTACACGTCGATCCTATGCTAAATGGATTACATTTGACGGCCGTTTAGACGTTTTTCGTAATTTTCGTCGTAATATACTTGTAAATATTTGAAATAGCCGTCATATGTATATTTTAAGTATGATGTTTGTATTACATATAGAATATATCAGATTAGGCAAGAGGGTGAAGATAGATGTTTGTATTACATATAGAATACAGATCTCTATCTATCTATCTCTCCCAAGAACTCCTTCTGAATTCTGAACTCTATATGTCACTAACTCTCAATGACCATCATTTTTATATAGATTTATATGTAAATTATTCTAATATATATTAGAAATAGTTAACTATATATATCTAATAATTTTCATATATTTTATTCAATTGTATAAAAATAACACTATTTTTTTTTTTTTTTTAAAGTTTATATTTAAAAATAACCTAAAAATTGTTTGACAAGTATAGGTGGCTGTCAAATTTAACCCGAGGCTCTGCGTAAGTATGTAGCTTTTTAGTAAACCTGACCCAACTCTGGTAACTGCGAAGGGTTTGAAAGTGTCGGTAACTACGTAATTTTCTCCACTCACTAAATACTTAAAACACGTTTGACGCGGCATTCATAAAAACACTTTTGAAGATGCTCATTTATGGAAAAACACAAATATCCAGATTCCAAATGACTGTATTTCATAATCGATAAAGAAATTGTGTAACCGTTCGCTAAAATCCATGATAACTTAATATCTAAATTTTTGAAATGTTTTTTTCCCCAAAATCGTCTATTTTATTATTGTATTTATGAACTATAAATTAGCGGTTGTTTCCGAAGGGGCCAGTCTAGGCCAAAAAGATTATTGATGGGAGGGGCATTGTTGGAAGTGATATTTCGATTAAAAACATCCTTCATAGGAGTTATTAGCGCATGTCAAGCAGTGTTCAAAATTGAACACGTCACAGCCCGTCAAAGGGCTTTACACACGTCAGAAAAGTGTAAGATTTTTTTAGCCCGTAAAAAAAAACTCAGGGTGTAAAAACTGTTTGACAAATATGAAGGGTTATATTATTATTTAATTTTCACGTGAAGGGCGCCGTTTCAACATGCCACTCCACCGCTCCGATTACTAATTTTTACGCCACGGCCCACCATAAATTTTCAAGCGAAATTTTCTACGTCCCAGGCTCCAGCTCCGGCCTCCCACCGTCCACGCCCGGTCGCCCCGCCCGGTGCCACGACTCAGCCTCCCCGACTCCGGTCCGTCTCCCACTGTCCACTTTCCACGGTCCACCGTCCACGTCCACCCTCCACGGTTCGTAGAATCACAAAAAAATTAATTGTAATCTGCCAGACTGCCAGTATCAAAGTCAAACAGTCCGATTTGCAAATCAATGAAAACCGTTTTTAATTGGACATTCCAATTTCCACGAATTTCAGGGCAGAATGTATAAGTGTTGAAATTTCAAGTATATGTAATGCAGGCTTGCAGCGCAGAATGGATTGAAATTTCAGAGACTCAGAGTATATTGACTCTTGAGCACAGCCGCAGGCCTCAGAATGTATTGAAATTTCATTGTATTGACATTCAGCAGTTATTATGTATGGAATTGGACAGATTATTAGAGTATATGCAGGCAGCGGGCTGTGGGAGGGTCAGTTCCTAACCCCTCATCTCTCAACACTGGAATCGGCTAATAGCTAACAAAGTTTATACCACCGGATTATATACGAAAGGAGCACGCTGGACAGAGGTCGCACAGTTGCACTCACGGCCCATGGGTTTGAATCGTTTTGGATCACCAAGATGGGAAAGAACGCTGGCAAGCTTGGCTCCAAAGTTAGCGTGATGGAAAATAAGGTGAGTTTTCCATATTCCTCTCTAATTTTTCAGCATCTCCTTGGATGGACCTGCAATGCAAAAAATATATATTGTCATTTCCTTATATAAACACAGCTCAATTTTTTTTTCATTGTTTGAAAAATAAATAGATTTTTTTACTAATAATAATAGACATCTAGTAACACCTAAGACAATGATTAAAAAATCTTTAGTACAGAACTTTGTAAAAACAAATAGACATCTCATTAACGTTAATACAAAAATTTGTAAAATATTAAGTTTTTAAAGGCTGAAAAAGATGATCAACCTTTTAACCTAAAAACATTTTGTACTTTGAAATACTCAGATATAAAAAAAAACCTTAGAGAGATCAGATCTCAAAGGCAACATACTAGGCATTGGCCTAAGAGGAAATTGGATTTCTAGATACATAAACATCCTCAAATGGTTTCGACTTCCGTGTATTGTTCATCTCTATGTTTTTTATCTATTGAATCATTATTAAATTTGTTGAGTATAAAAACAACACTCAAGCATGTTCTACTTTATTACTCCATGATATCGATTCAAGTATGTTCTACTTTAAATTTGTTCAAGCACCAAGATTTCTAACCTTTCAAGTGCCCAAAACTTTATTACTCCATGATATCGATTCTTCAATCTTCAGATGTGAAAATAGGAAAAGATTAAAATGTGAGAAATTTGAGGGTTTTCTAACTCTTTATTTCCCCTCAAAAGTGTAATCTTCCAACACTAGGAAGCCATTAACCATTAATTCATGATTCTCAAAATGAACAATCAACCATTACTTCATGATTCATAAAATGAACCATAAACCATTACTTCTTGATTCTTAAAATTTGCTTGTTGTAATCTACAAAAGATTGTGTAAAGGAACATGCTACTAAAAATTAAGCTTGGAGTACCTATTTATGTAATGCTTTAGATTGTAGAACATGCAAAGAATCTAAATAGCAAGATGTGGAAATAATCATTACACATTCATATATATTAGGTTGGAAGAATAGTGCCACAAGTTTATATTCGAATTAAAGTTCATTTTTTTATTATTATTATAAGGGCCCACTCAAATGTGCTTTCATAATATATTGTCTGAAAATGGACAGAAAAATTATTTGGTGTTGAACACTGACCTTTGAGGGAGTGCATGCTTTAACGAGGAGTAGTTCACCAAGCGTGAAGAGGTAAGGAATATGAATCTACGACCCTTTGTTAGTGCAATCTTATATTTGAGATTTTAGTGTTGTATGATTATTCTAAATTATTTTCTTAAATATTCTCTAATATTTAATTCTAAATTGCCAAAATGATACACAAAATTCATGTGAAAACACTATTTTGATATTTTTATAATTATTTCATTGAAATAGGTGACAAGTGTAGTGTAAGTTGTGTGAGAAAATGGCTTCCATTGGCCGTCCAAAGAAGGATAAAAAACAATTGTCACTTGCTGATGCGTTTGGCATCTCTCGGCATTCTAGTCAACCATGTGATTCTCAAAATGAAGAATTTGATATTCTTGCACAAGAAGAACACGAGTTAGATGGAACAGAATTTGTGGAAGAGGAACACCCATCAAAGAAACCTAAAAGGACATTCAAGGCCAAATGGAAAACAAGATTTCCATGGGCTTATGCTATAAAAGACTGCAATGGTGTACAAAGGATAAAATGTTCTTGGTGTGTCAAATATAAGAGAGATACTCCATTTGCTAAAGATGGAAGCACCACCCTTCAAGCTAGTGGCCTTCTTACCCATGCAGAATCAGAGCCTCATAAATTTGCATCACAACGTTTGGAGGGAGAAAATAAACAAAGTAACCTTCCAATCACTAATGGTAGATCATGGTGAGAAGGAGAGAATCATATCAGTGATGGAAAATATGTATTTTGTTGCCATACATGATTTATCTTTGGAGCTCTATAAGCCGATTTGTGACTTGGGCAGGTATAAAGGAACTCCACACATGCCACTCACAGATGAATATTCTGCATATACAAATACAACATCTGGAAAAGAGTTTTTACAAGCTGCTAAGGAGGTTTACTGGAAAAAGTTGAAAGATGAGATATTTCATAGTCCATTTTACTCTATTTTAGTTGATGAAAGCACTGATCGTACAATGGAACAACATTTGATTGTTTATATTACATACTTGACACATGGAGGCAGAGGTCAATGTGTAACAAAATTTATAAGACTCCTTGAAATAAAGGATGGAACAGCTCAAGCTATGTATGATGCCGTGATTGCTCTTTTGACAGAGATGAATTTATCCTTAATGAAGTTAGTTGGATTTGGATCTGATGGGGCATCTTCCATGAGGGGAATTCGTGAAGGTTTGTCCACAAAGCTTCGTCGAGATGCTCCTCATTTATTAGATATTCATTGCATAGCTCATCGAGAAGCATTAGTAGCAAATGATGCTTCATCTTATTTTCCAGAGTTGCAGTTTATTGATAAATTTGCAAATAAAATATATTCATGGCTTGGAAAATCTGCTAAAAGACATGGAGCATTGAGAGAGTTGATGGAGTCATTTCAAATCAGTAGGTTGGAGGTATTACAAATTCATCAAATTAGGTGGCTTTCTAGAGGAAAGGTCATGGAAAGACTTGTCAAACTCATGCCTGCTTTGTTGAAAGAATGGGAATTAGAGGAGAAAAAAATGTATGATTTGGCAACAATATTTCAAGTACAATTTTGCATCCATTTACTTGCAGATGTACTTATTGAGTTAAATAAGTTGAATAAAAAATTTCAAGAGGATCATATTGACATTACTTCCATTGGGACTACATTAGATATCACAATTGACATGCTTCGTAGGAGATTTCAAAGAGGCATATTTGGGGCAGGTACTCTACATACATCATCTTTTCTAACTAGGGCACAAGGAGGATATCTTGAGTTTGCAGATGGAACAGGTACATTACATGTACATGCATTGAGATTTGAGAGCATGCCTAAGTCACAAAGATCAGGGACACTAGATGATTGCATTGAATTGGGAAAAAACTTTATAATTAAGGTAATTGATTCTCTTGAAACAAGATTCACAGATTTACCTATATTTAATGTTGCTAAATTTTTCAGTCCTCGTAATTACTACGAGGAGACAGAAGATAGAGATCGTCAAACAAAAAGATGGTTAACATGTTTATGTGACAAATTTAGTGTTGGAAACTCACCTATTGTGGACAGTGTTAAATGTTTGGGTGAGATGGATGAGTTTATTTGTACTATTTATACATCATATCCAAAAAAACATATGTTTGGAGCATGGGATCTATGTGGCGGTGAACCTGAATGGTTTGAAGGGTTTCCAAGTTTGATGCAACTATGGCAAGTTATTCTTGTACTTCCAGCAAGCACAGTCGTATGTGAAAGAGGGTTTTCAAAGTTGAATAGGATAAAGAATGATGATAGATCCAGGCTTTCTTTGAGCACATTGGATATGCTAATGTTTCTATCTCTTTGTGCACCTCATGCTCTAAATGAGGTGGATTGGAATGCTATTTATGATGCATGGAAGAATAAAAAAAATCGAAAACCGCTTCCATTAGACAAATAGATGGTGAGTTTTTGGAAGTTCTTTATATAAAATATGTTCTTTATTGTTTTTTCTTTATAAAAATATTTTCTTTGCAAGTTTAGATAAGTGTTTTCAATATTTAATTACTAATTTAATAAAAAAATTCAAAATAATTAATGAATACTTGTTAAGAACATTTGAATCGGTCTAAATGTTGATCAATTTGTCTTGTAATGACTTGTATCTCATTTTGTGTTTCAGGTATTTTATTTTTTGAATGGAGCCTAAAAAATGTGTTGGTGATATGTTTTGCTCACATTGAGGTGAACACGAGAAACATTTCTATGTAGATCACATAAATATTTTGGTAGTTTGATATTTTTCTTGATACTGTTTATTGGATGAAACATGACTTTTTTTTATACAAATAATTATTTTTTCTCTTATATTTAGCAAATTAAATTTGAGTAAAAGAACTTTGTGTTGTCATTAATTTTTAGGCTCATTATGTGTGTTAAACTTTAAGTTTGTCACTTTGTAATTCCAAATTAGAGTGTTTAATTTTAAATTTTTTATTGGATCTCACAATATAACTTATTCATTACATTATTTATGAAATGAAATTTATTACATTTTAATGGGAGACACTCTTCTTAGATATGATACATTGACATTTTTAATTTGTAAAGTCGCCCATTTAAAAAAATAAAATCTGTTGTTGTAAAAAGTGTTCAATTTTTGTGACATGTGTGATTGATTTACTCTTTTCATATGAAGTGTAAAATGATTATACTACTTTTCATGGTTGAAGGGTTGGTCCAATATTTTCCCTTCACAATGAAATTGGGACTAGCCCTTCAAATTTGATCACCGATGTCAAGTAGAGTGGAGAAAAGCACAAAATATATTTGAGACAAAAGCATAAAATAACAAATGACAAGTTGTAAGTGGGAATCTAATAGTGTTAGACCCATAGTTTTTAGAGTTGAACAAATTACAAAACCATACACTTTTGCATTTATTAAAGACACTAAACAAATAATTGTTATTTTGTGTCCGTTCTTTGAAGTGCCGTAAACCCACAACTTTTGTACAAGTATACGTTTGCTTGCTATCACATTATTTTCTGCCAAATTTTTCTATTTAGTTGGGGAAAATACGGATTTATAAATAGGGAATAAAAAGACCCAACAAGCATTACACAATTTATGAACTTGCTTAATAAAAAGGGAACAAGCGTAAAAATTAACCCATTTGAAGTTTTCCAAATACTTAAATACTAGTAGAATTAAAGAATCAAATTTCGAAATTTCATTCAACACAATATAAATGTTCATTTTACTTGAGAGTGTGTCAATGTACTTGATGTCAAGCACAAGGTCTCATTACAATGCGGTAACCCACAATATTTTGATTTAAGGCTAGAGTTATGAAGGGTCATTGCAAATCCCATAAATACATTTTCCCAATTAAATTATTATGCATTATCTGTCTCACAAACTCACAAACAAATTACCTTATCCATCCTAATGCTTTTTTACTCTAATACAAGGCAATGTATAAAAACGAAACATTTTTTAGAAATATATTGTTTCCAATTTTAATTTCTATATATGTAAGAAACTTGTCATTACCAATCTATAGGCATTTTTCTCTTCACACATTTACATTGAAATCATACCCATATCAACGTCAACTTTCTCGAAATTTAAATTTCAATAAAAATATATATAAGCATTATACTTACTAAATGGTTTTGTCAATGTAGAAAGAGGTTAAAAAGTGAGGAGCCAAAAATGGTAATTATATTCACTATTTCTCTTCCCTAATAATAAATGTATATAGTATTTGTGTATGGTCCGCTTTCCTCATAATTATTATCAAAAATACATGAAAATAGTTATCACTAGCGATCGCATGTGTACAATGCAATGTGAACGCCGAACGGTATATGTTATTTGTTTTAGAGGGATAGTTATTACTTTTGTAACTTTGATGTTGATAATGAGTGTGATTGATTTGTAAGTGTAGAAATATAGATGAACTACTTTATTTAAAGGTTCTATCTACATTTCAAACTTGTTTCATAAAAAGAGAAATTAAGTGCTTGTAATCTTCATACATACTCTTTTATCAACCAGCCAATTTATCTGAAAAATAAGTCTCTATAGTTTAAAAATACATCTTTAAAGTACTATGGTTTACAAAGAAAATGGTTTAAAAGAGTTGTTCTAGAATCCAAAAATCAGGAGTCAAATAAGTCTTCCTGCAACATCTATTGTGGTTGTATTTAGAGGATATTTAGACCACAATCTAGGATATTGTAGCATGATTGTAGCTTTGGAGATTGTACATGTCAAAAACTTATCAATCAGATCCGTGATTATCTTAAATTCACATTGAAAAATGGCATACTATGGTTCATAAACCACACTTATTTTATAAATTCAAACAAACATGTCGCAATTCTCCAAAGCAGCAGAACATATAGGATTCTGTAAAACTTATTACAATGTAAGGCGATCATTTTATTTGAAAGGCTTTAAAAAGGTACAAAGATACGTCGTAGAATGTGATAGTTTTCAACGACACAAGAATGAAAATGTCCCATCTCCAAGATTAATATAATCCAGACACCCCTCAACAAAATTTGGAAAAGTTAAAATGTATCTATGGATTTTAGATGTGGTCTCCCGTTATTTGATGGTTATGATCAAATCTATGTGGTGGTTGAATGTTTGCATAAATATGCCCATTTTATTGGAATGAGAAAAACCAAAGTTGGTAAGAACTTATATTGACAATGTGTAAAAATTCCATGGTTTTCCAAAGGTGACTGTAAGCAACCAAGACTGTCTTTTCACCAGCAATTTTTTGAAGAGCTATACAAGTAAGTGGAGATTCCAATAGCCATGTGCTCTAGATATCACCCTCAAACAAATGCTCAAACTAAGATCATTAATAAGTGTATAGGAGCTTGCACTGTCTTTGCTTTGTTTCTGATAAGAAAAATTAGTGGCATAAGTGGTTATCTCTGGAAAAAAGGTGGTATAATACAACCTACCACATGTCTACTGAGATGACACCTTCAAAAGGTTGGATTTCAAATAGCCCAAGATCATTAAGAAACTCAAATTGAGGGATTTTAAAAAGCGCAACTCACAGAAAATTACCCCACTATTTCTCTGTTCTTTGTTTCCCTATATAAGAAATTTAAACAAATTCATAAATAAACTTGTTAGGTGACTTCTAGTTCTAAACCGAGATCATCAATCAACTACCTCCCATACAATATCAGTTGGTTGAATTCCATTATTAAGAACCCTTAATTAGGAAATAAGAGATTGAAGGACAATGGTAGTTGACTCCCTGAATGTATCAAAGTAGTTAAATGTGGCTAAAATTTCATTGCCTTCCCCTTTAGCTATTAACCATTACAGACCATAGAAAGTGAAAATTATCAGGCAATGAAGAAAAGGAGATCCAACCTTGTTAATATTCAATAGGAAGTAAAATGTCAGGAACACCTT
This sequence comes from Taxus wallichiana var. yunnanensis, assembly GCA_018340775.1. NCBI lineage: Eukaryota > Viridiplantae > Streptophyta > Pinopsida > Cupressales > Taxaceae > Taxus > Taxus wallichiana. Next base: position 878,869,337 of record CM031242.1, read on the forward strand.
AAATCCTGCTAACCAGCTACAACCGATAAGATCTCTGGTTTGATTTTTCAATGTGCTCGTGTATTAAGAACATTAGATCATAACAGAACACCAACTATAGAACTATTATGTGTTAGCCTTTAAATGCTTCCAACTATTAATAGAACTACGTATTGATCATAATACTTGTCTATATCAACCACACATCATATTTTGCAGTAAGAAAGAATTCATTTATATCAACATGTAATTACACTCATTACAATAGCAGAGAGTCATGTTTCATCGGTTCAAATTGATCCACTTCACAACAAAGAATCTTCATTTTGTAGACCAAACTCTTTGATCTTCCTTGTAAATCATGCAAAACCGACTTTTGCATTATTTTGTTAAAGCTTGCTGAAAGTTGTAAACCCCTCAATTTGATTTTGAGGGAATACAAATTTGTCTTCTCTGCCTAGTTACAAAAAAATTGAGCATATGGACCCAAACTAAAATCATGACAATTTCACAGTAATTGTTAATATCCAATACAATCCCCCAGAGGATGCATATCATTTGATCACATACCACTTCTACAACCTGATACAGAAGACCAAAAGTGGATGAAATCCTCCTCAGGATAGCAATTGTCTTCACCTCTAGTATTCCAAAGGAAGTGCGCATAGCTCCCTACATGAGAAGGATTCCCAGGAATCTGTAGCAATAACATCTAAAAATGCTTCTTTTGCAGTAGGAGGGTCACCCCGAGCCAACCACAAAAAGTGTGCATACTGCACAATAACTTTGGCATCAGATGGATCAACTTTCATAGCTCTCTGAAAATAGTCTTCAGCTTTGTTATAGAAGTCAACAATTAGATACTTCTGTATGCTCTATGTAAACAAAGATAAGTCGAGGATGAAAAACACACTCATGCTATTGGGTTCTAGGCTCAAATTGTATATGTATTTTTATTGTCCCATATATCCCAGAGGGTTTTTCCATAATATATAAAGCTTTCATTGTAATTTCCCACCCGATAAGGAAGAACTGCATCCAAATTCATATGCAATCAAAATTTCAAATACAATTTTCTCTCTTCCTAATCAAATACAATTTTTCTTTGAAAAGATTGTAAGAGAATAGAAAACTACCTGTCATAATCCCGAGTCACAAGATGTAGAAATTGAGCATAGTTTGAAAGCAGAAGAGGATTTTAGAATCTGCACTAATGGTTTGTATAATTGTCAGGAGTTCAAGCTTCACTATAATGGGGAAACAAATCTCGCATCATTTCATGATCAATAGCTTCTTCTTCGATCGCATTGCACCGCTTCGCTTCAAAATCCGCACTACAACACTAGGTTTGGTTTCACATTTAGTTATATTTTTGTATAAGTTTATAATGGCTATGGTTTTTTGCCTTTTTGTTTGTCCACTATTGTGTCTACCTGGAAAGCTATTACAATGGCCTTTTCCCATTTTTAGTGCAGAAAATTTATGTGTTCTCTCAACAAGATAACTCTTTGTTCTTGTCAAGATATAATCATTGGATGCTCATGAAGGTATTTGAATTGACTGTTGATACTTTAAATCCTTAATTGAAGCTTAAAATGGTTGTGGAATGCCTATACCTATCCTGATTATTTTCAAGTCTGTAACTATAGCTTAATACTAGTCTTAGCATGCCTAAAGAGGCCATAGGATCCAATAAACATTAATTCTCCATATAATCTAAAAATATTGTATGTACCACTCACATATGTAGGATATTTTTTATGCCTTTACCTATTCGTGGAGAATTTCTTTTAGCTTGTTCTCGTGGCTCTTTTAGCTCTTGATTCATAAAATCTAAAATCTTAATCTTCACTTTCTTTACTCATCGTGTAGGATGTCCCACAGAATTTTGTTTACCATGTAATCATAAAACAACGGAGTTTCTAGGTGGAGAAATCGAATATCCATGCAGACTCACAATATTCCTATGCTTGATACTTCCCAATTGCTTTGAGCTCAATTCTAACTTCATGCAAGCTTTGTGGGTAGATTTTAGATTTATTTATTTTATGTGATTTCTTTGTTTGTGTTTGGTTGTAATAGTTACGTGTCTTGGGGTTACCAGTCTCTAGCGCAAATCTCGAAACCCGAATGATACATTAAAAGCCATCCCTGGATGTGGCTCCTTTTGTTTTTCAATTTCTCCTCTTACAATTCTTTTACCATGAGCTTAGAACCTTACTTTCATCTATTATTAGTTGCTTAATAGTGCATGAAATTGATTTGCTTCTAAAAACCATGTCACTTCTCAACCTATGATCAACATACATCAAACTTACAAGATAATTGTGAGTTGCAATTTCTTGATCTTTGATCGATTATGAGTAGATAATAAATTGACTTTCTTCTGTAAATATTATGTTCTAGGACTGAAAGAAAACAATATGTAAATATCCTGCGGATTCTCCTTTTACTATGAGTCAAACTAATAAACACCGCCAAATAACACATGTATTTCATTATAGAAAACATAGATGGGATTCTAGGTATAAGATGAAAAATTATGCAGCAGTAAAATGAAAAAGCCGTTCAAGAACAAGTCAAGATTTGTTAAAGTTTTAGAAACAAGATGCCATGAAAAGAAAAAACTTGTGTGTTCTTTTATGCAGGATAAGAATTTATAGATTTCCACGCGTAAGCATCTGTATGCATATGTATAGAATCCAGTGCATTGCATGAGCATAATCTTTACTTCCAAACACGACTGATTCAGGACATGAGCATCATCTTTACTTCCAAATACAGTTGATTGATGGTGTATATATCGACGTGTATCAATCACTGTGAGTGGAAAAAGCTGAAGTAAATAAACGGGACTTTCTTTACAGAGACCGGATTCAAATCCTAGACAGAAATGTTTATATGTCAAATTGAGTAAGATACTGCACCCAATTCTAGGTGAGGTATACCTCAATAGAGTAGAATGGGTGCATGTCCTTACATATGTCTGGAATCAACTGGATCGTATGAGAATTGCCTTTACTTCCAAACACAATTGAATGGGTGAAAAACATTCCAACACGGTTATCAAATTTAGCACATTTTGACATGTATGTGAAATCAAACATGTCACATGAGCATCATCTTTACTTCCAAACACAATGATTAGATACGGATGTATTAAAAAGTATCAATCATTGATAACACCAAACTATTACAACCAAACGCAAACAAAGAAATCACCGAATGGATGGGGTGCAAAGTAAGATGTTGATCATGCAGGAAGATACTCATGTGAAAAAAGCATCTTAATTTTAATATAGCACATAATAGGATGCATCGTGATATAAAAGATCATGATGACTAGACTGTAATATGCATGATAGCATAGACAGGGGCCATCAAAAAGGTTTGATGCCCCAGTACGATATGCAAATGGAAGAGAGCATAGACAGAGGCCATCAAGAAAGTATGATGCCCCAGTACGACATGTAATCAGATAACGTAAGAATATTAGAGAGAACACCAGGATACATAAAATCAAGATGCCCCCTGTAATATATCAAGATGCAAGAAAGTAATTAATAATTTACAACTAATAATGCAACACAAGAACCAATAAACATGTCCCTAACGTGTTCCACAGTGAGGATTGATTGGATGTGCCCCCAAGCAGGGGTACGAGGACATAGTAAAGTATTGGGTCATTGTCCTCAAACAAGGAAACAATGAGAGCCGGATTTGCCCCAAGCGAGGATTCATGTGAGGAGAAGTGGTTTGAATTTGGTAGTCATAAGGTGATTGGATCATTCGTTGGGGATAATAGTTCAAAGGTTAAATTGTGTTGGTTATTTTAGAGTTTTTTTTTTTTTTTTTTTACGATTTTGTGGATTTTTTTATTATTATATATATATATTCTAATGTTTTTAGATTTTTGACGATTTTCAAATGTTTTTGACTTTTTTGACGATTTTCAAATGTTTTTGGATTTTTGACAATTCTTGTTAATGGTTTTGGATTTTGGATGATTCTGTGTAATGTTTTTGGATTTTTGACGAGTGTTTCTAATGTTTTTGACTTTTTGATGATTTTTGAATGTTTTTAGATTTTTGACAATTCTTGTTTTTTGTTGGATTTTGGATGATTGTTTCTAATGTTTTTGGGTTTTTGACAATTTTCAAATGTTTTTGGATTTTTGATTTTTACACTGTTTTTGGATTTTTGACGATTTTCAAATGTTTGTGAATTTTTGACTATTCTTGTTAATGGTTTTGGATTTTGGATGATTTTGTGTAATGTTTTTGGATTTTTGATGAGTGTTTCTAATGTTTTTAGATTTTTACATTGTTTTTGCAATTTATGGACCAAAGTGCGAGACTTATTTTGAGAGGAGATAAACATGGATATTATTCGTATGTACTTGTAACTTATGCTCATAATAACACAAATTCTCTTTCCTTGGTGTTGAACCCAAGCAAGTGCTAGTTGCTCGGGGTGCACTCCTTGCTTGAAACAATTGCACAAAAATTTTCAAATATGACCTTGTTCCTTTCAAGGTTCTCTCCTATGAACCTTGGCAAATTCTATCCAAAAAAATACTTCCACAATATCATAAATCATCTTAATGATATATATATATATATATATATATATATATATATATAATCAAAATCATATTTAAACAATACATAATAAACCTCAAAGCTAAGGCAAAACTTTTGGATATGGGTTCTTAACAAAAGGACAAAAGTAGGCCTTTTAGCAAGGTAACCACTTTCATTGGTATTTACTCTTTGACACACCCATTAACATCCTATAACAAAGGAGGAAAATAGCAATGTTCCCACTTTATTTGGTGTTTATTCCCACACCCACAAAATTTGAATAGACTTGTTACAACGCAGACACCTAAAATTAGTGAGAATGGAACTTGTGACTCTATGTTTGTGGATATAGAACAACTATTTTAACAAAATACTAAGATTACAAATGATAATAGCAACATCTACCAAAGAGCTAAATTGTTGATAAAGTCTAAAAATGCAAAGAATAATAGATGGATGCAAATACCTTTCTAAAATCGCCATTTGCTAAGCTTTCAAGCATATTTGCTCGTAAGTGAGGAAACCTCGACCTAATGGGCTATATGGCACAACTCCAATACCAAGCTCCCTACAAAGAAAAACTCAAATTGTAGTCATTCAATAGGAGACAAATGTAACATAGAAAATTCTAGTTCTAAAACCTCACATACTTGCAAGTTGGGACGATTTCTTCCTCTACATCCACGGTCCACAAGGACCACTCTATTTCAGACTTGCCGTAATAGGATGAACAACATGTGCTCTTCGAATTGTTGATGCAGAAGCTCGAGAAAGTATGATGTATTTTACTTTCCCTTCTTTAACTAGTTTCTTCATTTCTCCTATCTATAATAGCCACATGGACATAGCTAGACTATGTTATATCTATGTATTTAGCTAAATTTTATTATTAAGGAGTAATATATATGAGGAATGCACAAAATTGAGTAGTGAATCTTGCTAATACAACAAGACCAAATGCCTAAGATACATAATACAATAACAAAATGAAATTTTAATTTCTAATTAGGTATAAAAATGGAAAGTCAAAAATGTTGGACAGACTTCCTCCCTAAAGCACATGAGAGATAAGGTATGGTGTTACAAGATTAGTGAGAAATGCAATCATATTCAAGCAAGCGTTATGACTTTACTCTATGATGATGATGAAAATTTGTGTACCACTCTAACATTATGCTCTTCTGAATGCTAGTTAGTTAATAGAAATGACATAGATATTGGGAAAACATGTTCCCAAAAATGCCTATTCCAAAACTCACTACGTGATATGAAAGAAATTTTTTTAATGGGTAGAATAAGTGCCATTAATTTCTCGTAGTTTGTAAGAAAAAATGCTTCACTCTATTCAAACTGAGGCCAAGGAGATTGTGACAACCCATAAGGTTAGGTTACCTCAATTTTGGGTAGTTCAAGTCTCTTTTTTCCCAAACCAAGTATTGAAAGTGGGCATCTTATATGTGCGGGGTGTGGATTGAGTCTTGAGCTTTACAAACCAGCCCAAAAATAGTATCGAACCACATTTTGAAGAAATAAATGTGAAGAAAACTCAATCTGCAAAACATGCTCCCTGATCTTCATGATAGATTCAGGAAAACAAGCGCATAATGGAATTCCAAGTGCATACCGTCACTTATTGGGATCTGTGATATCAATGCGATGTTGGTAATACAAATCAATGCAATCAACATCAAGCCTCTTCAAACTCACTTCACAAAGTGGCATGAACATATGTAGGATCCCCACAAATCAGTATCTTCCCATCTACATATCTAATTCCAAACTTGGTAGCCAATTGTTGTTAGACATGAAAAATTCTAGCCTAATATTTAGGATTACGTAGCTAGCATTTAGGAAGTTATTTTGTAATTGACAAAGACACACTAGATGATATGTGTATGTCTTTGGCAAATGTTGTCCATCTTTAAGATGAAGAGTAGAGATAGGTTAGTTTGAGTTTGAGTTTGAATAAGACTCTATTTATTGTTATTCTATAAAGATTGTATTCTCGATTTAGCAGAGCACAAGAAAATAAGAATAAGAAATAGATCTAAACCTGAGTTGCATTTTTGTGTTCTGTTTAAGAGTGCTAATAATTTTCATGGTATCGAGTAGTGTTGGTGAAGTGTTGTTGTAGAGAAGTATCAAAATTTTAAAGACAAGAGATATGGCTACATTTGTTGCGGTAGATCCTCACGAGGATGGTAGAACGATTTGATGGCATTGGAGTTAATCTCAAGAAGCTCGAGAATGAAGATGTTCTTTGAACAAGGATCTACTCAATATAGTTGAAGGGACTAAGATTAAACCCACCCAAGATGTAGATCTGATCGGTAAGTGGGAATCAAAGGAAGGTAGGGCTTGTTCCTGTATACTTTTAAGTTTGAGTGATAATGTGCTTTTACATGTAAGTGAGGCAAAATTAGCAAAGGAAGCTTGGGATCAATTAATCAAGTTATATGAATCAAATGATGTTAGCACAAGATTATATCTTAGAAGAATATTTTTCAATTAAAGATGCAGGAAACACAAAAGATATCAGATTTTACAAATCAGTTTAAGTCTCTCAAAAATCAATTGGCAGCATGTGGATCAGTGATTTCAGAAGAAGATGTTGTTATGTCGCTTCTTGGGAGTTTGCCAAAATCCTATTCTGGACTAGTAGTAGCACTAAGCACCCAATCTAACTTAGATTTGACAAAAGTAATAGCAGCACTACTTCAAGAAGAAATCAGAAGGAAGGATGGGGGCTTCGAATGATGAGAATCCTACGGCAAAGATCAAGTTTTCAAGCAGGATATAAGGGCAAAGCGAAAAGGAAGAGTGACAACAAATCACATCCCTCCCGGTCTAATGCCTCAAAGAATGGTAAAGACACAAAGGAGGAAAAAAATAAGGGAAAATTCTTTCATTATGGAGCTCCTGGGCATTTTAAGAAACAATGTAGAAAGTGGTTAGCATGGGTATAAGAGGTAAAGAAAAGGAAGGATGTTGAAGCTAACATGACCTCAAGCAATGACCAAGAAAATTTGTTTTCGGTTGTCACAACCCCAAGTTCGATGTTTCAAATTGTTGGTATTTAGATTCAGAGCAACTCAACATATGACACCGAGAGAAGTTGTTTTATGGCATATACAAAAGCACCCAAAAGTAAGACCACAATCTTGGAGATGATAGAAAATGTGAGATGATCGAATTGGAGATATTCCATCGCAAATGCCGGATGGTGGATGCAAGAAAATCCATAACGTATGGTATGTACACTCGCTCTTGTCAAAAGTCTTTTATCGTGAGCAAAATTACCGATCTTTGGCATAATTACACAATTTGACAAAGAAGGAATGTGTCCTAAAGGATGTTGAAGGAGTAATTATTCTATGGGAATCGAGAGATGGCAATGTACAAGCTATGTGCGGCGGTACGATGTGGTGTTAACAAGAACAAATAATGAAATATCTCGATTCAGTTCTTTGGCATCATAGATTCGAGACATGCAAATCCTTATCGCTTCAAATGTTAAAATCAGAGCAACTTGTGGAAGATTTTAATTTGCATCTACCGATTGAGTTGGGAGTGTGTGAAGGTTGTTTTTAGGAAAGCAACATAGATTCCCTTCCCAAAGAAGGCGCAACACGAGCTAAGGAGCAAATGGAACTTGTGCATTCGGATATTTGCGGTGTGCAATGCAAACAATGTCACACAACGAGGCAAGGTATTTTATTACCTTCATTGGCGATTCCTCGAGAATGATCTTCGTTTATTTTATCAAAATAAAATCATGTGCATTAGAGATGTTTAAGGTTTTAAAGCATTTGGTGAGAAGCAGTCAGGAAAACCTTTGAAATGACTCGAGATGTGATAATGGAGGTGAATATACCTCAAATGCTTTCAAAAGTGTATGTGCAAAAGAAGGTATCAAACTTGAGTATATTGTTCCTTATTCACCGCAACAGAATGGTGTCATTTGAAAGAAGGAATAAGACTCTTGTTGAAAGTGCTAGATGTGTGCTTAAGAGTAGTGGATTATCTAATGTTTTTGGGCTAAAGTAGTCTCTAGTGCAGCATATATACAAAACATGTTGCCTAATCATGCATTGCATAAGAAGACTCCTTATGAGGCATGACATGGAAGCAAGCCAAGTGTTAATGATTTAAGAATTTTTGGTTGCATAGCATATGCACATATACGAGATGAAGAAAGAAAGAAGCTAGATGACAAAAGCATGAAGTGTATAATGGTTGGATACAGTTTGAATTTGAATGGATATCAAATTTATGATCTTATAACACATGAGATTCTAGTCAAAAGAGCGTCATTTTTATGAAAATTGAGTATTGAACAAATTAGCGAGAGATGGAAAATGCTAAGGATTTCAGAAACAAGGCCTTATGATCTCGGATCGATGAAGAATCCGAGCATGAAAATTCTACTCCAATGAGACCATTACAAGTTGCGTAGCCACACACAAACCCATAGGAGATGTACAAGGAGGAAGCGCAGTTTCGTAGATCAACAAGACTACGGAAACCCACTCAAAAGGCATCGGAATCATATGCACTTAGTGTAGAAGTTGATGAACCACTCAGTGTTCAAGAAGCACTTCAAAGTATTTATGCAGCAGATTGGAGGCAAGCAATGGATGCTAAATATGAATCACTCATAAAAATCAGACATGGGAACTCATGATTCTTCCACCGGAAGAAGAGTGGTTGGATGCAAGTGGTTATTCAAACAAAAGTACAAGTCGATGGGTCGATAGACCGCTACAAGGCTCGATTGGTGGAAAAAGGATACACCCAAATTACGAGGTTTGGATTATCATGACACCTTTTCTCCCGTAGTCAAGATAACATCCATCGAGAATTCTATTAGCAAGTGGCAGTAACCTTGGATCTCCATGTACATCAACTAGATATAAAAAGCGCATTTTTAAATGGATTCTTAAAGGAAGAAGTTTATATGGAACAACCGAAGGCTACATACAAGAAGGAAAGGAAGCGGTTAGTATGCAAGCTTCAAAAAAACATTGTATGGACTCAAAACAGTCTTCAAGAGCATGATATGAGCGTATTGATGGGTTTCTCCAAAATGAAGGATATGTAAGTTGCAATGCTAATTCAAATGTCTACATAAAGCATATTGGTGAGTCTCTAGTCATCTTAGCCTTATATGTTGATGACACCATCATTATGAGTAATGATTTTAAGATGTTAGGCATGTTCAAGTCTCAATTAGTTGCAGTAATTCGAGTGGTGATCATGGTGAGATTCATTATTGCTTGGGCATTCAAATTTAAGAGATAGGGAGATGAGGAAAATCCATCTTAGTCAAGAAAGGTACATTAGGAACATTCTCAAGTAATTTGGGATGGAAAATTGCAAGCCGTAAGTACTTCAATGGAAGTAGGAAACAAGCTTTCCTTTGGACATGTGTCCCAAAACACAAGAAGAAGAAAGTTATATGAGTATGGTTCCATATCGAATGTTGTTGGGAGCCTAATGTATGCAATGGTTTCTAGCAGACTGATATTGCACATGCTGTAAGTATTGTGAGCCAATATTCCTAAAGCAATCTGGACCACAACATTGGGTAGTAGTTAAAATAATTTTTAGATATCTACAAGGAACAACTAAACATGGAATAAGATTCGGTGGGAGTTCAGAAAAATCTCTGCAACTTACTGGATATTGTGATGCAGATTGGGCAGGGGACGTTGATAGTAAAAGATCAACTTCAGTGTTTTGTTTTATCCTTGGTGGAGGTGCAGTTTCGTGGGCAAGTAAGAAACAACGATCTGTTTCTCTCTCGAGTGTAAGCGAGAATATATAGCGAATGTCAAGCTACAAAAGAATTGATTTGGTTGAGAAGATTGTTGCAGGACATCGAGGTTACTTAGTCCCAACCAACAATATTAAAGTGTGACAACCAAAGTTGCATAGCCATGACGAAGAATTGAAGTATCATGGGAGAGTTAAACATATAGGGATACAATACCATTTCATCCGTGAACAAATTGAGAACAACACTATCAAAATGGAGTATTGTGCAACTGAGATGATGGTGGCAGATGCATTGACAAAGGCATTACCAAGAAATAAGTTTGAGTTTTGCAAAGAAGGATTCGATGTGATACAAGCTGGTTGACAAATATTTGGCTAAGTGGGAGTGTTAGACATGCAGAAATTCTAGCCTAATATTTAGGGATTCTGTAGCTAGCATTTAGGGAAGTTATTTTGTAATTGACAGCACACTAGATGATATGTGTATGTGCTGGCAAATGTTGTCCATCTATAAGATGAAGAGTAGAGATAGATTAGTTTGAGTTTGAGTTTGAATAAGACTCTGTTTATTGTTATTCTATAAAGATTGTATTCTCTGATTTAACAGAGCACAAGAAAATAAGAATAAGAAATAGATCTAAACCTGCAGTTACATTTCTGTGTTCTGTTTAAGAGTGCTAATAATTTTCAACTGCACCCTGTCTCTAATTCCTTTGAGTGCCTGCAAATCAATTCAAAGAGTTAAAATCCAAAATAGTTTTGATAAACAGAATACAGAATTGAAACTAAGAACTGACAAGGCACATTCCCAAGAAGGATTTCGTTAGTGTGAGGACCGTAAACATCAGAAGTGTCGAGGAAAGTAATGCCTTTGGAGACAGCATGGTGAATGAGTGCAATCATTTCATCCTCGGACTTGGGAGGGCCATAAAATGCAGACATACCCATACAGCCCAGTCCCTGTTTTGATACCTCAAATCCCTCACGACCCAACTGGATTCTTGGAACTGCCATTGTCAATATAGCTAGCTGCTCTGCCTTTGCTCTTCACGAAGCTGAGATCAGTCTGTATTTATAAACCAGGTTGGATGTACCCGCTCCTGTTAAAGGTGTGTTCGCCCACAGTGAGACGTCTCCCGCCGCCCGCGTAGGGAAAATATCTCATGAAAAGAAGATCGACATACCATCAATTTCCGCTGTGCATGATCGATTCGCCGCCATGTAATTCTATCTATCGTTTTCGATGAAAGTGGATTGTAACGTGGGACTGGCATAAATTTTAGTTCTACACGTCGATCCTATGCTAAAGGGATTACATTTGACGGCCGTTTAGACGTTTATCTTAATTTTAGTCGTAATATACTTGTAAATATTTGAAATAGCCGTCATATGTATATTTTAAGTATGATGTTTGTATCACATATAGAATATATCAGATTAGGCAGGAGGGTGAAGATAGATGTCTGTATTACATATAGAATACAGATCTCTATCTATCTATCTCTCCCAAGAACTCCTCTGAATTCTGAACTCTATATGTCACTAACTCTCAATGACCATCATTTTTATATGTAAATTATTATTTTAATATCTATTAGAAATAGTTAACTATATATATATATATAATAATTTTTCATATATTTTATTCAATTGTATAAAAATAACACTATTTTTTTTTTTTAAGTTTATATTTAAAAATAACCTAAAAATTGTTTGACAAGTATAGGTGGCTGTCAAATTTAATCGAGGCTCTGCGTAAGTATGTAGCTTTTTAGTAAACCTGACCCAACTCTGGTAACTGCGAAGGGTTTGAAAGTGTCGGTAACTACGTAATTTTCTCCACTCACTAAATACTTAAAACACGTTTGACGCGGCATTCATAAAACACACTTTTTGAAGATGCTCATTTATGGAAAAACACAAATATCCAAATGACTGTATTTCATAATCGATAAAGAAATTGTGTGACCGTTCGCTATGATCCATGATAACTTAATATCTAAAGTTTTTGAAATGTTTTTTTCCCCAAAATCGTCTATTTTATTATTGTATTTATGAACTACAAATTAACGGTTGTTTCTGAAGGAGCCAGTCTAGGCCAAAATGATTATTGATGGAAGGGGTATTGTTGGAAGTGATATTTATGAACATCCTTGCATAGGAGTTGTTAGCCCATGTCAAGTAGAGTGGAGAAAAGTACAAAATATATTTGAGACAAAAGCATAAAATAACAAATGACAAGTTGTAAGTGGGAATCTAATAGTGTTAGACCCATAGTTTTTAGAGTTGCCCAAATTACAAAACCATACACTTTTGTATTTATTAAAGACACTAAACAAATAATTGTTATTTTGTGTCCGTTGCTGAAGTGCCGAAACCCACAACTTTTGTACAAGTATACGCTTGCTTGCTATCACATTATTTTCTGCTAAATTTTTCTATTTAGTTGGGGAAAATACGGATTTCTAAATAGGGAATAAAAAAGACCCAACAAGCATTACACAATTTATGAACTTGCTTAATAAAAAGGGAACAAGCGTAAAAATTAACCCATTTGAAGTTTTCCAAATACTTAAATACTAGTAGAATTAAAGAATCAAATTTCCGAAATTTCATTCAACACAATATAAATGTTCATTTTACTTTAGAGTGTGTCAATGTACTTGATGTCAAGACAAGGTCTCATTACAAACGATATTTAGATTTAAGGCTAGAGTTATGAAGGGGTCATTGCAAATCCCATAAATACATTTTCCCAATTAAATTATTATGCATTATCTCTGTCTCACAAACTCACAAACAAATTACCTTATCCATCCTAATGCTTTTTACTCTAATACAAGGCAATGTATAAAAACGAAACATTTTTTAGAAATATATTGTTTCCAATTTTAATTTCTATATATGTAAGAAACTTGTCATTACCAATCCATAGGCATTTTCTCTTCACACATTTACATTGAAATCATACCCATATCAACATCAACTTTCTCGAAATTTAAATTTCAATAAAAATATATATAAGCGTTATACTCACTAAATGGTTTTGTCAATGTAGAAAGAGCTTAAAAAGTTAGGAGCCAAAAATGGTAATTATATTCACTATTTCTCTTCCCTAATAATAAATGTATATAGTATTTGTGTATGGTCCGCTTTCCTCATAATTATTATCAAAAATACATGAAAATAGTTATCACTAGCGATCGTATGTGTACTGATACAATGCAATGTGAACGCCGAACGGTATATGTTATTTGTTTTAGAGGGATAGTTATTACTTTTGTAACTTTGATGTTGATAATGAGTGTGATTGATTTGTAAGTGTAGAAATATAGATGAACCACTTTATTTAAAGGTTCTATCTACATTTCAAACTTGTTTCATAAAAAGAGAAATTAAGTGCTTGTAATCTTCATACATACTCTTTTATCAACCAGCCAATTTATCTGAAAAATAAGTCTCTATAGTTTAAAAAATACATCTTAAAGTACTATGGTTTACAAAGAAAATGGTTTAAAAGAGTTGTTCTAGAATCCAAAAATCAGGAGTCAAATAAGTCTTCTAGCAACATCCGTTGTGGTTGTATTTAGAGGATATTTAGACCACAATCTAGGATATTGAAGCATGATTGTCGCTTTGGAGATTGTACATGTCAAAAACTTATCAATCGATCCGTGATTATGTTAAATTCACATTGAAAAATGGCATACTATGGTTCATAAACCACACTTATTTTATAAATTCAAACAAAGATGTCCCAATTCTCCAAAGAAGAAACATATAGGATTCTTTAAAACTTATTACAATGTAAGGTGATCATTTTATTTGAAAGGCTTAAAAAGGTACAAAGATACGTTGTAGAATGTGATAGTTTTCAACGACACAAGAATGAAAATGTCCCATCTCCAAGATTAATATAATCTAGACACCCTCGACAAAATTTAAAAAAGTTAAAATGTATCTATGGATTTTAGATGTGGTCTCTCATTATTTGATGGTTATGATCAAATCTATGTGGTGGTTGAATGTTTACATAAATATGCCCATTTTATTGGAATGAGAAAAACCAAAGTTGGTAAGAACTTACATTGACAATGTGTAAAAATTCCATGGTTTTCCAAAGGTGACTGTAAGCAACCAAGACTATCTTTTCACCAGCAATTTTTGGAAGAGCTATACAAGCAAGTGGAGATTCCAATAGCCATGTGCTCTAAATATCACCCTCAAACAAATGCTCAAACTAAGATCATTAATAAGTGTATAGGAGATCGCTCTGTTGCTTTGTTTCGATAAGAAAAATTAGTGGCATAAGTGGTTATCTCTAGCAAAAAGGTGGTATAATACAACCTACCACATGTCTACTGAGATGACGCCTTCAAAAGGTTGGATTTCAAATAGCCCAGGCTCATTAAGAAACTCAAATTGAGGGATTTTAAAAAGCGCAGCTCACATAAAATTACCCCACTATTTCTCTATTCTTTGTTTCCCTATATAAGAAACTTAAACAAATTCATAAATAAACTTGTTAGGTGACTTCTAGTTCTAAACCGAGATCATCAATCAACTACCTCCCATACAATATCAGTTGGTTGAATTCCATTATTAAGAACCCTTAATTAGGAAATAAGAGATTGAAGGACAATGGTAGTTGACTCCCTGAATGTATCAAAGCAGTTAAATGTGGCTAAAATTTCATTGCCTTCCCCTTTAGCTATTAACCATTACAAACCATAGAAAGTGAAAATTATTAGGCAATGAAGAAAAGGAGATCCAACCTTGTTAATATTCAATAGGAAGTAAAATGTCAGGAACACCTTAAATCCTGCTAACCAACTACAACCGATAAGATCTCTGGTTTGATTTTTCAATGTGCTCGTGTATTAAGAACATTAGATCATAACAGAACACCAACTATAGAATTATTATGTGTTAGCCTTGAAATGCTTCCAACTATTAATAGAACTACGTGTTGATCATAATACTTGTCTATATCAACACACATCATATTTGCAGGTAAGAAAGAATTCATTTATATCAACATGTAATTACACTCATTATAATAGCAGAGAGTCATGTTTCATCGGTTCAAATTGATCCACTTCACAACAAAGAATCTTCATTTTGTACACCAAAATCTTTGATCTTCTTGTAAATCATGCAAAACCGACTTTTGCATTATTTTTAAAGATTGCTAAAAGTTGTAAACCCTCAATTTGATTTTGAGGGAATACAAATTTGTCTTCTCGCCTAGTTACAAAACAATTGAGCATATGGATCCAAACTAAAATCATGAAAATTTCACAGTAATTGCTAATATCCAGTACAATCACCTAGAGGATGCATATCATTTGATCACATACCACTTCTAACGATACAGAAGACCAAAAGTGGATGAAATCCTTCGGATAGCAACTATCTTCACCTCTAGTATTCCAAAGGAAGTGTGCATACCTCCCTACATGAGAAGGATTCCTCGGGAATCGTGAAAGTAATAACATCTAAAAATGCTTCTTTTGCAAAGTAGGAGGGTCACCCCGAGCCAACCACAAAAAGTGTGCATACTGCACAATAACTTCGGCATCATATGGATCGACTTTCATAGCCCTCTCGAAAATAGTCTTTGATTCGTTATAGAAGTCAACAATTAGATACTTCTATATGCTCTATGTAAACAAAGATAGGTCGTGGATGAAAAACACACTCATCACGTTATTGGGTTCTAGGCTCAAATTGTATATGTATTTTTATTGTCCCATATATCCCAGAGAGGGTTTTTCCATAATATATAAATCTTTCATTGTAATTTCCCACCCGATAAGGAAGAACTGCATCCAAATTCATATGCAATCAAAATTTCAAATACAATTTGCTCTCTTCCTAATCAAATACAATTTTTCTTTGAAAAGATTGTAAGAGAATAGAAAACTACCTGTCATAATCCCGAGTCACAAGATGTAGAAATTGAGCATAGTTTGAAAGCAGAAGAGGATTTTTAGAATCTGCACTAATGGTTTGTATAATTGTCAGGCTCAAGCTTCACTATAATGGGGGAAACAAATCTCTGCATCGTTTCATGATCAATAGCTTCTTCTTCGATCGCATTGCCTTTGCTTTTCGCTTCAAAATATGCACTACAACACTAGGTTTGGTTTCACATTTAGTTATATTTTTGTATAAGTTTATAATGGCTATGGTTTTTTGCCTTTTTGTTTGTCCACTATTGTGTCTACCGGAAAGCTATTACAATGGTCTTTCCCATTTTTAGTGTAGAAAATTTATGTGTTCTCTCAACAAGATAACTCTTTGTTATTATCAAAGATATAATCGGTGGATGCTCATGAAGGTATTTGAATTGACTGTTGATACTTTAAATCCTTAATTGAAGCTTAAAATGGTTTTGGAATGCCTATACCGCCCGATTATTTTCAAGTTTGTAGCTATAGCTTAATACTAGTCTTAGCATTCCTAAAGAAGCCATAGGATCCAATAAACATTAATTCTCCATATAATCTAAAAATATTGTATGTACCACTCACATATGTAGGATATTTTTTTATGCCTTTACCTATTCGTGGAGAATTTCTTTTAGCTTGTTCTTGTGACTCTTTTATCTCTTGATTCATAAAATCTAAAATTTTAATCTTCACTTTCTTTACTCATTGTGTAGGATGTCCCACAAAATTTTGTTTACCATGTAATCATAAAACAACGAGTTTCTAAGTGGAGAAATCGAATATCCATGCAGACTCACAATATTCCTATGCTTGATACTTCCAACTGTTTCGAGCTCAATTCTAACTTCATGCAAGCTTTGTGGGTAGATTTTAGATTTATTTATTTTATGTGATTTCTTTGTTTGTGTTTGGTTGTAATAGTTCTGTGTCTTGGGGTTACCAGTCTCTAACTGCAAATTCTGAAACCCGAATGATACATTAAAAGCCATCCTGGATGTGGCTCCTTTTGTTTTTCAATTTCTCCTCTTACAATTCTTTTTACCATGAGCTTAGAACCTTACTTTCATCTATTATTAGTTGCTAATAGTGTATGAAATTGATTTGCTTCTAAAAACCATGTCACTTCTCAACCTATGATCAACTTACATCAAACTTACAAGATAATTGTGAGTTGCAATTTCTTGATCTTTGATCAGTTGTGAGTAGATAATAAATTGACTTTCTTCTGTAAATATTGTGTTCTAGGACTGGAAGAAAATAATATGTAAATATCCTGCAGATTCTCCTCTTATTGTGAGTCAAACTAATAAACACGGCTAAATAACACATGTATTTCATTATAGAAAACATAGATGGGATTCTAGGTATAAGATGAAAAATTATGCAGTAGTAAATGAAAAATTCGCTCAAGAACAAGTCAAGATTTGTTGAAGTTTTAGAAACAAGATGCCATGAAAAGAAAAAAACTTGTGTGTTCTTTTACGCAGATAAGAATTTATAGATTTCACGCTGAAGCATCATGCATATGTATAGAATCAAGTGCATTGCATGAGCATAATCTTTACTTCCAAACACGGTGATTCAGGACATGAGCATCATCTTTACTTCCAAATACAGTTAATTGATGGTGTATATATCGACGTGTATCAATCACTGTCAGTGGAAAAAGCTGAAGTAAATAAATGGGACTTTCTTTACAGAGACCGGGATTCAAATCCTAGACAGAAATGTTTATATGTCAAATTGAGTAAGATACTGCACCCAATTCTAGGTGAGGTATACCTCAATAGAGTAGAACGGGTGCATGTCCTTACATATGTCTGGAATCAACTGGATCGTATGAGAATTGCCTTTACTTCCAAACACAGTTGAATGGGTGAAAAACATTCCAACACAGTTATCAAATTTAGCACATTTGGACATGTATGTGAAATCAACCATGTCACATGAGCATCGTCTTTACTTCCAAACACGGCTGATTAGATACAGATGTATTAAAAAGTATCAATCACTGAGAACTCCAAACTATTACAACCAAACGCAAACAAAGAAATCACATAAAATAAATAAATCAAAAATCTACCCACAAAGCTTGCGTGAAGTTGGAACCAAGTTCGAAACAGTTGGAAGCATCAAGCATAGGAATCTTTTGAGTTTGCATGGATATTCGAAAGAGAACCTCATTGACCAAGAACCAAAGTTGTAGAACTAGTCATAAGAGGAGGCTAAGAAATATAGTTCTACTACATATAAGTATAAATAGAATTTAAATGCATACCTGTAGAATTCAATTTAACGCAGGGAATTGACTAGAGATCCTAAAGAATGAAATTATAGTGTTAGTGACCAATATTTAAAGGTTAATGCATGCAAAAGCTATAAAATAAAATTTAAAAATAGTAAAGCCAAAGCAACATGCAAAATCAGAAAAGTAAAATTGTTAAAAATAGCAAAAGCAAAATTGTTAAAAATAGCAAAAACAAAATTGTTAAAAATAGCAAAACCGTCATTTAAGCCGACAAATTTGACACAATCCCATGAATGTCCGCAAAGCCTTTTCCCATAGGGATAATGCCTTCGGCATAATTACAATAATACTTATTACTAGCAATCACATTTGTACAATACAATGTGAATGCCCGGACAATATAGGTTATTTGTTTTAGAGAGATAGTTATTACTTTTGTAGTTGATGTTGATAAGGGTTTGATTGTTTTTGTAAGTGTAGATATCACTTCATTTAAAGGTTCCATCTCTACATTTCAAACTTGTTACAAATTCGTACATATACATTTTGAACTTGTTACAAATTCATACATATAATTTGAACTAAACATGTTACATGAAGACTTTCATACATGTGCAGATTTTATATCATAAGTGGTAGCCTTTTGTGGCTAATTTTTTTCGCACTAAACATGAATACATTTTATACCATTTTGGATAGTTAATTAGTTTTGTAGTTGACGTGGTTTGTAATTATTTCGAGGAAATTGTGTTAGTGTTGCATCGGTTGTTTTGTTGGTCTTTTGTTGAAAAAACCTTTTTGTACACTCATAAGGCATGTGAAGTGATATGAAGTGGTTGAGTGATATGAACCAGTATCATGCGGAACGTCATGTATGTTCCAATTATTGTGTATGTCAAAATCTTGTTTCCCCAACATTTCAAGACTCTCAAGACCCGTATTGAATGTGGCGCATCCATTAAAAGGTTGAGCTCCTGTTGAGTTAGGTATGTATCTTGAAATTTTATGCAAACTTCATCATAAGAACCTGGTAAACTTGTTGGGCTATTGCGAAGAGATGGGGGAAAGGCTATTGAAAATTTCTATACAAGCATCATGAGGAATAAGCACTACTCCCGCAGAAGGAAAAAAATACAAAACCCAAAAATCCCAATCAAATACAAGTACATTTTGTCAAACAGTTGGCGCACCCTATACCTAAATTTCTGTATAGTAAAAAATAAAACAAGAATGGAGGTCTTATCAAAGCAGGACATAGACAGTTCAAATTTACAGCTAAAAACAACTTAAAACAGATGAGCGATTCAGACTTTAGAAAAATCTTATTAAACTTCCTGCAATGCTTAATGTGAAATTTTACATTAAGCAAGGAGCCCAACTCTGCATATCTAACTTGAAAGTGTATATTCTTATTTGTGAGTGATGATCTTACCAGCTATGAGTAACCATTCCGTGATCATCCTGCTAGATGGCCCCCACTTCTACCCAATTATTGACTTGAAAGATAATTTAATTGTTTGATAAATACATTCTGTTTATCAAAAAAATTAAAACAAACAGATTTTGCACTCATCATATCACAACTCAAATCTTAAAATAAATGCCAAAGCGAAAGGAAGACCATCTTAAAATAAATAGAGGTGACATAACCAGTGATTTATTCTATCATAATTATAGCATTTAGGTCAACTGATAAAAAGTAGAACCCATGGAAACATTCAATATGATTTTGGTTCATTTTGAACTGCTGGAGCTACAGATTTGAATGTTCAGATGATGGGTTTAGTGCTTGATTGTACAGAAACCATCTCATAGGATCTATATACCTAAAGGTCAGACAATCCTGCTGACTAAAGGGAGGGGCATTCAATTAGATTGAGAGAGAAACAGTGAACTTGAAGTTGCAGTAAGAATCGCCCCATCTGTGTACACTGTAAACAATAAAAGCTCTGAAAACCCAAGAAATAGGTTTGTCCTGCCTAATTGAATAGTTCAGCTTCAGCACAAAAACATCTTGACACATTTTAAAAAGTCGTACTCTGACTTGGTTATCAAGAATTATATACCAACTCGTAGTCTCAAGTTGTTTGTTGACTGGTTAAATTGATACAAATCACTACAAAATTTGTTAAAATCACTACTAACATGAAGGCCACACTTTCCAGCCACACTCAGGTTTAATAGTCGCAGGTATCGTGATAAACGGATGTGTAGCTCATAGCTCAAACTATTTTTGTAGCTATTCTAAATTTACATCGTCCCAGATCTAAAGCTTATTCGACTTACAAACAAAAATTACAGGATTGAAGATATAAAGAAATTTATATCATTCTCGGATCCACACTTAAATCTACTTGCAAACCAAAGGAAAGGAATAAAATATTAAGCAAGAAAAGCATCCACGCTTGTAAATAAAAAGGTGTGAACTTACCCAGAGCAAATGACTTCTGAAGCAGGCTGCAGTTACAGAGGTTGCAGTCAAAGGCAGTCAAAGGAGAAGCCAACCTAGAACAGAACAATTTTAGCATGCTGAAGAATGAATTTATAGTGTTACAGTGACGAGTATTTAAAGGTTATTGCATGCAAAAACTAAAATCGGCATAGTGCAAAATCGAAAAGCAAACCAAAACTGGCGGCATGCAAAATCGGAAAAACAAAATTGTTAATAATAGCAAATATGCAAAAATAGCAGAGAAAAGCTAAACCGTTAGTCAAAACTGTCATTTGACCATCAAATTTGACATAGTCCCGTGAATGTCCACAAAGCCCTTTCCCATAGGGGAACACCTTCGGCGTAATAAAATTTTTTTGAGTAATAACTAAATACCACATGAATAAAACTAGCAATCGCATGTGCACCATGCAATGTGAACGCCGAACGGTATATCTTATTTGACTTAGAGGGATAGTTATTACTTTTGTAGTTGATGTTGATAACGGGCGTGATTGATTTTGTAACTGTAGGAATATAAATAAAGCATTACATTTTAAAGTTCTATTTCTACATTTCAAATTTGTTACAAATTCGTACATATACATTTGCAAATCTTATATCATGAGTGGTAGCACTTTGCGAACTATTTTATTTGGACTAAACATGAATACATGAAGAATTCCATACATTTTTAGATATTATATCATGAGTGGTGCTCCAAGGATGGGGATGTTATTCAAATAAGTGTATAGCTATATTGTACATCGACCTCACTTTCAACGACACATCTCAAGATTTTTTTGCCAACATTTAATGATATAAATGAACAACCGCACATAACCAATGGCATTTTTTTGCAGCACGTGTCATGTTTCGTGTGCGCTTATGTCATGTTCAACAATGCTCTTTGTGAGCATTTTACGAATCAAAATGTGTGCTTTGGATAATTCACGTCAGCATCTCTTGAAAATATGGAGAATGTGCTACGTCTTATGACCACAATCTAGTATCCTATATCCTAGTAAAGAATTTTTAAAAATTATAAACAACTGAAAATTCAATTTAAAACAAAGCTATAATTTATAGCTTTAAGTTTATCATTTATGCCCCTCATAATCAACGTGTGAAAATATCAGACATCGTTTCACCCATAATTGAAAATACCGTTCGACGTTCAGATGGGTGGGATTTGAAAATTTAGGGTAAAAAACCATGTAAATTATATCCAAAAAAATTACCAAAACATGCAAACTTTGTTGATCTGGCTCTTGTGTTGTTGTTCTCCCTAAACGGAACACGAAACTTCAAATAGGAGAGGATTGTTTTATAGTTGGCGAGATGGGTGCCTGGATTTTAAAGAAAGACATCAAACAAAACTAACAAAAAATTAAATGGATTTTACAACAGTATGAACTAAGCTTCTGATTCACTTATAATTTGCATGTTCAATAGCTACACATCTATTAAATAAAAAATTACAAAAGAAGCTCTTATTTGGAACAAGAATTGAATACCAATAGTCTATGTAAAATATAGAGCTCAATGATTTTAACTGACTATTTTTACAATTCTTCGACCATGTGAGGAACACAGACATGCATATTTTCATATATGTCTGATTGTAAGAAAGAATATTTTTACATAGGTTCCCCCAATAATTTTCACTTTCTCTCTCAATCTCCTTCTTTATCATCATCTTCCTCCTATATTTACTTTGCTTTACCTTTGTGCGTGGTTGTGCAGGTGCTCTTCTTTGAGCAAGAGCTTCCATGACAGGTGGATTCTTGCTGAATGACTTACCAAATAGTGTCAAAGCATTATTACCTCCAGAAAATGGATCCCAAGGAAGTTTTCAGTCAGCAACAAATGTTGAAGATGAGTGGGAAGCAGTTCATGATGACTATAAAACTTTAAGAGGAGATCTAGCTTCTATGAAGATTAGAATAGCTGAAGCTGAAAGAGAACAAAATAACATGCATCAAACTGCAGTGAAAAACATAAAATCAAGAGGCATATTTTTGTTAACATCAAGATCAAAGAAGATACTCCACAAGTTATGGACAAACAAAGCGCATTCAGAAATCAGGAGTTCAGAGATATTTGGAAGTTCTGCAAGTCCTAATTCTATGAATCTTGTTGATACCAAATCAACAACTTCAAGATAGAGATGACACTCAATATCATAGGCCTTACATTGGAGCATCATATGGGGGGAATTTTCTTTGAACTAAGTGTGGGAATGTGTTGCATCAAAATATATACTTGAGAGTGTAACCCTTGTCTTATAATTTCCTCTCCATGGTTGTGGAGTCCCCTATGGATATAGTTTATATCAACATCGTTCTAACATCTATAATGGGTAGTATCAAGTTAGTTACTATTTGCATATTACTATATCTATTGTACAAGTGGTAGGGTTAAAAGGATCATTTTTGTTTAATACAGAGTGCTAGTGATTTTTCTTCTGCTCAAGTGTGTCAAAACAACCATTCTTTGTATTCTTCAGAGGATCCAAGATGGCTATGGTTCAAGTTCTAGTGATTCTTAAACCGATTTATTCAACTGGATCGTGTTCATGCACTGAGATACTTTCTTCATATGGATGTCCTAACTGTGTTCATGCACTCAATTTATAATTCAGGTTCATATGGATGTCCTTAAAGGCTTAAACCTATGCAAACTCAAATCTTAAGGTTCTCTTGATCATAATTCATGATGACTCAAGGTGTGACAATATTAAGTTAAGAAATGATAGGTTTGTCTTGTTTGGAGAGTGAAAAATATGGGACACTTAGTATATATGATCTCTACGAGCTATTCAAGTTTGTAAACACTCAAATACATCATAAAAATTGACCACAAACCTTTAAACATTAATTTAAATCAAGTTTTAACTCTTTCTTGTATTGTCCTCAACAGTGTTTATTGTCCCCTGTTGCATGAATTTTCTGGTATAGATATCTTCATACACACTTAACCATTTGATATGAAATTTCATAGACCTCCTCTATGGACCGAGGTAGAAAAAAGGTGGAAATTATGAGAGTTTTTATCGGGCCAATCAATAGATATTTTATGCCCTATATTGGACTTGCATATGGAAATCTTCTTGTAAAACCTGTATTATCAACTGTAGAGGCCACTTAAAATTTGGTATGTATTTTAAATAACATCCTCCGCCTATTTCTTGTTGCAGTCAAAAATTTAGGGCATGATAAAACACTTGTAGGGTTTTTTAACTCAATGTTCCCTGATAAACCTTAGATATAGTTAATCTAAACTTACAAAATTTCATACAAATATCAAATTCTTTATTAAAGGCGTTGTGTAATCTCCTCAAAAGACATTGACATATTAATGCTTTTATAAATTAAGTGTATAACTTGCAAAAAAACTGATGGCCGTCAAGGATCTTAGTGGGCTCATCCAAAGAGCACCTGACGACATCATCTGTCTTAAAGATAAAGAGAGCGAAGCCCCTGGAGCGGCCCGACTGCTTTATCAAAGCCGAGAGGGCCTTCTTCAATTTCCCGTACTGAGAAAACAAACTGAGAAGGTGATCTGCAGGGATGTCAATGGGAACTTTTCTAAAAATAGACTACATAGTGATGGCATACAAACATGGTTCAACTAATATACAAAAACATCATATACGATGATGGCATGCAAACTTGATTCAGCTCATATACAAAAACAATAAATATTTGCTTTTGATTAGGGCTTGTGAGGAACACAAACATGCATATTTTGCTGGAAAATCATAATATTTCTAGCAAAAGAAGGTCCCAACAATTGTAAAACATTCAAGCCTTTCAAAAAAACAACAAAACATGTTGATATGAACAAAAGAATTTAAATGCATACCTACAGAATCGCACTCAAATGTGAGATTCCCAATCAAGAAGATGTTGCAAGAACAAGAGCCGAGAAAATTCAATAATGCCAAATAATGCATAACTACAGGCGTGTATATAAGGAAAAACTCCTCACCCAAACATATACACATGCAATAAAATTAATGCATACAAAAGTTAAAAAAATAAAATTTAAAAATAACAAACCCAAAGCAACATTTAAAATTAGAAAAGTAAAAAGTAAAATTGTTAAAAATAACAAAACCATCATTTAAGCCGTCAAATTTGACACAGTCCCATGAATGTCCACAAAGCCTTTTCCCATAGGAGTAATTCCTTCAAGCGTAAATATCATAAAACCACAAATTAAAATCTCTTAAAAATAAATCATCTAAATAAATTAGTCATAAAAACTATCAACAAAAATACATTATTTCTTAAAATATTTTTAATAAATTAAGATGATAATTCTTATTAAGATTGTATCTATTTCTTATTATTTAATCTAATTATAGATCTCTACTGTATTTATATTCTTCAATAATAAATCTTGCCTTATAAC
Organism: Taxus wallichiana var. yunnanensis; assembly: GCA_018340775.1. Taxonomy (NCBI): domain Eukaryota; kingdom Viridiplantae; phylum Streptophyta; class Pinopsida; order Cupressales; family Taxaceae; genus Taxus; species Taxus wallichiana. The sequence goes on from CM031242.1 coordinate 878,894,729, forward strand.
TAAATTTAACATTGTATTTTTATAATTTTATTTGAAATTATTAGTTTTTCCATTTTATGAATAACTTATAGATACTAATTTATATTCAACATATAATTGAATATAAATAGATTTTATATTAAGACACTCTTTTGGGCACGAATCTTTGTATTTAGTTTTCCTTATTACATATATATGAATTCACATAATATTATGTTAAGGTAAATAGCTCCATATTAATACGTAAATCTTTATTGGCTAAATTCGTTTATCAGAATTAGATGTTATTAATTCAATCATGAAGTTTGGGACGTGTACAACTCTTCACACAGTAAAGCATCGCTTTCTCAAGTATATGTGATCTAAGACTCTGAATGGAACAACAATTAGCACGGTAGGGTCGGAGAAATTATTCATGGAGATGAAGGGAATGAGTTGCCTGAATGTAATTCTTATATGGAGGAGAACACACATGGTAACTTGGTTGGGTTCATAAAAGATGAATTTGATTCTCAATTCATGGTTACTTGCAGGTTCTACATGTCTTGGAATTGCAGGCTCAATCTTTCTTAAGTTGGATAGTCTCGTCCATGATAATATATTACAATCCTTATGTCAATAAAGGTAATGTCATACTGGAGGTAGCCCTCCAACTAACATAATGGATGATTGGTTACGGAATGCCTTACTGTTAATAGGAGTAAGGCATCCCATAACTCTTTAGTGCATCTTAAACTTGCTTCAACAACTCTACAAACTCTCGTATTTTTACTATAGACGTAACGATGCACCTCCTTTTGGTGCAAGTGCTACTATAAGAGAAAGTGAATGTCTCGGAAATGTTTGTTTTTCATAATTATCTTAGAGATGATGTCATCTTATTGAATGCATAATAATAATTAGATATATAGTTCCCATATCCGTGTAGTTTTAGTATGTAGGGGTATTTAATTGTGTTTCAAATAAGCACCATACATACGGTATTCCATGTAGGATTTAAACATGTGATATATCTTTCAAGAGTACAAGTTCTTCACCATTAAGCGCTATCAATAATAACATCCATGAGACCAAGTAGTTTAGGGTACCCTCTTCCATCACCTGAAATGTACAAAGCCACCACAAGAGTTTCCCTGAAAATTTTGTGTAGAATCCATGCCTCTTTGATGTTAGATCTCATGTTGTGGATCTTGACCGAAAGATTCACTATTTTGATAAGTATTTCATCCTCAAACAAAGATGTCTACTTTCACACTATACTGCATTTTATTTAATATTATTAAATGATGTGTATTCCATGATGTAGTATCATTCTGTTTCCAATTTTCTACTACCCCTTTATTGAAAAGATACATGTTCATGTATTAAAGTCAAAAGGAAATATGGAAAACATTTCTTCCTATTCTACCATTTGTGTAAAAATAGTTGAACAAAAGAATCAAGCTTGGCTTGACAAAAGAATTCATTTTTAGATAAAAGACTTATAGTTTAAATTTTCTTGCACAAACAAAACATGTGGAGTCTCACCTAATAATGATACCACTTATGCCACCCACTCAATATTATAAAATAAAAATATAATGCTAGCAATTGCACCATAAGTGTGCAATGGAAATGTCTATAAAGCGGGTATGATGAGGGATGTGTCGTCAATACAATCAGAATCAATTATGCTTATAATGATATTCCAAATTTTATTCCTTTAACAATAAGCCATGTACATCAATTTACATTGTTCAAAATTGTGTACACAAAGCAGTGTTGATATTGTCTTATTATAACGTGTATATTGAATATTTTACCCACAAATTTTATTCCTTCATGTAACTAACAAAGTAACAACAATGTAGAATTTTCTACACATTGTGTTGGTTTTTCCTTATTATAATGTGTATAATGAAGATCTCACCCACTACAATGATATTACATTGTTATAGTTTGTGTGTATATCGCCTACAAAATTTCATTGAATATTGTGTTGCAACATCAAATATGGAAAAGATATGATAGAAAAATCATTTGAATATTTGGACAATAAGTTTGTGAATATTGCTTTGGTGGATGTCCATATCCTATTTCAAAGCTCATGTATTGGCATAAGTTAAGAGTATGCTAGCAAAGGGAAGGCTAGATGTTGGGAAGACAATAGAACCCTACGAGGTTGTGTCCAATGAATTAATTGTCAAGACCAAGACAATTTTTTTAAGTAAAAGATTGATTGGCTTTTGCATTATAGACAAGTCATTGAAGATGGTTTGGGAAATGTGCATGGCCATTTCACCACCCATATACATGTGTTATACCCCAGGCAATTGTCACTTGAAAATGACATGGGTATTGATGGATTTTCATGGTGCTCAATGGAGCCTAGAATAATGTCAACAACCATACTAAAAACTCTGTCAAACTTACCTTCCTATCAAATGTGAAAAGAATAAAACAATCCTTCATCCAGATTGATGTTTACACCATAATCACCATGTTATCTGCTAAATATTCCCATCCCTATAATTTTTACGACATTATTCTCGAAGATTGGATAAAAAAGTGGTTGTATATGAAAATATTTGGATTTTAACCTACCAAGAAAAATATCAAAGTATGCAATCAATTACTATTATAATAGGAAAAATAAACAAGTAAATAGCAAGTTTATTTACAAAAAACCATAATGATGAATATGTCACGTGTGCTAAGGCATATGAGATGTGAATATAATCTCATATTTTTTATTTTATCAAAACCAATTTATGTTCATAAATAGAGAATTCAATAAGGACATTCAGAGATATCCACATTAACATATTAATATTTGTAGTCACGGTAAGTGCACCAAGTTGGGGCCAAAAGGGGGTCTTAAGTGGACGCTTTTCAAGAAAAAAAAAAAAAAAGTCAACTTGTACTAGTTTTTTGAAATAGTTACACTCAAAATCAGAAGATGATGTAGAAATATGAATCGTAACATTTTGAGTATAGTTTAGAAGATACTAAATTTTATTGAAAACGGATAAGTTTAAGTGGGTCAAACAACTAAAAAATACGAGATGCTCATGTTTTTGTTAAAAACATAATAGAGTGACTTTCGTACCCCCACCATTTTTTGAGCACCATTTAGTATTTTTGAAAACCCTTTGGTAGAAAGATAGCTAGGAGCATCTAGTTTGGGCTCCATTTTTTTAGATTTTGTTAGCGAATATTTTTTTATTTATAATTTTTCTAGTACTGAAATTTTATGTTTTGAAAAATAATGAGCTCCGACCATGCCCCCCCTAACTACCTAAAAAAATATCGAAAATTAGCTTTTTTTTGCATATGTATAGAATTATGCCTAGTTTGGGATAGTATAAATTTTTAAAATTTTGATCATCCAAAACAAGATACACAATGAAAGATATGTTGGTGTGTGTATTTTCCACATCATTAGGTGAGTCATCTCACTTAGGTGAGTCATCTCACTTAGGTGAGATCGTAGGTCCATGTGTCATTTAGGGGTCATTATGATATTCTCTTACGCGTCGGTCGTCATATGTGTCATTGGGAGTTACACTTCTATTACACCCCATTTGATCTATGAGATAGAGGAGAGTTTTTATGGCTTAACCCAGTTACGCCCGTTTGTCGAATATTTGCATGCACATTCGGTTGATGCTCGCTCCTCCCGAGATCTCTTCACGTTGTTGTTCGCGCGTCCATTGATGTGCACGTCGTCCCTCGTGATCCTCGCTTGCGAGTTTTAAACCCTCTTTCATGGTATCAAAGCGGATCTTGTGGATCGTGCACTCATCAAGCATTCGTGTGTGTTTTCTAGCTTCCACGTAATATTCAGATTTCGTTGCGTGTGTCGTAATGGAAATTCCGACCGTGCGCTTCTTGCATTGATTGGTCGTTTACACCTCGGTTTGTTTTTCGGGTGTTCGTGGCTTCGTTTTTGGGGTTTAACGGTTTTGCATCCTTGCATGCAGTTTTGGAGTGTTTACAGTTTCAGATCTGAGCTCTAGAAGTGTTGGTTTTACTGGTTTATAGTGGTGAGAGGTGCTCCTGCATGGACGTTTTCACTCACCTCACCACTTGTATTGTTTTCGGGCTCCAGATTTGTGCTTGCGTGCTCCGTGTTGTTCCTTGAACTTTTGCATTTGTATTGGTTTCTCACCAGGTTCGCATCGACGTCCTCTACCTAGACAACTCGTTGGAAGGATAAGATGGTCGTGGCCCTTTGCACTCTGCCCACGTACATCTGCATAGCTTGGGTCTTGTGTTTGCATTAATCCTCGTATCTGAACTGGTCGACTCAAACAAGCCTGCATCATTTGGCTCTTTCATTCAAAGGAATCATGTTGCATGTCTCTGGTTGACTCGTGTGCAACTCAACCATTCGGATTGTTTGCATCCATCCTTGTTTCCCGACTGCGAGGCATCAACTTACAACTCGGCCGGTTTGGATTGATTTTGCAACGTTACATTCTGACCTACTCTTACATTGGAAAAAATGTTTTTTCTTGCAGACTGTGTTTTTCTCCTCTACACACATTCCCAGGCCTGTGCGTGCCAATTTTTCGCTCAGGTCATTTTTCATCTTCTCGAGCACTCGCATGTTTTGTTACCTTGGATCTCCTCCATGTTGTTGTTACCTTGGATCTCCAGTGGTTTCCCAGCACCTCCTACGTTTTTTTATAAGAAAACATTTTTTCATCTCCAACAACAACAACAACGACTGCAGTTTCAAATAGGCATTTTCAAATGGCGGTTTGGGGTCTTCATTACCTGCAGCACCTCCAGGAGGTTTCCCCTCACATGTGGACCTAGTTTGTTTGGTCGTTTTCCTTCTCTCGCAGCAACACCACACCTTCAACAACTCGGTGCTCTCTCCAAACCAGCACGTGGCTTCTCATTCAAGCTCCTCCATGTGGCATTGGCCACTTCAAACGTGGGCCCCCACCTCCTTTTTAATGTTTTAGGGTGTTAAAAAAAAAAAACATTCATTCATGGCATGTAATAAGTTTTAGTCTTTTTTTGCTTGTATTTAATACCTTCCTTCGAGTGTCGAAGACGGAGGGCGAGGTCAGGGTTGGCAAGAGGCTAATCCCCCTTGTAAGAAAAACAAACCCTTGCTAAAATTCCATGCCGTTTCCAATGAGTACCCACACGATACCCTTTGCACCCATCTCGTGTACTTTTTTAATGCATTTGCAGCATCTAGTGTATTTTTCCATCAGTTGTGGGAATCGTTTTAATGCGATAACTTTTGACTCGCTGCTCATTTTTGAGTGCTTCTTAGTCAAAGTTGCATGATTTTTACACATTACGTGATGGGATTATCAGTTTTGTAAATGCACTACTTTTATAAAGTGCCACATCTGGGGGGGTTGATTGTACTCTTGGGCCTTCACATGCAGACGCATTATCGGCCGAGTCCGACGTCTTGCTTTTGTGCACCTTGCACTTTTGATTCCACATCATGGAGAGTGCTCTTTCTAGACTTGAGCATCATAGGATCGCTTTACAACCTCCACCACTTCTCACCGGGAGAGGGGACTATTTAGCTTGGCGTGCTTCCATGGAACGTTACTTCACCCATGAGGGTCTTTTACCCTTCTTGCTTGGGCCAGTTCCTACACCCGCTGATCATCATCATCTAGAGGACTTCCTCAACACTTGTGACCACATCTTTGGTCACATGATGATGCATGTCTCCAGATCTCTCTGGTTTCACGTGGCACACTCAGATCCACCTCACCGTGTCTAGAGCATTCTTCAGTCCCTCTATGGAGACCCTTCACATACTGCGCCGTTGTTGTTGCTGCTGATTCAGTTGTCTCCTCTTCTTCATGTGATGACAGTTCCACTGACACTAGACTCACTTGGTTCTACTTCTGATGACAAGGATTGTGCACCCAGTTCTAATGTCGAGAGTACTACAGAGGACTCTTCTCCTCCTTCTCTCACTATTCCAGAGTGTTGACACACCCCACATCTCATCAGATATCGAGCAGTCTCATACTCAGTCTCATACATTCATCACACCCGCCTCCTTTCCACTTCCAGTGTGCAAGGCCCACTTCACTCCTCTACCTTCATTAGATGACTCATACCTATCTGACATCGCTCTTCTATTTGTTGAGCCCCCTCATTGGGACGAGTATCTACCTAACCTTAGTCATCTTTTCACAGAGTCCACTTGTGATGCTCTACAGGTCCCTCATCCATCTACGGTGTTTTCAGAGGAGTTCATCATCTTTGTTGTTGGGAGTGCCCCTTCCGAGAATCATGTCACTTCCACATTTCCAGAGACCTTCATTGATCCACCCTCAGTTGTGGATCCCTTTTCTATTGTGGAGGATGTTTTGTTCCCTTCACATCACTTGGACATCCTTTTTGCGGGTGTTCCTCTTTTTCACTCTGACAGTTCTACGCACGTGGCATTACCTTCGGTTCCTTAGCACTCACTCGCTAGACCTATGTCACACTTCCGTGCACCAGACTCAGAGTTCTTCGTGTTGCTGCCTTCATTTCCTTTATGGAGTGGGTAGACTTCCAACACGTCATTTATGTCCTTCCTAAGGGCAAGCACACAATTCGGTGTGGGTGGCTCTTCTTCAGTCTAGAGGCAGAGGATCTCATCATTGACATTCTTTTGGGAGACCTCCTAGAGCTGCAGAGTTCATATCCATCCATGGCATCTTCTGCATTCCTCTCATCTCCCTCTTCTTCTCTCTTCTTCTTCTTTCCGAGAGATTTCCTCTTTGTACATGGGTACCTTTTCAGGCTCGTCTAGAGCTGGGACCCATCTTTGGCATATTTCTTAGATTAGAGAGTGTTTTGTTCTCTTGTGGTGGATGTTTTTCCCACTGGGTTTTCCTTCACTGCTTGGGACCTTTTTCTTGTGCATGGGTACCTCATCAGGCTTTGTGTCGGGACCCATTTCTCATTTCTGACTTGCTGCCTCATCCTAAGTTACGATGAAGGGGGTGTTGGTGTGTGTATTTTCCACATCATTAGGTGAGTCATCTCACTTAGGTGAGATTGTAGGTCCATGTGTCATTTAGGGGTCATTATGAGATTCTCTTACGCATCAGTGTGTTAGTGTGTCATATGTGTCATTGGGAGTTACACTTCTATTATGGGAATGTAACTCCCCCTCTCTACTGAGTTGTCATGATTGCAACATTGGGGGTTACTCAAGCACCTCCTATATGTACACCCCATTTGATCTATGAGATAGAGGAGAGTTTTATGGCTTAACAGAGTTACCCGTTTTGTCGAATATTTGCATGCACATTCGGTTGATGCTCACTCCTCCCAAGATATCTTCACACTATCGTTCACACGTCCATTGATGTGCACGTCATCCCTCGTGATTCTCGCTTGTGGGTTTTAAACCCTCTTTCAAGATAGACATATTTACACTTCAAAAATAGCTATAAAAGGCATAGTTAGAAAATAAATAATATGAAAACCTTATATTAGTTAGAAAAATTGAAAAATTATATTATTAGAAAGAATAAACTCTTCTCTATATCATGGTATAATTTTTATAAATTGATCGATTGTTTTATTTTTATTTATCATAGAGGAAGTGGCATTTTTACATTTTCTTGCAAAAACATTGTTAAATGTTGAACAATCACATTGAAAAGAAAACTCCGAATATAATATTGAAATCATCCAAGACATTTTATTAGACAAGGAGATTTGATATATAGAAGATTGATCTCCTTAATATAAGGAGTCAACTTCAATCTCAAACTACTCCCTAGAATATCTCGTGATCCACTAATCACTCAACATATCTCAACAAACTCTTATCTACGTGAAGTTACAACTCACACAATATATAATATATATTTGCACACACACAAATATATATAAATATCTAATGTTCACAATAACAAGCTAATTCCTAACATTCACCCCCTTAGTGTGAACATGGGGAAGGCATCATCCTATACTGCATCTAACAATGATTGTGTGATTTTCCAAGGACTCACAAACCTGAGAAATGGTTTTTCCATGGTTACCATAAAACCAATGAAGGTTTGTCCATGGTTTACCTACAACCAATTGGTTTTATTGGTTTACCAAAAACCATGTCATTATATGCCAGTATCTCTTTAACCCCCATCACATCCTGACTAATGCAGGTGATACAATCATGTACTTGATTTAACAAGTTTTATTTGTAGAATGAAACACACAAAAATAAATATCACCAATACAATGCAACAATCTCTTTGTTGGTGACTAACAAGAGATGTAGTTTTCCTCCTCCTCCTTTGCCTCCAGCCTCCGAGTTCTTTATTTAGAATAGAAAGTCATCGGAATTGTAGTCAGGTTCTTCTGGTGTTGGTTCTTCTTCATATTCTGACTCTTCAACAACTACATTGGCCTCATCCATTTTGAGTTTACCACTGATGACATCTTTTTCTCTGATTTTGTAGAATGGAGACTTATGCCCCTTTTGTTTACAATAGAAGCATTCTACTTCTTCTTTGTTTCTGTAGGTTTTAGCATATTTTTTCTTAATATAGAGAGCAGACTCTTCTTGATTGTCTTCTTTAGTTCTTTTCTCCTCACTTAGAAGTGCAGATATCATGTCTTCAAGTGATTGTGTGGGCATCTGTCCGAGAGTGAACACAACATTACTGTACTTAGGAGGAAGACTGTTTAGAAGTATGGCTTTAGCATCTTCATCTTCTATTACAGCTTTTACTTCTGCAAGTTTCCTTATGAGTGATCTTAGTTCATTAATGTGGCTTGACATTGTCACATTTTCATTCATCTTGAGTTTGAATAGTTGCAGTTTTAGTGAAAATTTAGCATTGATTGCATTTGAGCCAAAAATTTTTGCAAGTAGTTCCCAAATTGTTTTTGAGGATTTTTCTAGATCCACATAGTGTAGCTCAGTATCTGATAGGGCAAGTCCTATTATTGCTTTTTCCTTATCATCCCTTGTTTCCCACTCTATTAGTTTTGCAGCGTCTGTGGGTTTTGATTCATCTCCTGATACAATCCTCCATAGATTCTTATGCATTAATTGCATTTGGATTTTGACTTTCCAGGTGTGAAAGTTCAATCCATTGAATTTTTCTAGTGGAATTTCCATTATACCTTAGAGCGTCGGTTTCGACCGAAAATGCACTCTTATGGGAGTCGGTTTCAACCGATATTGCTCCCGATTTACACTATGTATTTAAAAAGTAATAAGAACAAATTACTTTTTAAATTTTACATGGATATTTTGACAATATTCTATTCTAATTTCTAATATAGCTGAAGGCTATACATTAGAAATAAATATTGTCTTTATTAAAGTAAAATAAAGTAATTTAAAACTAGACTATATAAAACAAAAACAAAACATTAACGCAGTTTAGAACTGATCCAAGGATCCACGTTTTTTTATTGGTTGTTGATGCTCTTGTAAAAAAATCCTTCACGCGCAGAGTCCCTGAATCACTCCTCCCATGCAGATGAATTCAGACTGCTCCTTTCACGTGGGTTTTCTCTCTTCTCTGCTCAGCGTAGCATGCAAAAGTTTCTACTAACTCCACGCAGATCTATCAAATCATTTACAAAACGGATCCTGAGATATACCAATCCCGTCACTCAAAATTCGTCTATTTTCCAATGAAAACTGCTCTCAACCTGTAAATCAATATCAAAAAATATTTTGGGTTTTGTTCTACATGATGTTAGCTTTCCATAACATTTTGAATCACCCAATTTCATTAAGAAACGTGAAAGATATCGCAGTTTTAATAACCTGCGTCAAGCTTCAAGTAGCAAACTTGCTACATGTCTTTGTCTGAAAATTTCTCCATTTCTTCCTCAAATCTCTATCCACCTCTCTAGAATAGCCACGCTCTGATACCACTATTAAATACTAAACAATCACATTGAAAAGAAAACTCCAAATATAATATTGAAATCATCCAGGGATATTTTATTAGACAAGGGAGATTACAATATATAGAAGATTGATCTCCTTAATATAAGGAGTCAACTTCAATCTCAAACTACTCCCTAGAATATCTCATGATCCACTAATCACTCAACATATCTCAACAAAATCTTATCTACGTGAAGTTACAACTCACACAATATATTATATATATTTACACACACACAAATATATATAAATATCTAATGTTCACAATAACAAGCTAATTCCTAACAAACATTTTGTTTGTTGTGTTTTATCTGAGTCCATGCCTCGGGCTTGGGGATCCAAACTGGATCACAAGCCTTGAGGCATGGCTTGGGAAAAACTAAAATGCAAAACGCGTATGCGTACATGTTTTTCTTTGTTTTATATATTGTGGCCCCAAGACGTCCCTTTCATCTCTTTCACATGAATTCTCGTAAACATTCTATTTTGTCTGCAATTTTCTCTACATTCTTGCATGATTTTTTAGTAGTTCATTTTTTCCCCTACCCCACTTGTTGATTTTTTCTAATCATGGCTGATAAACGTCGAGCTAAGCACAAGAGGAAATTCAAGAACAAGACACCGAAGCAATTAGAAGAGAAGAGAATAAATAAATTGAAGAGAATGCAAAAACTTTGAGCAGGGCAAGGTACATCCACTATATCAAATGTAGCTAATGTATTAGAAAATGGGGATGAAATACATAATGAAAATGTAGAGAATAATTATTTTGCAATGAATAATGATATTGAATTGAATGATAATGTTGGTATGGATGAAGAAATTGATATGAATCCAATTTTTGAACCCTTACCTGAGAATCCAAATGTTAACCCCAAAATTTGTATGAAAACACTTGAATGAAGAAAGTAACCTTGTAAACGAATCTTCACCTCTAAGAACACCTCCTTCCATTTTGCGAAAAAAACCAATTCACTTAATTGAAATTGATGAAAACATTATAAAACCAATGCCTAACAAAATGTCTAAAAGAAATACGAGAAGAAAAACTATTGGAATTTGGGATAATTACTTTGAAAATTTAAATGACACACAAATATGTCAATTATTTGTTTCATTGATGAAATTAATTAAGATGAGACCTATAATGAAGACCGGGTTAAGAACATCTAATGTTGTTGATCGAAATGTGTCAATTGTTGAAAACATACATAAAGCATACCAAACTGTAGGTGGCAAAAGACGCACCAAATATAGTAATGTTACATGGCGTGCACTTACTAATTGTATAGTAAGTGATAAAACAATTAATAAATGCTTGATTAGAAAAACAAGTAGTGCTTTGAAGCTAAATGAGAAAAACACTAATGAAAGCAATAGAGAGACGTAAACGTCTTGAGTTAGTCAATAACACTGACTATTGGGCTTTCTCTAGCAGACTTCCACAAAAAGACAAGAATACATCTGATATTCTAAAATAATTAATTGTAAAATTTTGGAATGAGAACACAAGGGTGTCACCAAATAGAAGAGATACAGTAAAAAGAAGAATAGGTTCTCATAATCATGAATCGTGTGCAAAACATTTCTTAGATATGACTCAAACAGAATTATTCTCTAAGTTTAAGAATGAAAATCCACAAATTAACATTAGCCAAAGATTCTTTGAAATGAGCAAACCCTTTTATGTGAAAATAAATCACTCACGTGCCACTTGTTGTTGCAGACATCATGTTGAATTTTCAATGCATTATGATGTTTTTGGTCAAATATGTCATGTTTTGCATACTGAAATCATGTTGCAGGAGTGGAATAAATGTCCCACAAAAATCTTCAAGGAAATTTATTCCGACAATATTTTGTGAAAAATCAACAAGATAATTTTTTATAACAAAGCATGTTTGGATGGAACGTGCAATGTATGTGGTGGCTTGCCAAATCTGAAAAGTTGTATCCACGAGGAGAGTACATATTCAATAGGAAAATAATTGGTTGATTTCACCAAATATAAATTAGTGGCATATCAATTAAAAGATGGAAAAGAATCTAAGAGGTGTGAGCTTATTAGAAAACAATTACCTGTATCAGAATATATGGTCAAATTCAAAGAGGAAATTTTTTATGAGTATGCAAGGCACACACATAGAGCTCGATGGTTGGATGAACAATTCAAGTTAAGAAAGGACACATTCCCACTTGGTGCTATTTTTTCAGTAGTTGACTTCGAAGAGAATTACACATTGTAGCCACAAACGGAGGTTGGTCTCAATATTATAACTAAGTGCAAGTTTCTATTTTTGTGCATATAACATTCATGCACTCTCCGAAAGCACCGAGCAAGATCAAAAATATTAAGAGAGTATCATGTCTACATCAATGATGATCGAAACATTCTACATAATATGTACAAAGTTTTTTCGGGTGTTTTATGTGAACTTGAATGAGAGGAACATTAGTTTTGATCAACGTTACATTTGGTCGAACAATGCACATCACAATTCAAGAATGCATAGATGTTTTATTGGCTAAGCGGGATGCACAAAGAAACAAATGTACAACATATCTCGAATTTTTACCGAGGCAAGGCATGGAAAAGGAGAGCATGATGGTGCGGGAGCATGTGTGAAAAGAGCACTTGCAATCTAGAAGAGTTAAAGTTCAAGGATGGTGCTAAATTTACAGATGCAAAAACATTGTTGATTGGTGTGTCAAGAATATGGGCCATGAATCTCGGGAGAGATCAATGGTTTGTAGATATTTTTGGTTGATAGAGGAATAACATCCGGTAAACTTTCAAGATTGTATGATGATTGCAGGATCAAGTGATATGCACTCATTCTCGTAGTTCGATGCAAATGGTTGGACTATTTATACTAGGTGCATGACATGTTTTTTTATATCATGCATTGATTTTACGTGGAATGAATGTGAGTCACAAAGGTGGGTGGATGAATGAAATTTTAGACCTCTAATTCCACTCAACACACATCAAGTTCCACGAGTATTACAACTTTCAAGGTCTTGAGATCAAATGACAACATCACCGACTTTAACCAAGTCTTTGATTTAGTGCAACAAGGTACATACATATATCTATATGCCATGTTTTAGATTTATAAATTATTAAATGGTCAACTCTTAATGTATATATAAATTGGTGAACAATTTTACTTTGTGATACATAGGGCACGTTTTTAGTTATTGCATGACAGAATTTAATGAAGAGGAAAGACTACTTCTTGTCTCGTTGTGTAGAGGGGAAAAAAATTGACTTCCATAGTCATTGATGGTGAAGACCTTGAGTATCCCACTAGATCAGTGGTAGTCACTGGAACTTGGCTTCGATGATATCCTATCAAAAAATCAAACATTTGGTTGTTTGAAGACTATGAAGTACATCGGAAGATACTTCACTATTCACATTTGGTCCTTAACAAATATTAAATTGATCAAATATCGAGGTCGGCCATCAAACAAAAATCTGTGGAAGGTTCATGAATCAAATCATGAAGTAATTTTTGCTACTGTCAAGAATAGAGTTGATCCTTGCGATTCATTAGATTGAATTTGCAAAGGTATGTTCTTCATGAATTTAATTTGAATATTTACTTAAATGATTTTGTTTAAATTTTGTATGATTTAAAATTTTATTTAATTTCTTACTAACATGTTTATGTAGGTTAGTGGTGCCAAAAAGCTTCCACCTTCACGTGGTTGGCACTATTAGTAGAGAATTTATTATTCTCGAAGCCAAGTGAAGCTAAGAGAAATTAAATATTAGAAAGAAACAACAAACAGAAATTCTCATTTCACCACCTATATTGTAAAAATATCTTATTAAAATTCTCATTTCACCACCTATATTGTATGAACCACCTATATTATTCAGGTGATTGGCAATGGACAACCTTACACTGACTCAGTATGAATGGAGATGGAGAAAACCGTGAGAGGCTTTCGTAGAGGGCCCCAACGTGGAGGTCTTAGATCTAACGAGACATCTCTAGGTGCCACGAAGTCTAAGAAATCACCCGTCAAAGATATGGCGTGTTTGGGCTTTAGGGCTTTAAGCGACTATGCTGGATTAGGTAGCCCTAAAGCACGGGGAGCATATGGAACCAAAAAAAACCCTCCACTAGTGTTCACCTGGCCACCCCGATGTGTTGGCATAGTTGGTTCGGTCCCACAAGCTACCGTTTGTAAAATACGGCCTTTATCGGTCGTGACATTGACTCAGACTCCAGTATTTCACGCGTTTGCAAACAATAGGACAACGAGAGAATCAAATGGAGATGGAGAAAACCGCGAGAGGATTTTGTAGAAAGATTTAATTTGGAGGTCTCGGATCTAACGATACATCTCTAGGTGTCATGGAGTCTGAGAAATCACCCGTCAAAGATATGGCGTGTTTGGGCCTTAGGGCTCTTAAGCGACTACGCCCAAATAAGGTAGCCCGAAAGCATGGGGAGCATAGGGAACCAAAAAAACCCTCCACTAGTGTTCACCTGGCCACACCAATGTGTTTTCATAGTTGGTTTGGTCCCACAAGCTACCGTTTGCAAAATACATCCTTTAGCCTTGATGACATTGACTCGAGACTCCAGATTTTGCGCGTTTGCAAACAATAGGACAAGCGAGAGAACCGAATGGAGATGGAGAAAACTACAAAAGGATTTTGTAGAAGGATTCAATGTGGAGGTCTCAAATCTAACAAGACATCTCTAAGTGCCATGAAGTCGAGAAATCACCCGTCGAAGATATGGCATGTTTGGCCTCGGGGCTCTTAAGGGACTATGCCTAGATGAGGTAGCCCAAAAGCACGAGGAGCATAAGAAACCAAAATGAAGCCTCCACTAGTGTTCACTGGCCACCCCGACATGTTGGCATAGTTTTTGCTCCCATAAGCTCCGTTTGCAAACTACAACGTGCGGTAGCCCTACATTGACTCGGACTCAGTATTTTGTGCCTTTACAAAAATAGGACAACGAGAGAACCGAATAGAGATGGAGAAAACCACAAGAGGATTTCGTAGAGGGCCCCAATGTGGAGGTCTTGGATCCAACGATATGTCTCTAGGTGCCACGGAGTCTGAGAAATCACCCGTCGAAGATATAACGTGTTTTGGCCTCAGGGCTCTTAAGGGACTACACGGACGAGGTAGCCCAAAGCACGGGAGCGAAGGGAACCAAAATAGAGCCTCTACTAGCATTCACCTAGCAACCCTGACATGTTGGCATAGTTGGTTTGGTCCCACAAGCTACCATTTACAAAATACACCTCTCTGCACCGTCACTCGACTCATACTACAATATTTCGCGCCTTTCCAAATAATAGGATAGCGAGAGAACCGAATGGAGATGGAGAAAATCGTGAGAGTATTTCATAGAGGGCTTTAATGTGGAGGTCTCAGATATGAAGAAACATCTCTAGGTGCCATGGAGTCTGAGAAATCAGCCGTCGAAGATATAGCGTGTTTTGGCCTCGGGGCTCTTGGGGACTACGCTCGAACAAGGTCCTTAAGAGCCCGAGGCCAAACATGCCATATCTTCGACAGGTGATTTATCGACTGTGGCACCTAGAGAGGTCTCGTTAGAACCAATACCTCCCATTTGGGGCCCTCACAAAATCTTATCACGCTTTTCCCATATCCATTTAGTTCTCTCGTTGTCCTATTGTTTCTTCTGCGCGAAATCTGGAGCTAAGTCAGTCAGAGGCATTACTGCTAGATGTTGTAGTTTGCAAACAAAATCTTATGGGACTCGAATCAACTGCACCAATATGTCGGGGTGGCAAGGTGAACGCTAGTGAAGGCTTCATTTTGGTTCCCTATGCTCCTCGTGCTTTTGGCTACCTCGTCAGGGCATTGTCCCTTAAGAGCCCCGAGGCCAAAATACATCATATTTTCGACGGGTGATTTCTCGGACTCCGTGGCACCTAGAGATATCTCTTCAAATCCAAGACCTCCAAGGTGGGGCCCTTTATGAAATCCTCTCTGGTTTTCTCCATCTCCATCTGGTTCTCTCTTGTATTATTTTTACAAACATACGAAATAGTGTAGTGAGTCGAGTGCCGTAGGGTGTCGAGGCTATAGTTTGCAAACGAAGCTCATGGGACCAAACCAACTACGTCAACACGTCGAGGTGGCAAGGTGATTACTAGTGGAGGCTTTGTTTTGGTTCCCTACTCTCCCCATGCTTTCAGGCTACCTCGTCCGGGAGTAGTCCCTTAAGAGCCCTGAGGCCCAAACACGCCATATCTTTGACGGTGATTTCTTGGACTTCATGGCACCTAGAGATGTCTCATCATATCTGATACCTCCACATTGGGATCCTCTACGAAATCCTCTTGTGGTTTTCTCCATCTCCATCTGGTTCTCTCGATGTGCTATTGTTTGCAAGCACTCAAAATAGTGGTCTAAGTCGGTGTAGGGTTGCAAAGGCTATAATTTGCAAACTAAGCTCGTGGGACCGAACCAACTACACCAACACGTCAGGGTAGCCTGGTGAATGCTAGTGGAGGATTTTTTTGGTTCCCTACACTCCTCATGCTTTCGGGCTACCTCATGCAGGCGTAGTCCCTTAAGAGCCCTGAGGCCCAAACACGCCATATCTTTGACGGAGGATTTCTTGGACTCGTGGCACCTATAGATGTCTCGTCATATCTAACACCTCCATGTTGGGGCCCTCATGAAATTCTCTCGCGTTTTACTCCATCTCCATCCGGTTCTCGCGTTGTCCTATAGTTTGCAAATGCGTGAAATAGTGTAGTCTAAGTCAAACAGACGGTTGTCGGAGAGGTCGTAGTTTGCAAACGAAGCTCATGGGACCAAACCAACTGCACCAAAGCATGTTGGGGTGGAAAATTGAATGCTAGTGGAGGCTTCATTTTGGTTCACTATGCTCCTCGTGCTTTCGGGCTACCTCGTCCAGGCGTAGTCCCTTAAAAGCCCTGAGGCCTAAACACGCCATATCTTTGACGGATGATTTCTCAGACTCCATGGCACCTAGATACATCTCGTCAAATCTGATACCTCCATGTTGGGACCCTCTATGAAATACTCTTCATGTTTTCTCCATCTCCATCCTGGTTCTCTCTCGTTGTCTATTGTTTGCAAATGTGTGAAATAGTGTAGTATGAGTCAAGTATAGGGTTGCCATAGGCCGTAGTTTGCAAAGGAAGCTCATGGGACCAAACCAAGTACACCAAAACATCGGGGTGGCAGGTTAAGCGCTAGGGGAGGCTTCGTTTTGGTTCCCTACACTCCCCGTGCTTTCGGGCTACCTCGTCCGGTCATAGTCCTTAAGAGCCCCGAGGCCTAAACACGCCATATCTTTAACGAGGGATTTCTCGACTGTGGCACCTAGAGACGTCTCGTTAGGTCTGAAACCTCCATGTATGGGCCTCTATGAAATCCTATCATGGTTTTATCCATATATATCTAGTTCTCTCGTTGTGTTATTGCTTGCAAACGCATGAAATAGTGCGATGCCTGAGTCGGTGTATGGTTGTCAAACATTGTAGTTTACAAACCAAAGCTCATGGGACCAAACCAGCTATGCCAACACATCAGTGGTGGCTGGTGAATGCTAGTGGACACTTTTTGGTTCCCTACGCTCCTCGTGCTTTCGGGCTACCTCGTCCAAGGCGTAGTTGCTTAAGAGCCCGAGGCCAAAACACCCCATATCTTCAATGAGAGATTTCTCGGACTACTGCAGCATTACCTAGAGATGTCTCGTTAGATCTGAGACCTCCATGTTGGGGCCCTCTACGAAATCCTCTCATAGTTTTCTCCATCTCCATCTGGTTCTCTCGTTGTGTTATTGTTTGCAAATGCACGAAATAGTGTAGTCTGAGTCAGTGTAGGGCTACAGAGGCTATAGTTTGCAAACGAAGCTCGTGGGACTAAACCAAATACGCCAACACATCGAGGTTGTGAGGGGAATGCTATTGGAGGCTTCTTTTTGGTTCCCTATGCTCCCCGTGCTTTCGGGCTACCTCGTCCAGGCGTAGTCCCTTAAGAGCCCTAAGGCCCAAACACGCCATATCTTCGACGGGTGATTTCTCGGACTCCGTGGTACCTAGAGACATCTCGTTAGATCTGATACCTCCATATTGGGGCCCTCTATGAAAACCTCTCATGGATTTCTCCACCTCCATCCAGTTCTCTCGTTGTGATATTGTTTGCAAATGCGCGAAATAGTGCAACTGAGTCGGTGTAGGGTTGTCAAACGTTGTAGTTTGCAAACGAAATCTCGTGGGACCGAAAAACTATGCCAACACATTGGGGTGGCACAGTGAATGCTATTGGAGGATTCTTTTTGGTTCCCTACGCCCCCGTGCTTTCGAGCTACCTCGCCTGTGCATAGTCCCTTAAAAGCCCTAAGGCCTAAACACGCCATATCTTCGACGGATGATTTCTCAAACTCCGTGGCACCTAGATACATCTTGTTTGATCCGAGACATCCATGTTGGGGTCCTCTACGAAATTCTCTCGTGGTTTTCTCCATATCTATCCGGTTCTCTTGTTGTGCTATTGTTTGCAAACGCGTGAAATAGTGTAGTCTGAATTAGTGTAGGGCTGTCAGTGGTTGTAGTTTACAAACGGAAGCTCGTGGGACTAAACCAACTACACCAACACATCGGGGTGGCTAGGTGAACTCTAGTGGAGGCTTCGTTTTGGTTCCCTACACTCCTGTGTTTTCAAGCTACCTCATCCTAAGGCGTAGTCCCTTAAGATCCCTAAGGCAAAACCATGTCATATCTTGATGGGGATTTCTCAAACTCCATGGCACCTAGAGGTGTCTCATCGAGATCCAAGACCTCCACATTGGGACTTTATATGAAATACTCTCATGGTTTTCTCCATCTCCATCTAGTTCTCTTGTTGTGCTATTGTTTGCAAATGCGCAAAATAGTGTAGTCTAAGTCAGTGTAGGGTTCTTTAGAGGCTATAGTTTGCAAATGGAAGCTCGTGGGACCAAACCAACTACGCAAAAACATCGGGGTGGCCAGGTGAACACTAGTGGAGGCTTTGTTTTGGTTCCCCACACTCCCCGTGCTTTCGGGCTACCTCATCCGAGCGTAGTCCCTTAAGAGCCCTGAGGCCCAAACATGCCATATCTTCGATGGGGATTTCTTGGACTTTCGCCGCACCTAGAGATGTCTCGTCAAATCTAAGACCTCCATCTATGGGCCCTCTACAAAATTCTCTCATGGTTTTCTTCATCTCCATCTGGTTCTTTCATTGTGTTATTATTTGCAAATGCATGAAATAAAAAGATGCAGTCTGATCAACAGTCAGACGGCTAACAAACGTTGTAGTTTACTGAAACCAAAGCTCGTGGGACTGAACCAACTACAAAAACATGTCGGTGGTGGCCGGGTGAACGTTAGTGGAGGATTTGTTTTTGGTTCCCTACGATCCCTGTGCTTTCAAGCTACCTCGTCTGGGCGTAGTCGCTTAAGAGCCCTGAATGACTAGATTGGCTTAAGAATGAATTTGATAGGGGTATGTATAAGAACACATGGGAGTTATCAATCACCTAGTAAATATTTCTTGTTTAGTTTTGGATGGGATTCAACTAGCCTACGGCTTAGTGACCTTCCATTCATTGATAATTTATGCTATGATAAACCCATGGATGCTTTCAAAAGTGCCTTAAAAAGGATAGGGGTAGTCATCAAGCCTAGTGAAGGGTGTGATGTGATTTCCAAATAACTTGAAATGCCTATGATTTAAAGGTAATAACACAAATTAGACATGATTAGACAATCAAGAATCATTGAGTGTCTGAATCAGAATGTCATTGCATCTGGAGACATTCTCAAGCATTGGAGTAATGTATATGGAGAGACATTCTCAAAATATCAACAGATGAAAGGCATCAAATTGTGATGACTCTCGGTGTGCTTTAACAGGGAGAAGACTACGAAGCATAGAAGAATGTAGTAAGTGCATGATAAGATAGGAACCAGTCTGACAAAGAGACCATGAGCAAGAAGAAGTGGAAGTAAGGTAAATACACATATACACATTGATAAATTGAATGAATAATTACTCAGATTAGGTAACTCTTTATATACATACATTATATAAATATTGATTTCCAAATTTTGATGCATATTATACATTGAAAATGCTAGTACATGTACATCACCAATAAATGAAAAAATAATCCATAATGTCTTGAATATTATCAAGTGCACATCATATTAGTTTCATGCGAAAAAATCTCTGAAATGTAAGGTCTCTTACAAAATTATCAAGTTCCAAATAGTATTTTAATGTGCATAATAAATACAAAAATTCCCAAATATGTCATATACCATCAAGTTCAAATGCCATATAGGCGTACATAGAATGCCATGCACATAGGCATACAAAAATAATGTCATGTACGACATATATATTTCCTACTCATCAAAATATATCCCTCTCTTGGCCTTGCTCGAAGAAGGCCCTCCCTTAGACGAAGATGGAGATCCATGAGATGACTTTGGATCATCTGAGCCCATGCTTCAAGTCCTCTTCCGCTGAATACGCCTGTAGATGAGCCTATAAATGCAAACAATGTTTTTTTGTCAAAACTTAATTTATATATGTTTTCAACATGTATTTAAGACCATGCTAGAATGAAAGTATTTACATAAATACACAAACTTACCGCAAGTTGTCGATCACACCGAATTTTCATCTCACGCTCAGATGAGTCATCGGGAGCTCCTACAGTATGAACGGGGGTACGAAGATGACGAGATGGAGGAGTCCGTGCCTCAAGTCAAAATGGAGAGGTTGAATTTCCCTACATACACATAAGATCAGAAAATCTAACATCAAAATTAGCGAAAATAGAACTAAGTACATGTATGTACATAATAACAATATTTTAACTAATTTTATCAATATAGAACGATTGTTTTTACCCCGCCACGCCTGTGAATCAAATGAACAAGGTTACTACCTATCACAGGTAACTCCTGCATATACACAATGAAGGACATTATTAACATAATTTAATAATTCTACAATTAAAGACATTACTAACATGTAATTTAACATAATATGAATTACATGAGAAATTTAACAAAATTTACGTGTTGTTTGAATACCTCAGTGAGTTTTTGCACAGATGAAATCGCAGCGGCAACACCTTTATCTACTTGTCGTAAAGATGGTGGGGTGTCTAGTGAATTCAACATCTTTATCAAACATGTATATCACGTGAGTTAGATGGACATACAAGAACATACATATATTTGACTTCAAAACTAATATATATATATATATATATATATATATATATATATATACACATGTATGTGAAAATTTTACATAATTAACATTCTAAATTACCTCTGTGAATGTATGTGTATGCATGGTGCTCGCCTTTGTGGTGGTCTGGGATGAAGATGTACCTCCCATGTACCTTTGTAATATCAATGCATATACATGTACAAATATAATTATTTCAAAAATTTAACATATATAAGTAAATCAAGTACTCCAAACTTTTTGTAACACACATAACAAAACATAAAAAATTTACCTGCGAAGGTGACACCAATGAATGTAATCCAAATGTCTCACTCAAAAGGACATCTGACATAGTGACATTATTGTGTTCACCCCTAGCACTAGGTGCACCAAAATTAGTACGCATGAAAGTATCATCCTCCTCAGCCCCAAACATATGCTACCACATGATGAGAAAAGATGTGGCCTCATGCTAGTACTCCCTGAGGGAATACTCTGTGTACCTCCGCGAGCATTTGGCTCAAAAATCTCCCTCGTATGTCGAACAAGGGTCGCAGATAGCCCCTGAAGCACATGGAGTGTATCAATCTCTATTGTCTCCTTCACTACTTGAGGGACAATCTCAGGGTGAGGGGGCTTTTGTGTGGGGAATCTACCCTGCTGAATAGGTGCACATTGTGCACCTAGTCGATCCTATGTAGATCCTTTTCCTCCACCCTAGAAATCTCCAGAAATCAAAATAATTTGGGATCTCGTTGAGGATAAACGTGTAATAGAGTTTCCTCAGAAAGTATAGATGCACCTCATTGTTATTACAAGGTGGAAAATCAAACACCATCCACCATCGGTCCCAAAAATTATTTTTAATCAAATTATTATTGCACAAATGGATGGGAAATCATTTACATGACAACGGAATAGGAAAATTAGTCGGGTCTGCGTGAATAATGCTCATATGAGGTCTTTTCAAATTTCTTTTTTATTTACATCCACATATGACAATTTGTTGGAATAATAAACCCTACAACCCTCTCTGTAAGTTGTACAATGATCAATTTTCCCCATTGCCGCATCAATTTGAACAAGTAATGCCTCCAATGTGTTTGCAAAAGAGGTGCGGTGGGGGTTTGTAGATTGTGAATCCCTCATTGTTTTGATTAAATCCTCAATTTCAATTTTGTTTTCAACTATGTGGGCTATTAAATCTTCTTGACTACCCGAGGGATGTTGAGCAATTATGGGAGTGTCAGGAGGGTTGAAGGGAATAATGAGGGTTTGGTTTTGGTTGATTCCCTCGACCTCTAACTGTAACAATAAAAAATATGTATTCAATTCAAATTTTAATCTATAATTATCATATTTCAATGCAATTTTGAGAAAAGAATTATTCTTACCTCTTCTCTGTGGCACCATCGTCGATTTAGATCTTCTCGGTGATCCAGAAACGATCCTTTGAGCTTGAGATCCAGATGAATGAAAAAATGTGAGGGCATGGTTAAGCTCTGAAACTCGCATTTGAGGGAGATAAAATGATAGAGGATCGGGCCTCATTTTTTTATAGTAGGCATAACATGTACACGTTATGTAATGCATACGTGTTTTAATGCGTAAATCGCGTTATGCTTTAATAAATCTCAAACCTGACAATTGAAAACGCAATCACGTTATAATAGAACGCGTACGCGTTTTTCTTTTTCTAGATTCTTGTCCACTTTTTGGCCCCCCAACTTCGTACACTTACCCGTCACAAAATCACACACTTACTATTATTATTATACCACCAAGTATGTTGTTTTATATATGGATCTTGTGTAAGAAAAGTATTCATTGATGACCCATTCCATAGTCCAATCATCTGTCTTATTGATCTTTGTTGTTGTTTGTCTCACATATTTGTCACTCACTCGCATAGTTTTGGCCAGGTCTTAAGGAGTCTTATCTGACTAGTAATCACTCGGTGTCATCACTAGTCTTTGACTAGGTTGCCCAAATAGGGATTAGGGTGCTTGGGGTGCCCTAGTCCAAATTTATAGGTGCCCTAGTCCCTATCACACTTGGTTTTTTTAGACATTCAAGGTCGGTATTTACGGTTTTCCCTCTCATCTTCTTAGGTACTAGTCGGTATGTTGTGTCATTAGTGTCAAAATTTGAACAAGATATCCCTATATAAACACAACATACATACTACCTTATGGGTGAGACTATTACTATCAAGGGCTAGCTATCTACATAGAGCAAGGGACTACATTTGGGCACTATTCTACATCACACACTACATAGGAAGGGGAGTATTCATTTTATTCCATCCACCATTTTACATTTTATCTATTTATTATCCCGATATCTCTACGTCATTGGCCCTAGGAACATTATTACACACACAAGCACATAGAACTACATTGGGTCTGAGATGTAGTGCAACTGCTCAGTCATAAGTCCATTCATTTGGCAAGCTGAGGATGATTTGACCCCTTCATTTGCATCTTTCTTTTTTAGGGTTTGATGCTTTGTGTGGGGTTTTGCAGGTGATTCTTCATTGCAAGTTTGTGGTGACATCAGTGAAACAAGTGCGACATTCACCCGACCAAAGGTGAAGTACTACAAAATACCTAGTGACCATATCAAGATCAGATTCTAAGATGTTTTCAGTAGACCAGGTGCCCACAGGTGCCCTCATCCCTCTCTAGGCACCCCAATCCGGCAAGATCTTCCTCTACTGCTATTTTTTGAAGATTGGTGTGACACTCTATTCTCGCCATTTCATCACTTTGTTCAGTCCTAGATCATTGCGAGGTAAGTTCAATTCAGGTAAGTACCTTTCCCTTTCATTTTATTTCATTTTAAATTACTAAATAAATTACTTAACATTTACATTTTAGTATATTTCATTTATTACATTGTTGTACTCTTAGATTCTTAATAAAATTCAAATTTTATAGAATCATTTTGGTGAACCCATAGCTTAGAACATTTTTCCCTATGATCCATGGCTAAGGATAGCTCTTCTCCTTCTCATCTCATCATGCCTCATATTAGTATCAATCCTATCTATGATGAGGCAACCATAGCTGAGCTTACATTTTTATATCGGCTTTATATCATGATGTTACTATGTCGGATGATATTCAACAACAACTCTTAGCTAACGAATGCAATATACCTACTAGCTTTGAAAATTCTTCTTTTAGCATCGTGTCGAGATCCAGCTAGCTTTTCTGGTTTTCGACCTTGTTATATTGTTATCCATGATCCCCCTTCTCATATTTCTAAGGAAATTCTAGATGACTCTCTTATTGATTTCATGTTTGGTCTTGACACTAGTACACATGTGCATAATGACTCTCCTCCTAGTCAAACCACTACTATATCTACATCTCATGCTTCTCCTATTTCTAATAATGCTTCTCATGATCCATCGCATACTTGTCCACATGCTCATTCACATTATGTTGATGATCCAATTGATGACATTTTTATATTTGAGTCTCTCTCTGATTTTGATGAAATAATTGATAGTCATGAGTCTACGACTTTACATACATTGAGTGTGAATCTCTGCTCCATTTTCATCTTCTTTTGAGGTTGTATCTACCACTATGCATGACTCATCTCCATCTATTAGTTCATCCTCTCCTATCACTCCATCTCCATCTATTAGTTTGTCTCCTCCTATTGTTACATCTCCATATGATGCTTCATCTCCTATGGATGTTTCGATGTTATTCCTACCACTTCTATGGATATTCCATGTCCTTCATCACCTATCACTTATTCGGCACCTACACTTAGTGTGCCTTTAGCATCGGATTCTCCTACATCTCCTCTCAACATCCCTATGATTACTCACAATGGAAAATTACAACCACTTAACACATTATTTCCATCCTCTACTATTCCTTCACAAGATATATGTCTCTCATGCATGTTATGGGTCACTTACAATCTCAAGTTCAATCACTCACATTAGAAATAAAATCCTATTATGCTTCCATTGATAACAATTCATTGCATGGCAACCCTATCCCTAAGAAGATTCATAACTCAAAGCATTTCCTAAGGATTTTATCATGCCTACCTTTTCATGTTTCGATGGTACTGGAAACCCCTACTTACATCTCAAACATTATCGTATGGATATGGCTTCATATTCTAATGATCAATTATTGCTTAAATCCTTTCAACATAGCCTTATTGATGACACTTTGCAATGGTATACTCACCTACCATTTAGATCTATTATCACTTATCAAGAGATGGAAGAAGCTTTCCTCCTTCACTTTATCATCAACAATGGCCCTAAAGTTACCTATGATCATCTACCTACTTTACATTAGGGAAAAACATAACCTATCATGGATTACATATTACGATTCAATGCTTGTATACACCAATTAGTTTTTCAACCTATCGATCTAGAGAAGCAATTTATCTTCTATCGTGATGTGATTCAAGAATTACAACAATGATTGCAATATGACACATATGAATCATTCACACTTCGTGCTCTAAATTCATTGATCTAAAACAAGACCTCATTGCCACAGATGTTATAGATCCTCCACCTATGGTTTACTACATCATCTAGTTCTTCTCCATTACCATTAGTTGATTGTCCTACACGATCCCCATCTCATCCTTGCAAGAAAGCTCAACCTACTACATCGCAAAAGCATCCTTCTTCTCCTACTCCGCAGCAGGCTACACCACAAGCTTCTAGACTTGTTTTGCATGAGCCATTGCATTTCTCTCATCACACTCGACCACATGATGTGTTGTGTGCTTTTCTCAATGAGCATTTAATTCACTTACCTTCTAACCAGCATCATCCACAACATCATTTACAATGTCATCGTGATAGACCATATTGTAATTATCACCGTATCAATGGCCATAGGAATAATGTGTAGATCAAGAATTTATGCACTGCTACTACTGTCTAAGTTAATGTACCAAACTAAACACAAAAACCTGAAAAACTCAAATGAAATCGATACCTGATAGATAAGACAAGATCCGAATATGTAGATGGAAAAGAAATCTGATGTAGACAAGACGGGTGCACACAAGTGATCTTGCAAAGTAGATCCAAGAAACTGCATGAGACATGATGCTTGACAGAGAAAGACAATGTTAAAAGATATTTGGGTGGAATGCCTAAAAAGAAGGTCCGAGAAGCATAAGCCCCCTCGGCAGATGTCAGTCCATGTTTTCAATTAAGGAAAGAAGCATACATGATAAAAGATGTAAGTAAATGTCTAGATTTTGATTAAAAATGACGGAAAAGAATGTAAACAAAGGATATTTTCCAAAACCAATAGAAAATGGGAAAGTGTGAAAACAATGCTAGATTTGTGTTCCTAAATTATTTTACTCATGAGTAGATCGGCGTCGATTAGGAAAATCGGTGTCGACTGAGATAGATTGGCATCGACCGAGATAGGTCGGCATCGACTAGAGAGAATCAAAGATCGACTGAGGTACGGTCGGACACAAATTGGGGAAAATTGTAGGAAGATTGAGAAACAAACGGTGGAAGCTAGATAAGACGTATCCGCTTAGATCCGTAAGAGCCGTAGGGATATCGACAAGGCTCCACCTTCGCTGATGCAGAACAAAGTCATCAAGAGATCGATGGAGGCTCACAATGTCGATGTGGTAAGAGCAGAGTAATGGTACTCCTCTTAGGGATTGATTTGGACATAATTCACTTTCACTTGATAGATAATGCTCAGACTTGATGCTCAAAACTCTCTGTCGTTCTTTTCTGTCTTAAAGAATTGAATTCTATCCCCGTATTTGTAATCAGCATGCAAGCCAAATGAGAAAATAGGAAAGTGTGAAAACAATGCTGGATTTGTGTTCCCTGAATTATTTTACCTGTCCACAGGTAGATCGACATCGATTAAGAAAATCGGCGTTGTCTGAGATAGATCGGCATCCGAGATAAGTCAGCATTGACTAGAGAGAATCAGCATTGATGGGTACGGTCGGCGTCGACTTGGGGAAAATTGTAGGAAGATTGAGAAATAGACAGTGGAAGCTAGATCGTCGATCTCCACTGGATCTGTAAGAGCCGTAGGGATACTGACAAGGCTCCACCTTCACTGGATGCAGGAACAGAGTCACCAAGAGATCGATGGAGGCTCACGATGTCGATGTGGTAGGAGCAGAGTAACGGTACTCCTCTCAGGGATTGATTTGGATAGAATTCACTTTCGCTTGATAGATAATGCTCAGACTTGATGCTCAAAACTCTCTGTCATTCTTTTTGTCTAACTAGAACTGAATTCTGGCCCTGTATTTGTAATCAGCGCCGACCAAGATGAAATCGGCACCGCTCTCGAAAAATCAATGTCGACCCAGAAACTTGGTCGGCCGGATCAAGGAACAGAGACTCACGAAATGGCCAAAAGGGGTGATTTTTGGAAAGATGAAAGTGATCCTTCCACCTCAAATACGGGAAATATCCCACTGCTCGGTTTGGGAGGAGGAGAAATAGGGGGGATAGATGGATAAAATAGATATGGGAGGTTAGGAATTGATATGGGGTAGATAAGTGGTTAAGATATATGTAAAAGTATAATTAAATAGTTAATATTTAATTATCTATGGGTAAAACATAATGGGGTGAAATAAAATTAGGATAGATGTTTAAATCAAATATTAAATATACCCTAAGGAAGAAGTGGTAATATAAACGTGCCCCGGGTTACCCGAGAAGGCAACGCAAGACGGGTGACACTAAATTGGATAACCAATTTTAGGTGTCTAAATTTTGTCCCTTTTTGTCAAGTAACTTACGATAAGCAAAGTTGTAAGACAAAAACAAGGAGTTGGAAGAAAGGAAGAAAAATTAATGATGTGATCCCCCTCAAACTAGGGATGGGATGGGCCCCGAAAGAGCAACCGATCCCAAGTTTGAAAAAGGTAGATGAAAACGCAAGATGCCCCAGCTAGATGCCTAGAGTAGATCTGATCATTAATGATGCACAAAAATAATAAAAAGGCAGCAACCTAAGGAACTCACATTGGTAGGGTAGACTAGACGGTCTTTCGCATGAGACGACATTAGTACCTATAGACCCATGAGTGTAAGGAGGGCTGAAAAATAGTAGCACCTAAAGAGAGACACATTGGTAGAGACACCTGCACGAGTCTGCAATGTGGCGACGATGTTAGTGCCTCTGCACCCATTAACTTTAAGCTGCCAAAAATGCGAGTGCCCCATGTATACAGGAACAGGATCGAAATGGGTGATAATATCGAAAGTATGTGCCAAAAGGAAACACTCAGGGCATAGTAAGGACCAGATAAATAAGCCAAGCATCAACACTATGGCAAGAAGGTTAGGAGATGGAATAAAGCGAGGTGAAGAAGCAAAAGTGCAACCAATTGGCAACAATAGGCCTAAATCGGCGTCGACCATAAAAATCGGTGCCGACCACACAAATCGGCACCAACCGTACTCGAGCCCATATAAATATACGAAAGGAAAATGTGAACGATTTATTTAAATCGTAACGATTGATTTAAAGAGAGTCAAAAATTGGTTTTGAGCACCATGGAAGCCTCTGGAGATGTCGGAAGTAGAAGAGGACACGACTGGGGTAAGTGGATCTACCGAACTTTCCTATATAGTTTTATCATGAAATAGCATATTAGGATGCCAAAAAAATTTAAGAAAAAACTAGATAAATGAGAGGCCAGAGCATTGTGGGGCGTTTGGCCTTGCAATCGGCGTCGATTTTTAAAATCGACACCGATTTAGTTAGATCGGTGTCGATTGGTTATAATCGTCATCGACTAAATCGATCAACGTCGATTTGACTCAATCGACGCCGATTGCAATGTTTAGATTTAAGAAATTGATAGAATGTATTTTTTGTGATATTTGGATGTGGATAAGTAAGTAGCTAACACTATTCATGGTGTCGTGTGATGCAGGCATGAGAGGCTTTACATATGCGGGATGTTATTCCCAAGCTTCTAGAGACCATTCTCCCCGATGTGACTGACACGGATTGGCGTCACCTAGAGCTAGCCAGGCTCGGGGCTTCTGGTACTACCGACGGGTGCCGCGAGATGTAGAGTTGATGCGAGCACTAGTACGATGATGGGATAGCTGGACTTGTACTTTCTGGTTCAGGACGGTGAGATGACCATCACCCACGAGGATATATATAGGATCCTGAGGCTGCCAATCACCGGGGACCCGATTGAGATTACTCCGCAAAGCAACAAAGAGAGGGCCTTAGGGACGATTGTATGGAGATAGGGTAGATGATTCAGAGATAGTGTCTGAGGCGGTGAGGATAGCCTCACATTATAGATAGGGTGATGTTAGGAGGAGCAGACGGATAGCGTTGATTCAGATGGTGATCTCTTATTTTGCTCTGCCAAATTCAGGAGGTGGGAGATTTCCCTTGTTGTTACTAAATTGTGTGTGTGACATCCTACAGCTCGTGACAGTGAGTTTTCACATTTTCCGATGCCCTAATAGCTCAAATATATTATGAATTATGGATGTACACCCTTTGGTAGGAGGATAGGCATCGATGTTAGCTTTGTGCTCCATTCTTTGGGCATGAGTACATAGCGGTGATCGACCATTCGGGCTTCCATGGAAAGCCAGCAATAGAGGGGGCCATTGATTATGGATTTCGGTGATGACGGCCGACATGGCCCCGGAGATACTGAGGAGATTTACGGAGTGGTATGCTTTGAGCGTTTCGTGATGCCGACACCAAAGCAGGTCATTTGGAGACCATATCAGTCTCATCCAACATGGGCGGCCGGGAGGCTCACCCTGGTGGGGTTGAGATGGAGAGGTGGTTAGGGGCGCGCAGCCGATATGTGGAGTGTGTCCCATTTATGTAAGTATTGAGGTAGTTCGGCCTAGTTCGAGATGGAGCCCACCACCTACAAAGCCATACATGTGAGATAGCGAGAGAGACCGATCTGCTTAATTTTGATCCGGTAGAGATCCATTAAGGGAGGTCCCACCTTCCACTGAGATAGTGATGACGACAGGAGTAGATGATGGCTATGTGGCATGGTATTCTCTGAGCTACCACAACACCTACCAACATCCATAAACGCGACGAGGAGGACATAGCGGCAGCCTCCGGAGAGGCTAGAGGGAGAGCATGCTACCTTGAAGCGACACACCAGATTTCCTCGAGGAGATCGAGCTCGATGGAGGAGAGGGATGCACTAATCTTTTGGAGAGAGACACAACTTGTCATGAGCGAGATACAACAATCCAGAGAGGGATCGCTACCATCGGCATAGAGAGGCCCTCAGGGCCAAATATGGTGATACAAGCACTATGTTTGAGTCCGGGTTACAGGGTGTGACATTAGGAGGGCCATCACCGGCGGTTCCATTACGAGCACTGCACGGTGAGCCCGAGTACTTACTCAGTCTCCCCTTGTCGAGGTGAGATACTATGAGGACGCCCTGGCATAGCATGCCCCTGATGTGCCTCGTTATGGTGTGAGGAGGAGATCAGCGACAATTGCAGCTAGTGGTGCATCAGAGGGAGGGAGCACTGGGAGAGACCGAGGTGGCAGAGGCCCCCAGCAGCAGGTGCTTCTAGCTCGATAGGCGGTGGCCAGGAGAGACAGCCTGGACCAGAGGAGGGTGGAGGAGATAGCGTCTTCCACCTATCGGATTTCACGATATAGATATGTTATATTTTTGTATCGATATATTGATGTAGCCTCAATTTGAAGGCATTTTTGATGTATGATATAGATGGCTTGATTGAAAGCCATCCATTCTTTGTTGTACAGACACTCATGTATATATATAGATTCATCATTTTTGTGTCATATGATTGTACTCATGCATTTAATTTTAATAGATATGGATAGATGTAGCGTAATTGTGATGGATATAGACATATGCTGATAGAGGATAAATAGATGTGATTTGATGGACATAGACATAGAGGATAGATAGATGTGATGTGATTTGATGTGATTGATATGTGGATTTAATTTTGATGAAAAATAGATGTAGTGTAACTTGGATGTACACGTTTTTAGATGATTGATGGATAGATGGATAGATGTGATTGATAGATTTGATATGTTTAAGATGTTAATTTAATTTTGATGAAAATAGATAGGTAGATTCACATGTGTTTGCAATACATGCTTTGATATGTTTTTTGGACAAAGTAGATAAGATGAATATAGATAGATGATAGATTTTGACTAAATTAACATGTTAAATGTCAATTTAATTGGATGAATAACAAATAATAATGGGAAATGCTCTCTGTGAGAGCAAAGGATGTAATGAAATGACCTTGATTAGAAATAAAGGCAATACACCTAGATAAGAAAAAGAATGATAAGTTAGGCCCCTAACCGACCATAAATAGAGACTTTGATAGGAAACCAAAAGACCATGCATACAAGGCCATATATGAGGTTAAAATAAACCTGACACTAGCTAGTCGCAAACCAGATCTAGAAGGTAAATGGAAGGAGAAGTAAGTATTTATCTTGTCAAAATTTACAAAGAACAAAATACGTGCTCATATTGGGAAGATAGGGCTCTCCATATGATCAACAAAAGGTCTTATATCTCAGCTTCATGATTTTTGTTTTTTGACAGAGAGCAAACCGATCAATGTGGGAAGTTTGCTAGATATAGAAAAGACCGATCAATATGGGAATTCTTTCAATGATGCTAAGAAGCAAACAAACAGCCATCCTTGGGAACGGTCTCAGTATTTTGAATGTATCCATCCTTCAAGGGCATGGTCTATATTTGAATGTATCCATCCTTTAAGGGCATGGTCTATATATTTTGATTCATTTGAAAATGCATAGATAGTTGTCCTTCGAGGATCGCCATCTTTGGGAATTTTTAGGATAGCACCTTCTTTTTTTTTTTTTTCTTTTTTTTTGGAGCTTTTGGAAATTTTTTGAAAGAAGTTGATTGTAGACCAGATAGATCGGATAGAGGGGAAGAAAATTTATAAAAGCAAGTACTCATGCCCGAGTAGATTTGACATACTCATGCCAGAGTAGATTCAATTAAGATAGATACTTGGGACAGATGAAGAAGTGATTAAGGTGTCCCTACCAGGAGGAGGAACATATCCATAAGGAAAAATGCCATGAGTAGAGCTGCGCAATACTCATATTTAAGGTAGAAAAGACATAACGCAGAGAACCACATAGTTCGAATCACTATGAAATACATGACTGGTTGCAGATGGATGAAGAATTTGTTTTGTGACTAAGATCGTGTAAGATAGATTTTAACAATAGAAGGGCCTTAGATGCAAGGCATTAAGAGGTTCCATTTCAGGTATACCATCCATGGAAGATAGATGATAAGCCCCAAACCCATATTTATGAGTGACTACGTACGGACCCATCCAGTTAGGAGCAAACTTACCATTGACTCATTTCTAGCGTAGTGACATTTTGGTTTTTGTAAGAACAAGATCGCCAAATTTGAAGTCACGGTGTTGCAAGTGCTTTTTATAAGCATGTTTGACACACTCAAGATAGACTTGATGATGCTCAAGAGCATTAAGATGCCACTCATCTAGCAACTCAAGCTATGCTAGATGATTTTGATGATAGTCCTCATTCAAAACAAATTCTCTGAGAGAAACACGAAGAGATGGGATCTGGACTTCCAAAGGAAGAATAGCCTCTGACCCATAGACTAGAGAGAATGGAGTAGCACCTGTAGGAGTACGAATGCTAGTCCGATAAGCCTAGAGAGCAAAAGGGATATGTAAATACCAATCCCTACTAGCTCGACTAGTTACCTTTGCGAGGATATTACGTAAAGTTTTATTAGAAGCCTCAGCCTAGCCGTTAGCTTGGGGATAGTATGGAGAAGAAAATCTAAGTTTGATATTGAAAGTGTCACAGAGGTTCTGTAAATCGACGTTTTTGAAAGATTTACCATTGTCTGTGATGAGTTTGTGTGGAACACCAAAGTGACAAATGATGTGTTGATAGACAAAATCAACTATGGGTTTAGCTTTGGTCGATGAAAGAGGAATAGCTTCCACCCACTTAGTAAAGTATTATGTGGCAGTAATGATAGAATGATGACGCTGTGAAGAGTGGGGATTGATGAGACCAATGAGATCAAGACCCCATTGCGAAAAAGGCCACAAATCTCATGTGTAAGTCAGTAAAGCTTTGACGGGGATATGTGAGATTGGAATGTTGTTGACACTTGACACATTTCTTAGTGTATTCACAACAATCTCGATTAAGAGAAGGCCAATAATAGCCTAAACATAAGATGCGTTTAGCTACGGCCAAGCCACTAAAATGTCCACCACATATACCATCATGGACTTCTGGATGGCTTTAGATGATTCAGGGGTTTTGAGGCACCGAAGCAAAATACCATCAAAACCACATTTGTAGAGGATTCCACCTAGAATAGTATAGCGATTAGCACGTAGGATAAAATATCTTCTACCATTGGAAGTTAGATCTGGAGGAAGCACCGAATGAGATAGATAATCAATGATGTGTTGATACCACTCATCTCGTATTGGTTGTGGACGGCATTGATTGAAGTCGGATTTCGAGATGAGATGGTTGATCTAATTGTTGCGATAGCCACATAAAGTCGCAAGTCTTCGGTAAAAGGTGGAATAAGTGAGGCTAACGAAGCCATCAGTATCTGCGAATGGGTTCAGTAGTGCAAGGAATAGCTTGGATAGTAAATTTATCAAAAGATTGAAGCTGAAAGAGAACAATATCGTGATATTTTTGAAGGATATCATTCTTGCATTGATAGAAACCCGTGACTTGATTAACGATGAGTTCAGAGTCACCAAAGATGTCGATATGGTGGGCGCCAAGATTAATGGCATTTTGAAGACCTAAAACAAGAGCTTCATATTCAGCCATATTATTGGTACACTCAAAGTTAAGTTTGTGTGCGACTGGGATAGGTGCACCCTAAGGAGGAATCATAACGAAAACCCTCGCACCTCCCCATGGTATTTGGATCCATCAAAGAAGAGTTTTACTTTAAATGGAGAAAGACCAAAATCAATTTGTTGGATATATTCATCGGGGAATTGAGCAAGGGGGACTTGAGTGTCTAGAAGAGGAGCATCAGCTAATTGATCTGCAATGACCTGACCCTTGATAGATTTTTGCGGGATAAACTCGAGATCAAATTTTGTCATGAGCATGAGCCAACGAGTGATACGATCATTGTGATAAGGCTTTGCATGCATTGTCTTGAGTGGATTGACACTTCGACAATGTAAGTCGTGTGATTAAGGAGGTAATGATGAAGCTTAGAAGTTGCGAAGAAGAGATCACAACATAGCTTTTCAGCTTGAGAATAGCATGTTTCATACTCATGGAGAGTGGTGACCGATGTAATATATGCACTGTTTCTTTCTGGGTTAGCATCCCGATGCAAAATCATGGCTCCCAGAGCATGGTCGATTACATGAAATATAAAGATAGAATGGCTCACCCGCGTGGAGGTGTAAGCACAAGTGGAGAAAGAAGATAAGCTTTGAGATCATGAAAGGCATTTTTAGCAATGCTCATCCCATTCAAAGTGAACATTCTTATGGAGGAGATGATGAAAAAGTTGACAACGGTTCGACAAATTGCTGTAGATAAAACAACGCACCGATTAAAGCCATCCTTTAAGACCACAAATTTGCTTTAAGTTAGAAGGGGGAGGCATCTCAAAGATAGCTTTTATTTTTGTGGGGTCCACTTTAATACCGCTAATATAAATGATAAAGCCTAAGAGTTTACCAAAGTGAGAATGAAACACGCACTTAGATGGATTTAGGTGGAAGACAAAGAGAATGAGCCTCTCAAAGAGAGGTACAAGAGTGAAAAGATGATCCCGATGGCATTTGGATTTAGCAAGGAGATCATCAACGTAATCTTCCATGCTTACGTGTAAGAGATCAAGGAAGATGTAGGTCATTGCTCATCGATAGGTTACTCTGTGTTCTTAAGACCGAAAGGCATGACACGATAACAAAAATTCCCCAAGGAGTTATGAAGGAAGTATTATGTTGGTCCTTTGGTGTGATGAGTATTTGATTATACCCAGAGAAACCATCCATAAGAGAAAGCATCTCGTGACTGCCGTTAAATCCACGAGTTGGTAGATATTAGGTAGAGAAAATCATCTTTGGACAAGCAAGATTAGGATCCTAAGTCGTACAAATTCAAATCTTCCCCAAAGATCTTTGGTTACCGGGTACTACATTTGAAACCCATTGTGGATAATCAATGGGTTGGATGAAGTTAGTAGAAAGCAACGCGTTGCAACTCTTCTTTAACAAGAAGGGCTACTCGAGGGTGCATTTTACGCAATTTTTGCTTAACCAGCTTTGATGTTTGAAGGGTAACGATATTGTGGACCACAATATCGTGGATCGAGTCCTCGAATATCCTCATATGACCAAGCCAAGGCTTGATGATGGTTGGAAAGAAAAGTGGTAAAGTCTCCTAACTCCTGTGGATTAAGAGATTGGTCGATCAGAATGATGTGAGGGTCTTTAGAAGTCCCTATATTAAGGTCGACAGTGGCTTCGTTAAGAAGCGTAGACGTGTTAGAAGGAATGGTTTTAGGAAGATAGGAATCCTCTGCCCCTAGATAGGTGAGGACAAAATCATCATCCGCACAATGGATAGTGTTGATAGTAGGAGAGTCGTCTCCAACTATTTCAGGGAAGACTAATGGTATGGAAGTGGATTTGTTATTAGTTTTATAGGTTAGCAGCCCTAAGGAAATGGTATTGACTAAAAAAAAAGTTAGACGGGATGGAAATGGCATCATCCACATCAAATGATGCTTCACCTAATAGGAGAAGATGGTTCCTCAATGGGAAGAGGCTCATCGAGAATAGTGATGGTGGATTTTGAAAGAGGTTTAAATCCTAAACCAAATTTTTGATGTGGTTTGAGAGTTGAATGACGCGAGGTCATGCACACCTTGTTCATACTTTCCCAGGCCAAAACCCTTCTATGCACATCAATATAAATAAGTTTTTGCAAACGTGGGATTCTGTAGACAATCAAACCTCTGAATAGGGTTTGGCCCTAGGAGGAGAATCTGGGTGATAGTGAGGTGTATCAAGACCACCGTAAATGAAGTTATTCTGTTGATTGGGTAGACCAATGGTGATGATGTGACCGAGACCTAGCTGATATTCAGGTTGTTTGTCTGGTCTACCATACTCATTAGGTTTGAGATGGGCGTCAAAAGAGAGAAGAGGAATCTCTCCTAGTGAGAAACGCTGCAATGTCTCTTCTAGATTTTGTAAATCTGGTAGTTTTGTTGCAGGTATGGAAGAGGATGAAGCCTCGTCAGGAGAACAAGCATTCTCCTTTAGAGGGGTAGACCCTGTGGTCATGTCGCATTGTGCAGAAGGAAAAGGATCTCCTAGATGAGTATAGATTTTTCCCTCATATTGATATTTTAAGCATCGATGGAGGGTTGATGGGACGCAATGCATTGTATGAATCCAAGAATGTTTGAGGATCATATTGTAGTGGAATTTCCCTTCAACAATGTAAAAGAGCTCATGAAGTAGCTTCTTACCTACTCGAATGGGTAGGACCACAGTTCCTAAAGTAACTACCAGTTGATCGTTAAATGATCGAAGGGCGAAAGGTGGTGGTGACACTACATTCTTAGGTAACTTAAGTTGTTCGAATGTGTGGGAGGAAATGACGTTGAGTGCAGCACCACTGTCGATCATAGTGTGTTTTAACGTAGTGTTGTTGATTTGAACTGTGATAAAGAGGGGAGCCTCCAAATCCTCGGAAGAAAGGGAAGGAATTTCTGAATCTTCAAAGGAAATGGCGGTTGACGGTTTATTCAATCCAACAATCATCTCGAAAGGTTGGGGCTCATCTGAATTCACTACGATACGGCATAGATTATCAATCAAAGCCTAGCGATGCTATGGAGATGATTGAATGAGGTTGAAAAGAGACATTTTGACCGGAGCATGGGTAAGTTGTTTCATAACACTCTCCTCTACTGACACGGAATCTAAGCCCAAGGTGAAGTACCTAATAGAGACCCTAAGTCTCGAGGATGATGTGGAAAGAGGAATGCCTCCAGAGGCTGCGTGTAGTAAATGACAACTCGTGGTCAAGATGTAGATGAAGATAGATTATCATATTGTTGTGTTCTAGTGGCGATATGAATCGTGGTCGATTTGAGAAGGTGGAAGACTATCCGGAGTGGAATTAATAGAATTAGAGGCATGAGTAGATCGTTGAGGCTCGGATGTCGCTGATATGACAGAGATACTTGCTCCTCCTCTTCTTCCAACAGAAGATCACTTTCTTCTAAAAGATGCACGATGATCAAGGGCTTTACATCCCTCGGTGTCATGTCCCTGAGTGCGGTGGTAAGCACAAATCAAATCAAAGTTGAACCGGTGAAGGTTTTACCCCTTTAGGATTATAAGGTTTGATCGGGGAAGGGATATGGATGAAGATTGATAAGTTGGCAAAGAATTTCGGTATAGAACTGTAGACAAAGATGAGGATAGAGATGATGGAGGTGCCTCTTTATCTCAACAGATCGCGAGGTAAAAGAACCCGCATGTCCTGGCCTGATAAATTTTTTTAGGGATCGCTTTTACTTTTTTCGGACATCTGGAGGAGCAAACCTTGGGTGCTTGGGATGGAAGTAAGTGAGGCAGGATTGATTTCAGTGGAGGAGGAGCTCCTAAAATAGATTTGAAGGAAACGAAG
The DNA here is from genome assembly GCA_018340775.1 of Taxus wallichiana var. yunnanensis. Lineage (NCBI taxonomy): Eukaryota > Viridiplantae > Streptophyta > Pinopsida > Cupressales > Taxaceae > Taxus > Taxus wallichiana. The sequence continues at coordinate 878,932,605 of CM031242.1, forward strand.
ATATGATGCATTGTGGTCTTCAGAGATAAAGAAGGCTGCTTGGTCGAAACAGATGATGATTTAGATCATGCCGATTTAGATGAGGGAGGAGCTCCCAAAATAGGTCCGATCTGAGAATAGAGAGTTTTTGGCTTTTGGTGACGAAGATGATGGTCCCTGGAGATAAAAGAGGTGATGCCTTTCTAGTAGGTAAATTCACTTTACAAGGCACCAACGAAGAAGGTGTTGTAGAAGAAGAAGATGATAGTTCTGCGGTATTGTAGAAGAAGACGCCTTCCCAGTTGATAAATCTAATCTTTTATGAGGCGTAGAGAGAGATTTTTGAGGGAAAGCACCAAGAGTCTTAATAGTCTAAAATATGGGTTTTCCTTTTTCAGGGATGGTGACAACTTCAACCGCATAAGGTGATTGTAACCTTTTGGGGAAGGAGATGAGGAGGTACTGATGATGTAACGTTAGAATTTAGTTGTCTCGGTTTAAGTTCAAGAACCGAGAGTGTAGGTGTCAGTGCTATTTCTTTAGATTTTCCCTTAATAGGAAAAATAGTATCGGTGATGGAAGAAGTGGATGATGAAGAAGTAGTTCCTTGCGAAGGGAGGTACTTCTGGTATAGTAATTGTCAGGTGTAACACTGTAGGAAAGGAAACGGAAGAGTCAAAATCGAAGATGCTCTCACAAAGTTGGTACAACTATAGGTATGTTTACCAATGGCATAGTCGCAGAACAAAAATGGAAGAAACATAAGTAGATGTACTGCTACTGAAACTTGAAGGGATGTAAATGCCTCGAGCATCAAAATAATATCTGACGATGAGATGATGAGGATGACACTGTCTCGGGCATGGATGGAAGATCAGATAAAGAGGCAAAGGGAGATGAATCTGTCTCTAATAATGTGGGAATATTCAAAGATGGGTTGTTCGAAGATGGTGGAATCCTAGCGACAAGCGAAAGGAAGGAGGTTCTAATTCCTCGATGATGTTCGTAGATGGCTTAGTTTTAGAAGAATATTCTTCAAGAGAAATGAAGTTGATAGTATCATTGTTTGGTTTTTGATACTCTGAAGCATCATTGTTCGGGGAATGATTGGGAAAAGGTTGTTTAAAAACATCAAGTTACCGATTTGGGGGAGCATTTGGGTTATCCGTATCGAATGAGCTGCCTTTATCAATGAATTTCGAAAATATTTTTTGAAGGTCCGACATCGCTCAATGTCATGGCCTTTGGTTCTATGATAATGATAGAAGTCATTTTCCCTATACCAGTAATGGACGCTTGGTTCTCATCAAAATTTCTAATAGGGGAAGTTTGATCATGTGAACTTCCAACATTTTTTCCAAGATAGAAGCTTCATGATTCCCAACGAAGTAAAAGATCGAGATGACAAGGGTCCTTTTCGAGAAGATGAGGAGTATCTCCACGGTGTTTGATTAGAAGTGTTGTCGCCTCGTGATGTTTTTAACACAATAGCGCTAATAGACCCTTGAATCTTGTCTTTGTTAGAAGCTAAGGGTTTGTTTTTGTAAAACGAGAAAATTTTGTTTAGATTTAGAGTGAAGTTTTAACTTTCCTTGTTCAATGGCGCGGATTCAAGTTTGTGTGCCATCATAAATGCTTCTTCAAATGTATGACAAGTTTGAATCCTTAAAGTGGAAGAAATATGATTATCACAAGATCGAGCAAACAACTCGACTCGCTGAGATTGAGGGAGGGAAAGATAATTGATTTATTATGCCCTCCAATGAGTGACAAAGTCTACAATAGACTCATCATTGAATTGGCGAATGTTGTATAGATCTATAATCGAGAAGTATATGTATGCGATGTTTATCAAAAGTTTTCAACAAACATCTAGGCTAATTGAGAGAAAGAAAACAAGGAATGTTGGGGAATATTATTATACCTGGGGCCTAAAGCAGGCCCGCATGTAGAGACATAGGAAAGTATGGAGCATAAGCTCCCGATCCTCGGGACTATAAGGTAGCAAGCGTGTTTAAATGCTCACAAGCGCTAATTGAGGATCCTCCGACTATGAAATTTTGAGAACTTAGAAGTTCCCATTTGGGAGGATAAGGCTTAAAAGCCAACCGATGGATGAATGGGTTCATTACACACTTCTTCAAAAGAGTATGGAGGACAAGCCCTTTGGTGGAGGCTTCTAGGTCTCATTTTCTTGAAAAGAATTTGACCATGTTAGATTGAGGAGGAGGCATATTGGTATGTCCTACATAAGAAGCAAATGGTGGATTTTATTGAGGCGTCAATGGGAATTCATCTGTTGATTAAAAGGATGATAAGAGGGAATAACCAGCGCGTTCTCGGGTGACGCCCGGTGAGGGATTTGTTGTGAAGGAGCCCTGTATAAACAGATGTGAGATGACAAGTGGTTGAGAAAAAGGTGGTTGAATGAAAGACTGAGCTTGTGATCGTGGGCTGCCCTACACTTGTTGATCAATCGAATGGATTGAGGAACATGGGTGTTAATTTGATTGGACATGTGGGGAACAAGGTCTGAATGAGGCTTTGACTACCGGATTGGCTATTAAGGGTGCCGACGCTAAAGGATGGGTGAAGGTCACCGTCACTGAGCATTGGAAGAAAGACCAACCTGGAGGATTTAGAGAAGAAGGAACCAACTAACTCATGTAAGGGGTTGATTCATAAAGAGTACTGACCCCGGGACACAATGGACAAAGATAGAAGAATTAACAAAGAATCATGGTGCAAGATGCACCATTATAGGCTAGAGAAGAGGACTTCTAAGTAGGTTGTCAGGAATAGTCGAGGTAATCAAATGCGGTGCTAGGAATAGGCAAGACTATTTGAGAACTAATGACATGGTCGTGGAAGAGAAAAAGGACGCATATGTGTGCCACCCTCTTCCGTGGTTCGAGGAGAGAAAAAATATGCTAATTGT